>PVIA01000732.1:0-288581 GCA_004024845.1 Tonatia bakeri | reverse complement strand
GTAAAGCAATTATCTTCTGATGCTGCTGCTCAGTTAAGGCTGTTAAAGCTTTTAAGTGTTTCAAAGTTAATTCCAAGACTACCGCTTTCTCCAGATGCCCCAGAGTCTGCATTGGTGCAAAAGAGAATGGGGCACTTGGTTACTTAAAAACATACATTTGGCTTGATTGGCTCTCTCTTCAGCACAGTAACTTAAGCAAACACTTTGAAAGAAGTACTATTCCTATACTTCTTAAGCTTTCCGCAAGACAGGTTATAAAGGATTTTTTGCCTTCAGTTGTGAGCACCTACTTCTGAGTTTGTGGGAAACTCTACAGTAGAGTCTACACTATATCACAAGTTGTAAGGCATCTGATATTTACATTTATTCTTATATCTCTGGGAGTAGCACCAGGCTATTAATACGCCCTTGGAGAGCAGCAAAGAAGGAAAATGTGCATCTTACTGTCAACTTCAGATGTTCAGGCAGTAAATCTTTCAGCTGAGCAATGCATTCATTAATTCGGTCTCTTCTTTTCTTTTCTATTAATCTATGCGGTAATTTATAGGTATCCTTAATATAGGAGAGTCATGGAAGAGAGAAAACAAGATAAACATTCATTTACTGGCTATAACAATATCCCCCACCCCCAAAAAAACACATACTATGTGATAAACTATGCCCAAGAAACCTTCTTCCTCTAGACTATTCTGAAATGCAATTTAAATTCAGGTATGATGTTTAATCTCCCCCTGAGAGTATCCAGCAAACCACTTAAAATTCGCAGTCGGGGAAGCTCAAGGGCTGGAATATATTTGCGGCCAGAGCTTCGCTGTGTAATCAATGGCCCTAATTAACTACCCAGGCAGGTTATGGGGAACATCCGAAACTTACTCTTACCTTGCTATCGTCTCGCTTCATGCTCCTTTTGGGTTTACACATATACAAAGAGGAATAGTCCAGTCTGCAAAACAGAAATCAGCATCAGGCACCCATTCGGGAGGAGCTCTGCCCTCGCCCGCTCCATACCACTTTCTTGAGGGGGAAAAAAAAAACTGAGCTCAGATAGATATTCGTAAGGGTGCGTGCACCTTACCCTATAAAATCTCTATGTTCCAGTAACTGTCTCTCTTGCAAATGAGGAATTCCTTCGTCCATGTTCAACCGCTGTCCGCTTTCCTCTGTTTCAATTTTTGAGGGCTGTGTCCTATAATCTGTGGGACGGTAGCTTTGGGAGATCTTGAGGGGATCTGTGCGTCTCCAGTCTCTCTCTCCCTCTTCAGCGCAGTGTTTAAAGTGTGAAGCAGTTGGTCGTTCCCTCTACCACCGCGCTCGCTCTCTCGCACACAGACGCACACACACGCACGCACAGTCGCGCCGGCCCCACTGCGCTGGTAGTTTGCTCTCACTCGGGGCAGTGTTTGGCCACAGGGCACGCGCGTCGCCGGCCAGACCAGCACCCAGCTCACGTGCGGAACGTACCATCCGCGGTCCAGCCCGGAGGGGGGCGGGGGAGGAGGGATCGGGCCAGGAGGGGGCGACAGAAGAAGGCTGCGAGGGAGAGCGAACGGCGGGAGGGGGCGGGGACACCTGATCAGGGCCACCGGAAAGGAAAAACAACTTCGGCCAAGCTATTCATCTTCCTAAAGACGACGCAGTCAGCTGGGGGATGGGGGGTGTGGTGCCGGGGGTGCCAGGGGTGCGCGGCAGCTTGGGCTTCCTCAGCTCAAAAATGAGAGTCCGTCAATCCGTCCGTCATTACGGTGCAGGAACGTGAATCTTTCTTTTTGAGTTTTCCACCTACTGTGATGTTGGCTTGGACCAAAGAAAAGAGAAAGATAATTCGCTGTGGGTAAACTTCAGTCCCGAAGGAAAATTTGGAGACTTGTTTGCATCCTGCTCAGTGGCCTGGGGGTCCCTTGGCCTTGGTAGGAGGTTGCCCTGGAGAGGAACGACTTGAAATCCTCTCCCAGGAAGATTTAAGCTAAATGAAAATGTCACTGGGTCATAATGTCGCAATTCAAGTGTCTTTTGGCGACAGTGTCCCTGGGCCACCCAAACTTCCCACAGCAGCCGGAATTGCGGTGCCACTAATCACAGCAGCAGATGATGACGTTTGGGGCCTCCGGTGCTCCCGGAGGAACGCAGCGGGGAGGGGAGGGAAAGGAAGAGGGCGGGTGGCACGAGAGGGGCTACTGTGGAGAATGCAGCATTATCAGTCGTCCGGTAAACTCCGCGGCGCCTCAGCGCCCGGGGTGGCGCTGCGTGCTTCCTCTCCCCACCACCCCCCTCGTGCGATAAGGGACGCCTGGAGTGTGCAGAGCCCACGTTTACTACCGCCGGCACCCCCAAAGCCTTTCTCCTTAATCCTGTCTGAAACGGGTACCAGCACAGGGCCAGCAACGTGATCCGACCTGCCGCTGCTGCCACATCACTGCGCGGGGAACCCGTGAGCGCGCGCGCGGGCGCGCTCGCTCCTACTGCAGCCGCTGCGACCAGCGAAAGGAAGGAAGCGTGGGCCTCCGGGACTCTTGATACCTTTTCCCCAGAGCCATCCCGGGAACGTGACTCACTGTCAGTGAGAGTTACCGGGAGGTACCCAGAGACACGCACTGACACCCGGCACAACCAACGGAAAAAGGCCTTGGAGGCCAAGGACAAGCCTATCTATCCTGCGGGACTCCCAGGTCTCTGGCCCCGCTGCCGCTGCTTCTTGGGTCTGCAGGAGTAGGATGGAGATGTATATGGGTAGATGTAAAACCAGAATTCTTTTCTTCCTGCACCAAGTAAGATCTACATTCTCCTGGGTGATCCCCGAAACAGTCACTATTGCCAGTGGCACGTGAACCAAGGGGAAAAGTACGCGGAATGAACACGCACCGGGGCGCAGCAGGGGTTGGGGCCGTGGTTACGTGTCCCCACCCCCCCCCACCCCCGCCCCGCCAGGCGGCGCGGGTTCCGGGGACGGATCTGGGTCGCTGGAAGCGGCGGCTGGGAGGTCACGTGTCTGCGGGAGTCGCGTCTGCTCTCGGCCTTCAGGAGCCGCCCCGCACCAGCGCGCGCTGCCGCAGTCTCCTGAGTCCAGGGCGGAGACGCGAGCCGCGTCTGGCTTCCTGACTCCGGCGGCGGCCCAAGCTCACCCTGGCGTGAGGAGACGCTCGAGGTCCATCCGCTTCGTCTGTTTACAGGGCCCTTTAAGGCCGCTCTGACTTCCTCCAATAGGGGGACTTATTTTGCACCAAACTGACAGTTTAATAATACTTAAAGGAAGAAGTATTTTTAAAATATTGATTTTATTTTAAACCTCAATCGAGCCAGCCCCTTTCTTGTTTCGTAGGGATCGGGTGATGAATTCCTTGTGGTGAGGACAGTTTGGAGCCCCCAAAGCGGTGTATCCCTGCAGTACTGTATCATTTTTGTCCTCTTGTTCTAAATTGGCCAAAAAGAACCTAAGTGGTGGGGGTGGAGGGAAATGCCCTTAAGAAGGATAATTTAAAAATTAAAATGCCATCTTCCCTTAGAGGTTTATACATGTTTGGAGAAGGAAGAGGGTGTAAATATTTCTCCGGAGCTAAATTTTCACTTGATGGCTAAAGTATGTGGTGAAAGTGCAATGAAGACTGGATCACTGCATCTGGGCCCTGTTGGGCAGAGCAGGCAAGACAGAAGGCAGACATCTGATCAGGGCAAACCTTAAGGACTTAGTCTGAGGCAGACTCTGGAGCAAGTTAAAATAGGAAAGATAAAGAAGCTTAGTGCATCATGAATGTGTTAATTTTTTATGTAAATTTCCCATAATTTTTAAACACAGAGGACTGTTGCTGCAAATGAAACTTTTAATGTTACCATTTCTATCTCCCCTCTCCTGCATCAATTTCATCCCAAGTTTCCCTACTTCTATATCCAACATTTTTGTTTTCTCTTCCATTCCTTTTCCTGATACCCCAGCTCAAGCTATGAATGGAGTCTTATCTAATTTCAGTGTTTTTTTTCCTGATTTTCTAATTCTCAGTCCTCTTTTTCTTTTCTGCCTTTCTTTTTCATGTCTACCTTTTTATTCTTGTCTCCCCTTTTCCTTTATTTTCCTTTTCCCTTATGTTCTTTTTCTGCTTTTCCCCATTAAAATAAATGCCTGCTGTTGCTCTTTCCCTGTAGATTTTTTCTGATCCCTTATTTGCTTTTTGTCTTTTAAAAAATTTTTCACCTTGTGACTCCCTATTTATTCACTATCCTTAAACTTGAGCCCTACTCCTTTTCTGTCTCAAACTCGTGCCTTCTGGAATGTCACGCATAGTTTAATGCCTCCAAATGTCCCATTGCTTCAAGGAGGGCATAGCAATCGCTCACAATGACATAGCATTTACAATTAGAGCACCAGACACTAATCTAAAAGCTTCTAATGCATTAACTCATTAATCCTATCCACAACCCTATAAGGTACATACTATTATTGCCTCCATTCTACAGATGAGAAAATAGATATATTAGTAGATTACAAAATGTGCCCAAGATACCAGAGCCACAATTTATGTACTGACTGTGCTCCAGAGTCTGTGCCCTTAACTATTACCCCTTGCTATGACTAGTAAAAGCCAGAGTCTAAATGTTAACCAGCTGTTTAAGGGGTGTTTTTAAATTTACCAGAGTGTGAGTGTGCACATATGTTGTAACGCATGCGTGTGCATGCCCATAATTTGAAAGAGAGATGGGAAGAGAGAAACAGCGTTGGGAAAGAAAAAGATATGAGTAAAAGAAAGATCGCATTAATTTGTCAGTGAACAAGTCAGTCTCCATCTTTATTGATTTAAACCCAAATATTCTAATTGTTATAATTTCATATAAAAAGACAGATGGAAATACAGTTTAGAAAAAGCTAATGGTGACCAGCTGGTCACCATTTTCCATTGAGCAAACCAAGCCAAACTCTAATGTAAAGTCTTAGGTTAGTAACAGGAAAAGTTCACCTGTGGTGAGGTTAGAAAAGGAAAAAAATTCCCTGGTCTCACAAAGGAACAGAAGACAGAATGCCCTCTTTGGTTGGGTATGTTTAAAAATAGGTTGAGTCTTATCTCTTTAGGAAGGTTTAATGCCGTCCTGCTGAAAGCCAAGGAGATACAAGATGAGCTCAAAGCCCCTTTGAGCCTCTAATTAAAGAATTTTGTGATGCCTTGCTTTCAATTAAAGATACCCATCTTTCTCCTTTTAATAGGTGAGGGGGAAGCAGCTTCCATTGCTTTTCTTTGGTTAAGTAGGCAAGTCATTACCTATAGAGACTCTAATGAAAGGGAACACTTATTCCAGTTCCCACCTCCCTCCCTTCACCCCACCTAAGTATTCTAAGCCCTGCACTCATTATATTCACCTAGTGACTCTGGAACGTCTTATCATGTTTGCTTGCAAAGTCTTGGATTTCTAACAGAAACAGAACTCTCCTGAGAGGATTAAAGTTTCCACAAAGAAGAGAGGTTTTCTGCCTTTTTAAGGTTCTGCAAGCCCTACCACTGTCCCAGAGCACTGAAGTGACCAGGCTGTTTTGGGACCTTGGATCTGATTCAAACTAACTGTGCATCCCTAATGGTCTTGAAGGCCGCAGATGAGATCAGGGGTGTGGAACCTCCTGCCTTCACTGTTGTGAATATGCCCCATTAGATGGACATATGCCTTTCTTAATCACCTCTGTCTGGTGGGGTGCACAAGAATTAAACATAATTTTCACCAAAAGAAGAACGTACCTCATTCTTCTTATAAAAATCTAAAAGAAAAAAAAAGGGTTGATGCTAAAATTAGGATAGAGTAGGGGTGCAGGCTGACCGGAGTGGGATGGTAGATGAGGCGTGTGTGAAAACTTCCCTTGGAACCTCTTCTCTGGGCATGCACACTGCCCCCAGGGGAGAAAGGTTAGTGTCAGGCACACCACTGAAAGAAGGCCACCTCATAGAAGGATCTCAAGAGGAAGGGAAACCTCACTGCCACTCGCCAGAAGTCAAATATGACTTTAAAATATTGATAAGCTATTTGCTGAAGGTATTACATTTAAAACCACAGAATGGAAGGTTGGGTTTTCCAGTTACATACTCAGACAATTAGCTGGAACAGTACAAGTATCCTTATTTAATTTGTAAAAGAACTTAAGTCTTTCTGTAGACTACCAATTTATGAGTCTTTGTGGTTGCAACATATACATGAATCACATTTTATATTTATGTAATGCTACTCAAGAATTTTATACACTTATAATGTTTGCAAGGGACCAAGGAACAGATAAAATTAAGTATAGAATATAAATTTTACCACTGAAATCATTGTGGTTTTGTATTTATGTATCACAAACACTCACTTGGACAGTCCTGAATTTAACCTATGCTTAGAGTTCCTGGAGTTTTTGCAAACAAAAAACTAGGAGAGAGCCAAGCCTAAGTCCACTGCAGGAGAACTGCTCTGGCTCTTATCTCCCTGAGTATCTGCCTGATCCTCTCCGGTCCCTGTGTGCATCCCATGCTGACTGAGGGCAATCCAGAAGGAGGCTGGACAGTATAGTGAGGCGCAGATGACAAATCCATAGGGATTTCCACAAAGTGGATCTTACCTCTCTCTGAATTCTCCTGGACTAGTTGGATAGTGGGACCCAGAAAAGTTGCATAAAGAGGGGCGTCTTCTAACTTCTGTGTTTCTCTCATTACTTCTGATGAAAAATCCTTAGAAAGTTTTCAGAGAGATTCATGTTCATGTAGTGTGGACACAAATAGGAATAAGATGTGCTAAACAGCCTCTAACCTCACCTACTTGTTATGTGCATGGTCCTTCAATCAGTTTTCAGATGGTGTCCACCCAGTGCTGACAGCTATCTCTAACAGGGTCTGCTATTTTAAAAAGGCAACAAAAGCCCTGCCTGGTGTGGCTCAGTGGACTGACTGCCAGCAGGTGACCCGAGGGGTCTCTGGTTGATTCCCAAGCTAGGGCACGTGTCTGGGGTGTGGGCCAGGTCCCCAGTAGGGGGTGCACAAGAGGCAACCACACATTGATGTTTCCCTCTCTTTCTCCTTTCCCGTCTCTAAAAATAAATAAGGTCTTTAAAAAAATAGTAAAAAGGTAACAAAAACACTAGTTAAGAAAGATTTAACCTACACTTGGAACTAATTGGTATAAATTTTGTTCAACAGTTAGCTTAAAGGAAGAATTCATATATAATTACCAAGATAGGTAGTAAGGTTCTGAGGTTAACTTACGGTCTTCTTTCACAAAAGAAACTGATGGAAATCCAGGTTATATGTATGTATCAATTAAGAACCACATTGGAGTCAAAGTAACAGCAGCTTCATCATCTTAGGAATGTTTCCCCAGTCACACTAAGGAAGTCCAGAGGAAAGGAGCCCGTAGGTAATGTGGAGCAATAATAACAGTGTCAGTGTCCCGGACTTCTGGTTTTCTACTCCATTCTCCACCAGCTTCCATCCATTCTCAAGGTTGTCTCATGGTTATAAGATGGCTGCTGGAGCTCCAGCAGAGATGGGTAGAAGGGTGCCTAGTAGCTGAGCAAATTCCCTATAAAGAGCTTTTCTTGTAAGTTCCCCCCAATGACATCTGATTGCATCTTATCTCCAATCCTATTACAAGGGGGCTAAATATAGCATTTTCTAGCTGAGGCTCCCTCAACACTGTAGGGGTTCTTTCAGTAAAGTGGGAGCAGAGAATAGATGGCTGGGTTGGCACGAGCCATCTCAGTGGTGGTCCCATGAAAGGGATTGGCTTGTTCAGGTCCTCTTCTTTTTTCATCACTGGGTCTTGTTTCTCTACTATGCCATATGTGTTGGCATTGTCCCTTTATTGTATGAGGATATTTAATACCAATTTCAGAAAATTTTCAATCTTCCCATCTGCAATTGCACAAACTTAACTAACTCCTTAAGCACATGCTTTTTAACATCTGTATTTTTTAAGTTTTAATAATTGCAGAAATCTGCTTTGGGAGGAAATTTAACAGGGTTTGCTCTTCTTCCCATAGAATACAAATTGCAACTGCATGTCTTCTGGGAAAAAGGATTGTCTTCCTTTTTATGGCAGGGCATCTGTCCTTTGGTTGTTCTGTGTCTGTGACTGTACCTTCTGCCCTGGCATTTGAGTTGAAGAGAGCAGCTTCCAGCAGAAATGCATTCTCTGACAGTTCCCACATGACTGTAACTAGGATCTTGTTCTTCCTCTCCTTCGGGCCACATCAACGAACAGTGCAGTAGTTTCAGGATCCGGGTGATTAGAAGAGCTTTGTGATTGAGCTGGGGTCTGGAGTAGTTGAGGAAGGTGAATGCAATAGCATGGGAGCCGAGGGGCCAACCCTAAAGCTGGAATCGAGAAGCAGAGAGCTCGGGCAGAGAATGCATCTCTGGAGCACTTTAGTGTGGGCAACTACTAAGGCAGGTGTGTTAGAAACATTATTTAGTTCTCTTAATATTTTGAACTAGGCACCATTGACTTCACTTTATAGATGGGCAGAGTCAGGTTTAGAAACTTTAGGTAACTTGTCTTTGCCACTTAGCAAATAGCAAAGTCAGGCAATAGGGAACCTAAGGTGTGAGTTGTGCTGCTGGGTGTTGTCACTGGCAGGAGTCCTGGGTTCTAACAGCCTCCTTCTCCTCTCAGCCCTTGAAGCCTTTCACCTTCCTTGGAAAGCCCCTCTGGGTCGTGAGAGCCACTGCCAGAGGCTTTTTGGAGATGAGGAAGATGGTGGGAGGGGGCATTCTTGCTCCCATTCTAGTTGTGGAGCAGTGTTCCTTCCTGATGTTTGAGTGGGAATTCTGGGTGTATTTTGCTACAAAATGGATACACGGATAAAGGTGGTTGTTACCCCTCTGGACAAAACTGCCCAGTGTCTCGGAATCTGCTATTCAGTCCTCACCCATTAAGTGAATGTTTACTGTGCTCAGAGATGCTGGGTACTGTGATGGGCATTAGGGATTTAATGTTGAGCCTTGGCTTCAATGACCTTACGATTCAACAGATCATAATTTTCCAAAGAGGAGGGATCACTAAGAAAGCTGAGTAGTTACCCTAAAGCCAGTTCTTGTTCCAAAGGCTGTACTCAGATGCATCCTCTCTGGTGCATTTGAGGTACACTTATGGCTATGCTGCTTAGTGAGGCACTTTAGAAATTATTCCAGAATGTGCAGTCAGTGACCTCAGTCTATGGGTAGGCCTTGTCCTGCTGTAAGCAAAATATCCCTGGATGGAAAGGTGGGCAGGGAAAATGCTGTCTGCCCTGCTCCCATAGGCTTTCTAGACCATCATTACCCTCCTCCAACTTTCCTGAACTCCCTGGCGCTGGCGGGAGTGGCCCTTCCTCCTCCAAGCACGCACAACTTCACCGTATGTACTCTTCATCTGCTGTCTCCAATTCTGCCAGCTTCCGAGACACACATTCTGATCTCTTCTTGTGGGTTAGTGTTTGCACTTTCTCTTTTCGGTGTTTGAATCTAAACTCTGCCCTGCAGAGTGTAAACCGGTTTGCTTCCTTGGTGCTCCGTATCCTCTGTGGTCTCCAGTGAGGAGCCCTTGCTCTATCCTAGCCCTCGGTCCTCACCCTGACCCCAGCTGTGTGGTCACTGCCCTAGCAGGTTTCTGCTAAGGGGAGTTTGGGGCAGAACTTGCTTTAACAAATTTTCTCTACTCTGGAGCAGTTTTGAAAAAGGTAACTCATTAAAATGGCCCCATTTTAGAGGGCTCGAGGGCATAGAATTTCATGGCCCGCAAAAGGGAGCCTCTTCCTCACCCTCATACTGTTGACTTCCTTAGTTCTTCTGTGGCCTCAGCCCTTCAGTCTGGAAAGGGCCGGTAGCCTGGGGCAGCCTGATGTTCATAGCTCTTCCAGCTACCTGAACTGGAGGGTAACTTTATCATGATTGTCTGACTTCAAAACCACAAACACAGTCGTCATTCTTGACCCCTTCATGTGTCTCACTGCCCCACCCCATGTAATTAATACCAATATTTTGAAGGCTCAACTTTTTAAATGCACATTAATTCCATCCTTTTCCCCCCATTCTCACTGCCTACACTCTAGACCAAGCCCCGATAACTTCTCACCCTTATACTGTAAGAACTCCTTAACTGCCTTTAGCAGGTAGGGGTTAGTGAGGAAACCAGAAACCACTCCAGATATTCCAAGTAGAAAGGGCTTTAAGGGAGGAGATGAGAAACACATAACTTCGGACACAGAAGTTGGGGTAGTCAAGGTTGGGAAGAACTGTTGCTGACTTCCAGGAAATCTTGAGAGTCAGAGTTTCAGGGAAACCTGAAGGCCTTTGAGCTCAGCCGCCTGCCTTGCTGAAGAGGCTGCCTTGCAGGAGCTTGCCTGGAAGCCACTGTCAGCCTCACGTCTGCGCACAGCTGCGGCCGCCACTGGAGAAATGTGGAGTGCTACTTCCGCTTTCCACATCTTGCACCAGAGACTCTTGTTGGCGCACTCTAAGCTGGACCCCCGTGGGCAGGGGAGCACAGAACATGTCATTCCCCAGCTTCTCGCCTGTGATGAGAGCTGGGTGTAAGAAGACAGCGGAGCTGGGGTTGAGCTGGTAACCGACATCTCAGACCCCATATCTCATGCATATGCCCACCTTCTCCGTCCACAACACCCAATTCAATCCTATATTATGACCAGATCAATTTTTCTGTCCATGTCATTTCCTTGATGGAAACTCTTTGTTTCCCATTTCCATTATGTTAAAATAAAAATAAAAACAGGACTCTTCAGTGGCCTGAAAGACACTATTTGTGATTTGGCCCTGGCTGGTGTGGCTCAGTGGATTTAGTGCCTACCTGCAAACAAAAAGGGTCGCCGGTTCAATGCCCAGTCAGGGCACATGCCGGGTTGCAGGCCAGGCCCCCAGTAGGGAGTGTGTGAGAGTCAACCAAATATTGATGTTTCTTTCCCTCTCTTTTTCCTTTCCCCTCTCTAAAAATAAATAAATAAAATCTTTTTTAAAAAGACGCTATATGTGATTTGGCTCCTGACCACATCTTCAGTCTCACTTCTCATTTCTCTTCCTCTGTTTCTAAGCTCTAACATACCAGCTTGCTTTCATTACTTTATTTATTTATTTATTTATTTATTTATTTATTTATTTATTTATGTGTTCTGCTTGTTCAGGGCCTTTGTGAATGCTGTCCCAACTGATTGGAATGCATTTTCCCCACTCCCCCAACTCCTGTCAGCGGTCTCTCCTACTCAGCCTTCGGGGCTCATCTGAAGTCTCACTTTCTCCAGGAAGCTTTCCCTGAGTTCCTAGACTAGGTTTGTCTCCTAGCAGCTCCTTTGTACCTTGTGACTCTCTTTCATAACACTTACTGTTTGAAAGACACTTACGACTTTTCAGTGTCTGTACACACTCTGCTCCAGTCTGGAAACCCCTCAGTTATTTACTGCTATATGCCCAATGCCCAGGACAGTGTTGAGCACAGAACAGACACTCAGCTGCTTTTTTAATGACTCCTGGAGGTACTCTACCAACTCCCCTATGAACAGAAGCTTTGTTTCAGGAAGAGCCTTGGGTGACAAGTCATAACCCAGCCACATAGCATGTGAAGGTCCTCATGCCTGATCGAGGTGGGGAATATAATGTTGGCTGACACTCTCCCATCCTGCCTCTAGGACTTTCACATATTGGTTCAGCTCTTATGGGCAGGAGCACCCTCACTGCATATTTCCTTCATGGCCTCACCAGGCATGGGAAGATTAAGAGAGAGCGTGAAGGATTGTTAGGTGCTTGTGACATAGCAGGAAACCCAGGAGTCTGGCAGGGCCTTTAGTGAAGTGGTGGGCATTTCTGCTGGGGAGTAGGGTTTGCGCCTCTGGATTGCTGTTGGTCCCGTGCCAGGATGGATGTGTTCTGTGCCCAGAAGGCAGTAAACTCTGCTGGTGTACTCCCAACAGTCTTGGTAAGTCAGTGTTTATCACTCACAGAATTTTACCTCCTTTCACAAGGTGCACGAGCAAGGCAGAGAGACTTCAGGGATTGGAGCTAGTCCAGCTGAATTCCACAGGTGTTCCGGAGACCGTGGGCTGGTGAGGTGACTTCCAGGTCATGGCTCTCAGAGGCCAGAGTGGGGAGTAGGGCAGGGTTCATCATGGCAAGCTGTGTTTGTGGGTCTGCTGGGATGAACAGATGACAGGAAGGTGTCCTAGGACAGTGCCAAAGAGCTTGCTTACCAGGAGTGCAGAAAGAACCAAGCACTGCCAGGGTGTAGGAGTAAGTCTCAGACCGTGGAACAAAGTAGGAGGGTTGAGAGCCAACAGAGTCACTCCATCAGGATGCCAAACTGGTAGGCACAGAGGAGACAAGAAGTGAGGGGTCAGTGCAGACAAAAGAGAGCTGGAGCAAGATGTGGGAGGGAGGAACCCGGTCCAGATGACGCGCATACGCTGCGGGGCAGGAATTCCCCTGGGGTAGTCAGTCATGCTCCCCATGCAGGCGCCTGGTGGCCTCCACTCTCCTCCCCAAAACAACTTTGCATTCACTCCTGGCTCTTATACTTGCAAAACCGAGTTTCCATTTCCCTGATTATGGATTCAGATAGACAGACTGCTGATTTTCCAGATAATTAGGTTGCAAAATAAGACTACCTTTACTAAACACAGCCCCTGATAGCAAGCCATCAGCAGCCCTGGCTCTGAGTTCACACCTGTTCAACCATCCTGAACTGTCAGCGGTGATCAAGCAGAAAAAGATTCTGAGTCTATTGTGATTATGGATAGAGACACTAATGTTTTTTCTCTCACCTGTGGTTTTTATTATGTTTTAGAAATTCTGCTTCTAATTCAGCATTTAGACATGCTGAAGGTAATGAAATAACACATTACATATTTCTGTCCTGTTTCATATTATTTCATGTTCCTGCTCATGGTGGCAGAGTGATGTGGGCTCTAGATTTACTGTCAAGAAGACCTGGGTTCAAATGCTGTTTCCCCCAGACCGGCTGTGTGACCTTGGGCAAAGTATTAATGTGTCTATTTTCTCAAGTGTAACAACACAGAGGTGGCAGTGCCCACTTCCGAGCAGTTGTTCGGTTGGTGACAATCATGGAGAACACTTGTGTATGGACCGTGTGGTAGAGTAGGTACCACTTCTAAATGGTAGCTATTATTTTCCCCATTTGAGCTGCCTGGTCAATATTATGAGTATCATTGAATACGATTTGAAAATAATTGATGGATTAAGTAACATATTTTAAGTTCAGGACCTATTGCTTTCAATGACCCCTTCCTTTGCTAATCAGTGGACAATGATAAAACACAGGGCCAGGCCTGTCGATGTGACTTTGCACTCACGAGATGTAATTATATTTCATGCACTGGTTGAAAATGGGCAGTACTGACCACTGCCTTATGCTTTTAAATCACACACTTAGAAAGCTCTTTTGAGAGATCACACAGTTGCATAATTGTGTGTAAATGAGGGGAAATGCTCTCCACCCATGCTTTGTCATAAGTTCAGTCCTCGTTCAAGTCCTAAGTGAATGGCATGGATGAATTAAGTTTCAAACTTTGTTAGCTGGCCATGGGAGATATATTGACTTATTTCTTCTTTCTCACCAGCTATTCTAATAACAATAGCAAGAAGCTCTACAGCAGTTACTCTGTGCCGTGCTCCATTTTAGTGTTTTAACTCACTTCATTGCTCAACAATGCTTTGACATAGGTACTGCGATGATGCCATTTATAGAAGGAGGAAACTGAGGCATGCACAGAAGAACTTGTCCGCGTGGTGCAGCAAGGACACGGCAGGGCCAGGACTGCAGCAGGCACTGCACTGCGGAGTGAGGGCTCACAGTCTCTCACTTTCCCGCTCTCTGCACAGCGACCTCTGCAATACCCAGACAGGAGTGGAATGTATCTGACCACCATTGGTGATTTTGTTTAGAGAGGAGAGGGTTCATGGAGCCAGAAGGAATATCTGAAATGCTGAGCCCAAGGTTAAGCTCTGTGGCTGTTTGTTGGCCTGACCATGAAGGCAAGTACTGGACCTCTGCAGACCTCAGCAGACCTCAGCATCCTCATTTATAAAGTGAGGACAGTACACACTTGTATGAGGGTGACTAATAATATGTCTGATACAAAAGAGATGCCCAAGAAATATTAGTTTCTACCTTCAATACTGAATATCCAAAAATATTCAAATATGCAATGATTGGTGGGGTTTTTCCTCCTGGAAAATAAATTCTTGATGTCTCTTAACTTTTTAGCTTTAATAAAAATACAGTAAGATTTGATCACTCAGCTGCTATTTGCAGAGCATCTTCTATGTGGAAGGCATTTTCGAGATCGGGGCTATCCAAGCGCTCTCATTGTGGGGATGGAAGGTTTTATAATCTGTGCTGATGTTATAGCTGCTAGCTACGTGTCGTTGTCGAGCCCTTGAAAAGTGGTTAGTTTAACTAAGACACTAAATGTTTTATTTTATTTTATTTTATTTTATTTTATTTTAATGCATTTAAATGGAAGTTTAAACAGCCCCATGTGGTTCGTGGTTCTCCTGTCGCACAGCGACACGCTATATGCTCTCAGTCAGGCCAGACCCCAGACCATCAACAGATGCTTCTGTGAGAGAAAGCCAAGGCAGTTTCTCAGCCTGTTCTTTTCCCAAGGTGCCTCTCATGATAAGCATTTGTGTAGGGAGAAAAAAATTATCAATTATCAAGCATAAATTCAGGTAAATAAAAGAATACTATAGCCAATGACCTTTAAGTTTTATGATGTTTGACAGATCCATTTAAATTTTACTGGAACCCAAATGACATAACTTATCAACATTTAGGAATACTGATCGTGAATTTGCTATGCATATTTTAGTCACTTCCCATAAATAGATAGTAATATAATAATTTTAATACTGCATATATACCATATGTCTATTAGGTTTGGATATAGGCAGCGATATGCTGGTAAATGTTTAATGGTCCTCTGGGAAAATGTGTGCATGTGTGTAGTTTATTATACATTTTCCTCTTATACGGGATGTAGAGCAAAGCGCACATTTACACATTATGCTGTAAATCCACATAACCAATTGGTTCTCACTGAGTGCTTTTGATTTTGGCCAAACTCTTTTATTTCTAGTTAGCCTAGTTAGCAGTTAATTCACAAGTATACAAGGTCTGTCCAGAAAGTATCCAGCCATGTCCTATGAAAAATAGATACTTTTTTGAAGAAGATACAAATACAAGAAACATTGTATATAGGATAATGACACTTCAGTGCTCTTCAAAGTAGGCACCTTGGGACCTCACACAGTTCTCCTAATTGCCATCAGCTGCCCTGTCATATGTTCTTGAATCTCATTGACAGTCTGAAATCTCTTCCCTTTCAAAGGTGATTTTAGGTTTGGGAAAAGCCAGAAGTCACAGGGCACCAAGTCTGAGCTGTAGCAGGGCTGAGTCACCTGGATGATTTGATGTTTGGCCAAAGAACTCTGCACAAGACGTGATGCATGAGCGGGCATGTTGTCATGATAAAGCTGCCTGTCACCAGTTGCCCATAACTGTGGCCTTATGAATCATTCAAATAGTTTCCATGGAGGAATGTTCAAGCTTTAATGCAAAATGTGATGCAGGTTCGTTGCTTTGCTCGCTCAGCCAGTTTGAATGCAACGGCCACACAGTACACATGCTCACTCAGCATTGTTCATGCATGCTCTTCGCAGTCCACTCTCCTTGGCTGCCAGGTTACATCGATGTCACACAAACCGTTCTCATTATTTTTACAATGGTTGGATGGTTCCTGGACAGAGCTTGTCATTCTGACATGAATGTTGGTTGATGTTTTTATGTTAATAAGTAAGGTGAAAGTGAAACAATACAGACATTTGTTAGAACCTCACCCATTCATCAATGATATGAGCAACTTCTTCACTAAATCAGATAATTTTCTGGAAAAAATTTCATCAATTTTTTGTGCTATTCACAGTCTAATGACTACAGACATGACACACTTTTAAATTCAATCTGTATGATCAATATTTTCTCTATCACTTTTTTTGGTCTAAACACTTGACAAAGTAATAAATCAAGCACTAACTTGTAGCATTTGCCAAATTCCATGATGTAAATACTCCTACCACAGCCAATTTCAAGCTACCAATGCAGTATCACTGGAAGCAGAGTTGAGAAACTATAATGGACATAACTGAACCTCAAGATCATGGGTAAAAGTAAAATGTAGTATAATAATTAGAAAGTGGTAAGTTTTGGTGATTTATTATTATTGTTCTTGATATAATTTATTTAGTTATAAGTTTATGTAACGTAAATTCTAATAATGGCTGGTCCCCAAATTAGTCCTGTGTTCATCCACAATTTACGGAGAGGCCACCCTGTGCCAGAGCTAAGTGCTGGGGCTGTAACTTTGAGTAAGACCTGTCAATACTTGGACCTTCCAGGGTGCACTCTTGCCCCCACCCGTATCTTCTTACTCTTTCTGTGTGATCTCATCTAGGCTTATGACTTCAATTTCATCTTTATGCTGATGACTCCCAAACTTACATTTTTAACTGTCTTTCCTGTTGCAAGCTCCAGATTCATAAATCCAACAGCCTACTTGATGACTTTCCTTGGATATCTTACAGTTATCTTAAACTTGACATGGATGTTCCAGCCTGATACTTCTGGACATCCTTCTGCCCTAAATCTATCTACTCTTCCTCTATTCTTCACCATTCTCTGTCAATGACACTACCACACACCAGTTGACTGAGCCTCCAATTTAGGACTCATCCCTAGTCCTTCTCCTTCATTACTTTCCACATCCCATCCATCAGCAGATTCTGTTTCTTCTATACCAAAATATTTCCTGAATCTGGACAGTTTCATCAGCTTCGCAGCTAGGGTTTTAGTCAAACCCATTATGTGTCATTGGGACTGTGGAGAGACCCCTGCTTGGTTTTCCTTGCTTGTACATTCCCTCATGCAGACCTTCCGCACAGCGTGAAGAATGAGGGCTTGAAATTATAACTCAGCTCATGTCATGTTTTTCCTTAGTATCTCTCCAGTGGTTATTTTTATGGTTAGAAGGAAGTTTACATTTCTTTCCGTATCCCTTGTAGGCAGAATAATGGGTCCCCCAAAGATGTCCATGTCCTAATCCCCAGAACCTGTGAATAAATATTTCCTTACATGGCGAAAGGAACTTTGCAGATGTGACTAAATGAAGGACTTTGAGAGGAAGGGGAGGTCATCCAGGTCGGCCCAATATTATGACAGGGCCCGTAGTGGAAGAAAGAGGCTGGAGAGAGTCAGAGGGAGACGTATCCCTAGGTAGGTCAGGGAGCTGTGGCATTGCTGGCTCGGAGGATGGAGGAAGGGGAAAGAACCAAGGAGTGTGGGCAGCCTCTAGAACTTGGAGAAGGCGAGAGAGGGATGCTGTCTTGTCAACACGGCGATTTTAGCCCAGGAGACTCGTGTCAGACTTCTAACTTACAGAACTGCAAGAAAATAAATTCGTGTTTTCTGAGCTGCTAAATTTGTAACTTCTTTTTTTTTTTATTTCAGTGATAGGAAATAGTGTCCAAGACCCTCCCAGATCTGCTTCCTGTCTGTCTCTATAATCTCGTCACTTGTCGTTCTCTCTACTTGCCCACTGTGCTCTATCCATGTACACCTTTTGTCTGTTTTGTCTGTCTAAACTGGGATCCTTTCTTATGGCTTTTGTGCCAGTCGTTTCTTTGTCTACAACTTTCTTCCTCAGCCCTTCACATAGCTGGCTATCCATCATTTGGATTTTTGCAACCTCCTTAAACAGGCACTATTCCCTAGTAACTTTTTAATCTATGTTTTACTTTCTGAGTTGCTCTTATCAAGATCTGAAATTGTATTAATAATTTCTTTGTTGCCTTTATAGCCCCTTTCCAGACATGTACCAATAAAACACAAACTTCATGAGGTCAGGGACCTAGTCTATCATGTTCCCCTAGTAAGTACTCAATGAATATTTGTTGCTAAAGTGAATGAAAGCATGGTGCCATGAGTCATGATATGTACAGTCTATGGGAGAGAAGACACGTAAAGGGATGTTTATAGAATGATGTAATGAATGCCATGTAAAGGAGTCATAGGAGGTGTCATGGGCACCTGGAAAAAAATCACGTTGAGTGGCTTTTGAGAGGAATGACTACTAGCAGGAATCTTGAAGAGAGAGTGGAAAGGCAAATGCCAGGTAAAAAGAAGCAGGCGAATTTTCAGACAGAAGATACTGAAAGGGCAAGGGCACAAAAATGTTGAACTGAAAGGGATTATGGGTACTGCATGTGGTTTGGCTACCTGGAAGCCTACAGTGACAGGTAAGAAAATGCCTCTTCACAGAGGACTTTGTATGACCTACCAAGAGTTTTTTCATTTGCCAGGGCAGCAGTTAGGCCCCTTGAAGGGTTGTTGGCAGTGTCAGTTCTGCACTGTAGAACATTTGCTCTGATGTCACTGTTGAGAACAGGATGAAGGGGAGGGCTGCTGGAGCAGGACACCATGGGAGAATGTGGCCGTTGTCAAGATACAAGACCTTAGGGCAGTAACCATGAAGATGAGAAATATTTCAAAGGTAGATCCTATGAGACTGGTGACCAATTTATAGTGTGCAGTATGGGAGAGAAGGGATTAGGAATGACTCAGGGGATTATGGCTTGGGTGACTGGGCAGAGAGTGGTACTGAAAACTGAACAGAAAATGCAGGAGGATGATGTGAGACAAATTTCACTATGACATGTTCTCGGAGCCCTGGGTGGGGGCATATCTCCGAGGTATTGGAGTAATTGAATCTGAAACTTGGGGGAAAGAAAGATCAAGGCTAGAGATTTAGATTTGGTGGTCAGTGGCATGCATGATGTGAAAGGGTGAGCTATTTCCAAAGACAGAGAGATGAAAAGAGAAGTGGATTGAAGAGAGAATCCTGGGGACCACCAATTTTCACATGTTGGGTGGAGAAAGATAAGCCCAAGAGCAGGATCGAGAAGGCATAGTCAGAGAGTAAAGAGGAGTCGGAAGCACACTCTCAGGGCCACAGACGTCTGGCTCCTTCATCTGCGCCTGCCACCAAGCATTTGTTTCAAATATTGCCTCTTCCGGGTCCTTTCAAATGGATGTAATTGCTTTTTATTGAATCCCTATCACACCTTATTTATATTTATTTTATGACAATTGTCACAATGAAACTTGTTTTGTGCTCTGGTTTAATAATCTCCCTCCAAGATTATAATTCTTTTGGAAAGGAGTCTATGATTTACTTGGTTTTCATTTTCAGTGGACTATCTTACCTTTATGACAAATGAATATAACCACTGACTGTAGCAAATATTTTGGAAAGTAACATTTATTTATATTTTAAATTAAACAGTAATCCTTTGAATAGATGTAGGTGATGCCAAACAGCTAAGAAAAAGATTTCAAGATGACAGTAGGGTATCATCTTGATACATTTGACCATTATGAGTTCCTATGTGGTCATAATTCAATTATTTATTGAATGTTTACTGTGCTCCAGCTATTCTGTCAGGTACTTTATACATGATTTCATTTACTCTTAACAATAACCTTGAGGATTGACATTATTATTATTCCCATCTCACAGATGGAGGGTAGGAAACTCACAGATGGAGGGTAGAGACGTTGAGTAACTTGCCCAAGATCACACAGTGAATGAAGGGCTAGCATTTAAAGCTGGGCAGCTTGACTCCAGTGCTTGCGCCTTTCAGATGACATTACAGAAAATCCCATGCCGAGGCAAGTAGGGTGCAGGAGGGGGGCACTTCAGAAACTTGCAAAGGGATTTCGTTAGTTTAATTGCCCATAAGTAGGTGTGCATCTTGAATGGTTAAAAATAAACAGTTGACACATTTGCATGTGGAACAAATAGTTACATTTTTGTGAGGTACCTTACAACAAAAACCAATACTAGCATAAGATCAAATCATTAACTAAGAGACTTAGAAAGCAGATGTTTGCCAGGCCATACTACAGCACAGACATCAAACACTGCCCACCAAGATCTAAGGCAGGAACAGGTGAATCTCATGGAGTAAAAGAACAAAACCAGGTTTTACTGCCCAAAGGAGGAAAGCTCTAAGAGATACTGTTATTGTGGCTCTAGCACTAATATCACCTTCTCCTGGTTCTTTACTGTGGAACAAGGTAGCTAACGATCTTTGTTCTTACTGGCTTGTTACAATAGTAACACAGAAGGTATAAATTGTGTTTCTCTCTTAGACTGTGAACCTTTCAAGAACAGATCTCAGTTTTTTTCCCGTTATTCTGCAGCAAATACAAAACAAGGGCTGGCAATGAATAGGGTACAACCTGTAGCGATCCCTACAGTATGAGGCAAGCATGAGCTCTACAATGGTGGGGGCCTTGCCGTTTTTGTTGACAGCTGACCTTCAGGACAGACACCGAGCTCAGTAAACGTATGTTGGAAGAAGAGTCATATAGACTGGGGCAATTGTCTGACAGGTAAAATGAGTTTTGTGCTAAATCTTTCCATTTCTAAGGTCTGTGGTTATATTATTCATAGTCTGAATTCCTGTTAAAAATTATAAGTTGGCACTTTTCCTCTTTGTCAATACAGTACAAACTCTATTCATTTAAAAGTTTACTTTTCAGATTATTCAATGCAATGGTAAGTTTGTTAATATATAATCACTTTTTTGGCACTTCATAAGTCTATTTTTGACTATTACTTTGATTAATTGAATAATAGAGCAGTTTTAAATGATTATCTTATGTTATTGGGGGAAATGAATTCTAATAATGGGAGACACCACCTATCAAATCCATATTTCATGAGTTGTATTTAGTCTGTCTATTGTTCAGCTTAAGAAAAACTCAAATTGGCATTCTGTCAAACTCTTGTCACGTCTACTTTTGTGTCATCAGAATACCTCAGACTTCCCCGGCCAGAGAGCGCTAGTGTATTATTCCGGACTCATCTTGCTGCAAGTGGTAGAAAGCGAATAGAAATGAGCTGAAGCAGTGAAGGAACTTACTGGTCTGCACAATCAGTGAGGGATGGGCCAGGTGACAGAACTGTGGACTTGAACATTAGACCTCCTTCTCTCCACCTCTCATCTCAAGTTCTCTCTGCAAATTAGCTTTAATCCCTCAAGCCAGTTTCTTCCTCAAGGCCGACACTGATGTGGTGGTGGTGGTGGTGGACCACAACTTTAAGGCACGTCTTCATGGCTTTGTAAACAGAGACAAGGGTTAAGCCTTCTAGTTTCAGTTCAGGAAAGGGCTCTGGCTAGGTCCTCTTGGGGGACTTGATCGATTTTTGTGTCCTAGAACTGGTGAGGAGCTCTGACCCATTAGCCTCGCTAACAGGTCTGCCCCTCTGTTTGGGGGTGAGGTGTGATCTATAGTAAAGGAGAGGGTAAGCATGCAGGGCAGGCAGCAAACAGTGGTGTCTGCTACACTTGACATTAGCATTCGTACCCTGATGGCTATGAGCTCCCACACGGCAGACAGCAAGAAGTTCTGTCTTATACAGAGCCCTTGTCTGCTAATACTTCTGCGAATCCTCGGGATGCCTACAAGTATCTAAGTCTCAGTCTTGGCTTCCCCTCTTTACTGGGCACCAAACTCCTCACATGAAGCAGGAATGGCACCACCACCGCAGCTTTAGACTGGGCACTGACGGAGATGCGTTCCCATTCCATGAACACAAAACTGGAACACTGCCCCCAGGGCCCTCCGCCAAGTCTGCAGTTCTCACTCTTGCCATGGGTTCGTCTCTTCTAACTAATGTGTCTCGAAGAGTGGGAAGATGGAATGCACAACAAGACCCCTTGTGCCCGTGAACACACAGTACAGGTCACAGTCTTGATGCTCAGTGGAGCCGGGACTTCGTAGACCCACAGGCATACATTTTGCCCATTGGCCACTCAGTACTCTGAACTCCATTCCTGCCACTGTGCCTGCTGCTGTCATGTCATCTTTGGAGACGCTGGCATTTTTGCTCCCTGTGGAGCTGGAAGGCAGCCTCTCTTGATGTTGGCCAAATTACAATGGCGGTAACCTGAATTCAGAGAGACACTTGCCACCCCGCAAGTGGGAAGTGAGGAGAATGGCTGGTACCTTTCTACCTGCATAACAAAGGCAACTGGTTTTAGTTGTGCAGCTTTCCAAAGCATGTCTATAAATTCTCTTTCAGAATACAGACTCCTTTGGATGCTCTGGGATGGCATGGATTCTGGCATCACTTGACATGCAGCTGTGTGGTTATGATGGTAGCCTTCACTGTTCTTGGGATGAGTACTTGGAGCACCCTAGTCTCACCCTCATCTGATCTCTGTTGGGGCTATTTCAATTTAAGAGGTATAAGGGACATTTTATGCTGTTAAATTGTACCACCAGGAGTGATTCTTTAATATCAGTTGATTTAGTCACTTGCATGATTCCTCAAAATGCAGATTTATGTTAACTTTTCTCTTTACAGGAACCTCACCCTCTCCACACACAATATTAACTTTTTAAACCATACAGAAAGTGAGTTAAGGTAAATTTACTACGTGTAAGCTTTTTATAATAGTTTTATTGAAATATGACTCATGTACCATAAAATCCACCCATTTAAGTTGTATAGTTAGTTTTTAGTGTATTCACATAGTTGTGCAACCATCACCCCAATTTTGGACCATACTCATCACCCCAAAAAGAAACCCCTTACTCATTATTAGTCACTCCTGCTTCTTCTCCCTCCTTCTTGCCAGCTCTAAGCAACCACCCATGTATTTTCTGTCCCTTGGATTTGCCTGTTAGGGACATCTTATATCAGGGGTGTCAAACTCATTTTCACCCTGGGGCCACATCAGCCTCGAGGGTGCCTTCGGAGAGCTGAAATAACTTTAGGACTGTATAAATATAACTACTCTTTAACTGTGAAGGAGCTGAAACTACATTCAGCCCTTAAAAGGTATGTGAAAATGAGTTTGACACCCCTGTCTTACATAAATGGCATCATACAAGATGTTGTCCTTTGTGTCTGGTTTCTTTCACTTAACATAATATTTTCAAAGTTCATCCATGTTGTAATATGTATCAGCACCTCTTTCTGTTTATTGCTGAATAATAGCCCATTGTGTGGATATGCCACATTTTATTTATCTGTTCATTAGTTGATGGACATTTGGAATACTTCCACTTTTGTCCATTATGAATAATACATTGTGAACATTCATGCACAAGTTTTTGTTTAGACAAATGCTTTCAGTTCTCTTGGGTATATACCTAGGAGTTGAATTGCTGGCTCGAATGGTCACTGCCAGACTGCTTTGCAAAGTGGTTGCACCATTTTGCATTGCCACCAGAAGTGTATGAGGGTTCCAGTTTCTCCACAATGTAAGGGATGTTTTAACAGAAGACATGATAATGTCAAAATGAGGCATATGAAATCATGATCTCTCTTTATTTACTGGCAATAAGCTCAATAAACTTTACAATTTTATCTTTTTTATTGTTGTCAAGTGCAGTTGTCTACATTTCCCTCCACCTCTCCCCACACCCCGCCCATCCCCACCTCCCACCCTCCACTTTTAAGACTTTCCTGATTCAAACTAAAACATCATATTTAAAATGCACACATTTAATCATGAACATGCAGTGTAGGTAATGTACAAGAATAAAACCTCAAAGTGCAGAGCAAGTTTATCCCACAAGTTTTAAAAAGTGACTGATAGCGAGGATTAACACACCTGAACAAAGATTTCAGGTTGGTAGCGTTCAACTCTTTTTCGCAGGATGCTCTTCAGCACATGAGTAAATTAGTAAATGCACCTGGATAGGTGAGGATAGGGGTGTTGCTTAATTACACTTTCTGGAAATATCCATATCTGACCCTTAGCTCAGCCAATACATTCTGTCACATATATTTAAAAAGTGTTAACACCTCCGTCTTTGCACTGATAGAATTGTCTTTTTAGAAACATTGTACATAAGACAACTTTTTGGAACTTTAGAATATTTATTTTGTGACATAAACACTTCATTTTAGAATACAGAAATGGCTAAGGGATTATAAGATAATTGGTACAATTATTCTGTAGTTTAGAATTCTGTTATGAGAATTTCTGTCAAGGAAGGGGTTCGAAGATCTCATCTGTGGATAACAACCCATAAATTAACACAGGGCACTTGAGGATCTCCATGGGCAGGCCCCAGCTACTTTCCCATTTTCCTACTAATCTTCTTGTTATTCACCCAAGTGTCAAGTTATCGCTGTGGCTTTGTGTGTCTCAGCCTTACCTTGAGGCTATTTTGTGTCACCTGGCTTCTTCCCAGATTCTAATTAGGTGGAATGGCTCGGTTCAGCTACTGGGGGTGAACAGAAGAAGATGCTGCCCAGTCTGTATTTATCTCTGGGCACTGATGGGGAAGAGAGCCTAAATAAACCCAATCTCAGTAGAGTGGAGGCAGTGAAGTTGTCCCGGTGAGTGCTTTAGAACTGACTTTGCAAGATAAACGTTAACACTGTGGGCTTGCGTGATGATGAGGAACGGAGTGGACATAAGGGAAAAATTCAGGAGTTGGAGCAAGCTATAGTGCCCCTGTTTAAGGTTTTACAATTTTGACACCTTGCGGTCTATTATATTTAAACTCATTTTCACTTTATTTCAAGCATGGTTTTCTAAAACTGTGTCTACATCAAGTGAAAGCATGAACTTGAAAGATGGTAACTTGGTGAATTTTTTTCTTATAAAAGCTTACTTTGTCATTATGAGATTTTCTCAGTTGTGCTCTAATGTGACATTTCCATTCACAAATGTCTTGAAAATAAATGAAGACTTTACAGGAATCACAGTGGACAAAATGCTGTATCTGCCCAATTATTACTGGCTAATCTTAGTGCAATGACCATTCTTTTTTAAAAAATATTTTATTTTTTTATTTTTAGAGAGAGGGGAAGGGAGGGATAAAGAGAGGGACAGAGACATTGATGTGCAAGAGATACATCAACCGGTTGCCTCTTGCACACCCCCAGGCCTGTGCCCTGACTGGGAATCGAACTGGCCACCTTTCTATTAGTAGCCTGTCTGCTGAGCCATGCCAGCCAGGGTGCAATGACTATTTTTATCTGTGTTGTCACACACTAAAACCTGCTTGGGTGCCCCATGCAAATGCCTCAGTTTTTTAAATTACAAATTATCTTATTGCCTCTATTTAAGGTTGGCAATTAGAAAAATTTAAGACCATCTGGAATTTTAAAATAATGGTGTATTTTTCTTCTGGAACATTTATCTAATGTGGAAAAGTACTTCTTACATAAATTGATTAATAGATAGTGCTTACTTCCTTCATGTGATGTGTAAATACTATTTTAAATTGACTATAGGTGTGATACAGTTTATACATTCCACCTTAAAAAGGATTATGTCTATGTGTTTGTGTTGTTATATTTGTAAAGATTCAATAAGTTTTCTTATTCATAATTCTCCTGATTGAAAACCCTAATAGCTTTGCATTTTTTATATGTTTACCATGTGATTCAGAGTTACTATGACAATAGGGTTTATTTTTTAAATCATCAGAGAAAGATCAAATTTATCCCTGATGATATCAATATTTATCTCATTTTAACTTTGCATAAAAATAGGCTTCAGAGAAGCCAAACAGGAGAGTTGATATTTAGCCTCACCTTTTCTTAGTTCTGACTTTGAGAAAATTAACCTCTTTTAGTCTCATTTTTTTATATCTCTCTTTTACTTCTAATCACATATAGCTCATAGGTTTCTCATGAGAATTAGGCCAATAAATCAACATCTGTCACATAATTTGTATTTACTACCTGTTACTTGTTGTTATTGTCAGTAACACCAATGACAACAATAATAATACTTTTAAAATATTTTTTCTGTTTGGGGCATATGTTGTACTCTTTATTAGCCAAATAATGTAATACCCCATTACTCAATTATTATATCTTTCATTATACAGATTATATATGTCACTACACAGGCGTGACCACACACACACACACACACACACACACACACTACCACACATATTTTACCTGAAGTGTTTTTTTCCTTCTTTTTAACTCAGATCCAACAAGAACAATGGTTGGAGTTCTCACTCATTTTCTTCAGCTTTTCCAAGGTATGCATTATGAGGGAGCCATCATAGATATACATACATGAAATTTTTAAGGAGAGTCTCTAGGAGTTTAAATTCCCCATATTTGGCTGTATATTCTCAGTCACCACTTACGCCCGTCTTCTCAAATGCAGGAAGAAACACGGGCACATAACTATGCTCTATGGTGGGCTGTCTCGGACTTGAAGACGATTCCAGCCGACTGAACACCGTGTTAACCTAGGGCACCCATGGTTTACAGCTCCCTCTTGATTGTATCAGGAAGGGCTCAAGGCCAAGGTGGCATTAAGCATCAGAAAGAAATCACTTTGGAGAAGCAGAGAGTGGTTCTGACTCTGGGGCAGCACAGGGGTGCTTGGTTTCACCTGTCCAACTCACCACACATCGCATGTCACACAAAGCCCTGGAGCCACATCATGCAGCTAAATATTTTCACACTAAACGTGTTTCAATGAAAGCTTCTGATAATACCTCTGTGACACCTTCCCAAATAGGGCTCCCTCCCACAGACACTGCAGTCTATAACCAATCCTAGTTTTACATATAGATGCTATTAAACTGATTTAATTATTATTTTTCACTGAAGCTAATGATTTTATTTTCCCAGGAATGGCCATTTCTTTGTCCTGTATGTATAGTTTAAATATGCTTCAAAAAGGACTTGTTTACAAATGTCCTGTTTAAAAAAGGAATATCAAGTGAAAAGTTACATTTTTCCTTTTAGGAAAAAACCTTGTAAATTTTTAATTTGAGGAGTCATCTGCATCATTGCAATCCACTTGCTAAAAAAATGTGTTCAGAGAGATCCTTGACACCCCAGAGCTGAGAACACTTTGTAATAAACAAGCAAAAAGCCCACTGTTGTGAGTGCTAGTGGATTTTGGAAGGAGGCATAAGGCTTTTGTGTTTTTAGATCCTTCTTAAAACCTGGGAAGAGACAGCCATCATTGGGATTTGTGATATATTCTGTATGAGAATAATTTTGCCTCTGGGAAAGTCAGAGCCAGGCCAACATCACTCCTGGGATTTTGAAGTCTGAAGTCACTTGTTTGCCTCTGCTCCCGAGAGAACTCAAGAATGCTATTCATCGGCCAGTGTGAACAGTGGTTGAGCAATGATTTGCTGTAACAATTATTTCCAGAACTTTTTAAGCTACAGAAATTCTTCCACATTGCTTTTCAGGCACTTGGAAGACAAATCTTGGTGAGGTTTTCAGGTGGGACTGAAAAATAAAGGGGCCAATATTTTAGAGATCTCCATGACTATTCCTTCAGAGAACTCTTAAGTACTCTGCAAGTCTTTTGAACAGGTTTTTTGTTTGTTTGTTTTTTTCTTTTTCTTTCTTTCTTTTTTTTTTAAATAATCATGCTATCATGCCAGCATGAGATCAGCTTTTGTTAAAACACCCAAGCAAAACCATTAAACATTACTAAGTTTTTTTGGAGGTGTAGAAGTGAGCAATGAGAGAAAGGGAAGGGAGATGAGTTTATTCTGGGCTGTTTAGATTAGTACTGGCATTATTTCCTTACTTAGATTTCTTCTACACCATGAAAATAATAACCATATATGTTGTGTTGATTTCTCTCTTGCTGCTACCCAGCATGATTGCTTCTTAAAATCCTCAACTGGGTCTCTAAACTTCTATTCAGAGGCATTTTTTTCATATAAACTTCCACTATTGCAATTAAAATATTGTTTATTCATTCAGCTTATATTTATTAAGTAGTGTGTGTCAGCCAATGTTCTCAGGATGTATCAGTTAATGGACAAAGTCCCTGCCCTCGTGGACCTTGCAGTTAGCTCCCGGAACATAACTTCTCTGTGCTGGACAGAACCCAGCCTTCAGCGTGTTTAAAGGGTCCCAGTGGTCCACGGAGGGCCTATTACACATTGCTTGTAGCGTGGCTGCAACTTCACTGACACACTACACTTAAATATGCAGAAAATAAATACTTAACACATTTTTGTCTGCATGTGATCTAATCCTCCTTATGTGCCTCTGCCTGAGAGAAAATGAAAACAAAACAACTAGATTTTTTTTCTCATCTAATACAAACAGTGATTTAACCAATGCTTTTGGCTAATGCTTAGCCTCTAGGTTGAAAGAAAGGGAGAGGAAGAGGCAGTGCATCAGACAATACTTCTGAATTCCTCAACATTTTGTGCTATCCATAACTCAGTGATAGACACAACACACTGTTAAATCTAACCTGCATTATCACTAATTTTTTCTTTTTTATTGAATTTATTGGGATGACATTGCTTAATGACATTATATATGTTTCAGGTGTACAATTCTACAATTCATCGTTTGTGTATTCTATTGTGTGTTCACTGTCCCAAGTCAAGTCTCCTTCCATCACCATTCACCCCCCACCCATTGTTCTGCATTATTATCATTTCCCCCATCACTTTCTTAAGTCTAGACAATCAACAAAACAATAAATCAAGCCTGACTTGCAATACCATTTGCAATTTCCATGGTGTAAATACTCACACCGTAGCTGATTTCAAGTTACCACTGCGATGTGGTCACTGAAGGCAGAAAAGATGTGCAGCAGCTCATCATAGTGTCATAACGGTGCAGTGGTACCGATGCACCAAACAGATACATCATCACAAATAACTTCAGGACCGTAGATACTAGTAAACATGTAGTAAAAGTCAAATAATTAGGAAGTAATGAGTTTTGAGAATTTATTGCCTTTGTTTTTAATATAATTTATTTTATTATAAATTTATATAATTTAACTTTTAATGGTATGTTCAATAGCTGTCTTGGAAAGTGTCTAAAAATAGAAGTATTGACTTTCACAAGTCACTATGTCAGGCTAAAACCATAGTAATCACAAATGATCTCTTTAATGCCCTTATCACTCTCCTTCAATCCAATGGCAAATCATGTTGGCTCTACTGCTAAAATACATCTTGAATTGCTCTCTCCTCTCCCACCATCAGAGTTCTCATCACCATCGTCTCCCACCCATATTCCTGCAAAAGCCCCTTAACGGCTCTGTCTCCACCACTAATGTGTCCAGTCCATTCTCCACATATTTTAAAAATGTGCATCACATCATAGCACTTCCCATCTTAAAACTCCTCGACATCTTCCAATTGTCCTTAGAAGAAAACCCAAGCTCTTAGCTTATCTGACAAAACCTACGTGATTTGGCTACAGCCTCCCTGACAACTTCATCTTGACGTTGCTCATTCAACCACTACATGCCAGCCACACCGGCCTTTCTTTTTAAAAATACACCCGCTTTGTAGCAATCCCAGGGCCTTGGCACTTGTTCTGTCTGCTGAGAAGGCTCTTCCCTCACAACATTTCAGCTGGCTCATTCTTTATCAGGTTCCAGTGAAATGTCCTATCTGTGACGGTTAATTTTACGTGTCAGTTTGACTGGGCTATGAGATGCCCAGAAATCTGGTTAAACGTGATTTCTGGGTGTGTTTGTGAGGGTGTTTCTGGAAGAGATTAGCATTTGAATTGGTTGACTGAGGAAAGCAAATTGCCCTCCCCAGTATAGTTGGCCATCATCCAATTTGTTGAGGATCTGAATGAACTAAAAGGCAAAGAAGGTGGATTCACTCTGCCAGGTTGTTGGAGCTGGAACATAGGTCTTCTGCCTTTGGTGCTCCTGGTTCTCAGGCCTTCAGACTTGGGCTGGGATCTTCACCATCAGCTCTCTGGCTCTCAGGCCTTGAGCCACATCACTGGCTTTCCTGGTGTCCAGTTCACACATGGCACATGGTGGGACTTGTCAGCCTCCGTAATTGTATGCACGAACACTTTATAATAATCTCTCTCTCTCCCCCTTTCTCTCTCTCTCTCTCTCTCTCACACACACACACACACACACACACACAGACACACATACACACTTATGCATGTAAGTATACATCTCCTACATGTTCTCTTCTTTGGAGAACTCTAATAAAATGTCCTAGGAGAAGTCTGCCCTGACTTTTTTTTAATCTAAACTGGCCCTCACTCCTGTATCACCATTCTCTTTCACATTTCTTATTCCCATGAACTCAGTGGGAGCCAGTTAGTCAGGCAAGTTACTGAGTCTCTTCATGCCTCAATTATATAATTTGTTAAATGGAATTAACTGTAATACTTCCCTCATAGGGTTGTGAAGACCAAATGAGTTACTATGTGTCAAACCACTTTGAACATTACCTGAATCACATTACACATTGTATAAGTTTAGCTGCTGATATTGTCATAGTTACTATTGTTATTGAACTATTCAAAGGACCTATTACTGCCTAAGGTATTTTGTGGATTTATTTGTATGCTTATTTATCGTCTTTGCCACTGGAGAACAGAGACCTTGAATGACTTAGGTATTGCTGCATTCCATCACCCAGAATAGGGCCTGGCACACACTAAGTACTTAAATATTTCTTCAATGGCTATGTGTATAAATGAATAAACACAAGAACTAGTAGTGATACCATTCTGAGCTTTGGTTTACTTTTAGAAAAAAACATTATAAAAAAGACTTATAGATCAGCATTATTGAAAAGGCATAGCCTTATCTGTATGTGGTAGAATTCCTTGACTTCTGCCCCATTTCAGCAAGGGCATCTATGAATTCTATGGATACTGGTGCTTCATGAGTGCCAGGTAGCTGATGCCCCAGTGTTCTCAATCATCACTATGTGGCTAAACTGAGCTTTTATAGTAAAGTTTAAGTATTAAGAACTAGTAGTTTCCATCCATAGTAATGAATGAGCCCAGACACAGAACTAGGAGCTTAGAACTCCTGAAGCCTGGTGCTTGGGGGCTCAGTGACTCGGGAGAGGCTCTGCAATGGTGATCTTCTGTGGAAGAGCTTGGAGTAGCCTCAAGATGGTTTCCAAGGTTTGCTTTTTTAGTGGTTGTGTTTAGAGCAGGTACATAATCTAGGGCAAAAACCTTATCTTGAGTGGACTTATCTTTACCTTAAGCAGGTGCTCAAGGAGGCAATTTAGAAAGGTCCATTTCCATATTTTTTGTTCTTCATGTAGATCCCTGGTATGTTAAATGATAGCAAGATTCATGAAGATTTCCTCAGCTCACACCCTGTTGATCTGGAAATCAAGTTTCTTCACTCTGCTGTGAGCTTTTTGAGGTTAGACTGTGTGTCTTCCTTATCTGTGCACATTAAGTACCTATCACTGGATACCTACCACTGAATAACAATAACCTGTGGATGAAAGACAGGATTCCCGTGTTCAGAACACTCAATATAGCAACTGAAATCCTAGAAAGTGGGGCTTTGGTGACGCTTTATGAAGTTCTAGAATTTAGAAATTCTGAATAATCCCTCTCCTCCTTTTCACCAATTCCTTTTAAGGAAGCACTGAGCAAGGGAAAGCAGGTTCTGGAATCAGACAGGTCCTGACATGGGTTAAATGACTAGTCAAATGAACTTGAGGAAGTTCCTTAACCTCTCTGAGTTTTCTAATCTGTAAAATGGAAATGAAGATGGTATCTCATTATGAGGACTAACTGAGATAGAGTATGTAAATACTTTAGACCAGAATGTGGTATCTCCTATATGTTCAATTACTGGAATCTGTTCATAGGAAGCGTATGGAGAGGTTTTTTTGCTTCTTGTTTGCATGTTATCAAGAGGCATACTGAGAGATGAAATATGTCTAAAGCAGATTAGAAGTGGGTCCAATAACACAGGGCCATAGAAGATCCAGAGCCAGAGTTGTGCTAGGAAGAAGAGGGGTTTGGGCCTGAAGGTTGGGGCGCTATGATGGTAGATGTGTAGTGAGGAAGTTGGACATGACAGAATAACGACAGAGAAAATAGTCAATGGGACCCAGAATAGATCAGTTTTCCTAGACAGGAAATTTCACTGAGAGTTATATCTGGATCTCTGTCAAACTACTGGAGAGTCTTTGTTCTTTACTGAATATTTGCTTATTAGAAAGTCAAAATCAAAACCGTATTCTATGACTATTGAATTAGAAGAAGTTGGAAGTTGGCTGCTTTTAAACCAACTAGTGTATTCATCCTATAAAGCAAGGCCACGGGGGAAACATGTATTTCTTCTTCTATTGTGTAGACCAAATAATAGAGAGTGAATTGTGAGTTAAAGTTACTGGTGCAGACTGATCAGAAAAAGGTGAATCAGTAGGTAAGGGGGTGAAAATTGGAGAGAAAACCCTTGTGAACACAGAAGAGAGGGCCACAGAAGAAGGGGATGGGAGCAGGCATCTGAAGTAGAAGGGGATGGTACTATGTTGAAGGAGGGCAGAGGAAAAAATGAGCAAGAAGTAAGCCTTCAACAACACAAAAATAACCCTAACTATATACTTAAATGGCTATGCATACAACTGTAAGACCTCAAAAGGAATAAAAATCTTAACATTTAAGAAAATGTCCTTTGGCATAGTAATAGACCAATGCTCCTTGAAAGGTTTTGTAATGCATGTGTAGGCGAGAGAGTAATTTGGCAGAAAGGAGAAGAGTTAATCTGAAAGAGGAAATTTGAGGTTAGAAGAACATTAAGGCAAATCATTCACAATGAATGTAAGGGAAAGAGCATGATTTAATAATAAGTCAGGGGGACAAATAACAGAGGTAACGTCAGTGACCATGTGTAATACATGAAGCCTATAGTGCCGACCTGTGTATGTGTATCATCACATTGATTGTCACAACCTATAAGTTAGCCCCACTTAACAGGCAAGGTGGTGACTTGGTGGTGGTGAGAGAGCTGGGAGACAGGGGATCTGAGTTTCGTATCTGGGCTCTTGGAGATAAAAGCTCAGACACTTTGCCATTCAGCTGGAGTCCCCAGAGAGCAGAGGGAAGATGAGAAAGACAGGGAAAGGACTGGGAAGGAAAGCTACAAAGAATTTTATGTTAAAGAATCTCAGAATAAAAATAAAGCTCAGCAAGAAATAAAAAGAAGAAAAAAGCATCTATGAAAGAGTAAGGGAATTAATACTCACTGATCACCCTGAATGACTCAGGTCCACATAAACAATCTTTCATCCCACAAGAGCCTGTTAAAATAGACATGCTTTTCATTTACACAGATGAAGAGATAGAAGTGCAGAGAAATCACCCGTTAACCACTTAGTTCATAAATACCAGGGCCAGGCTTAGAATGGCCCTTCAGCAGCAAGCATTCGAAAGCCCACAGTATTTCCATTCGAACAGCTGCTTGGGAAAGGAAGTGCTAAGGCTGGGTGTGAGAGAGCAGAAATGGCATCTCCTTCGAATGGTAGGGTAAAAATGCAAATAAAGCATGACTAGAAAGACAAAAAAAGGAAATGAGAAAGGGAGGACCACAAGGTGATAATTAGGCCCACACCACACCACCTGTTCTTCTTTTGGCCAAAAAGGTCTTCAAGGCTCTGAGTGAAAAACAAATGTAGCAGGTCAGAAAGGCCATGATCAGTGATGTTGAAGAAACCAAAAAAAATGGCAAGAAAGAGATTCCAGACAACTGACATACTGCTGATTGCAACAGATGTTTCATGGGAAACAAACATTTTCAAAAGGAAAGAGTACAGAGAGGCGGTCCGGAAGACACACTCTCTAAAGGTGCTTGGCAGGAAATACGGTTGCTGTATAGGACCGAAGGAGACATAGTTAGGTATGAAAAACAACCCTGTGAGGCTCTCAGGGTAGGTTTTCTTATCACCATGTTCTATGTAAGGAAACTGAGGCCTGTGGAATCTGAGGACTTACCCGCCTCAAGCCTCTGAGTTTTAGAATCTAAGTGTCTGTCTCCAAATCTAGCATGCTCAATCCCGTACCATTTTCCATGCGAAGAAATACATTTCTAATGGCGGATTTGAGGTGTCAGATAATGGGAGGAATATTTTCGAGTAGGGATCTTTACCTTGTGCTGTACTGGGAGCTCTTTTTAAACATCCTTTAGTTTTTAACAAAAACAACTCTATTTTTAGATGGACATACACTCTGCTCAGTCTTATTAGGGCTGTGCATAGTTATGGTAGCGTTTTCCAGGGGAAGATTCATATAGAACTTCCACCTTGTATTGGCTAATAATTAGCAAGGTGGATGCCGACTTCACGAAGTGATTGTGACTTTTACTGCATGTCCTTTTCTTTGCAACTGTCCAGGATACAGTGATCCTCTGGAAAGCAATTCTCTGATGGCCAGTTCAATGTCATTCAGAGAAGTAAGCTCACTGCTGAGAAATATATGCTCACTCCCAGATTCTGGAGTCTTTGTTTCAGTCTTAAGCATGTCTAAGTAAAACTCAGTGAATTATCTTTGGCCTATTTAGAATACAATCAACTTGTTTAAGCCCACAAAAACTCACACTGGACATACTCATGATCGTCAAAATTCCCATTGGGTATACTCATGATTTTTCAATGGTATGCTGACTCTTGAGCTGTTTAGATTACTAGTTTTGCTTCTTCTTTAATGATATATGGGAGAATGTCACCCCCTCTTTACCCACCCTCCTTCTATACAATAATGAATAGAAGTCTCTAGAAATCATGGTCAAAGTGACTTTGAAGTTCACTGTTGAATATTTCTAGACCCTCATGGCTATATTTTCTACCCCTGCTTCATTACATTGAGATAACAGAAATATTACACAATTATCAGGATTAAGTGACTTGGTAGCAGTGTAGCAACCCAAAATCAAGGGTCAGAACTCAATTCCTTGACCACTATTCAGGATCTTCATGAAGAAATCAGCTGTTTTCTGAGTCCAGATGGGTGGTCTTCCCTTCCTTCCTTCCTTCACTTCCTTCCTTCCTTCCTTCCTTCCTTCCTTCCTTCCTTCCTTCCTTCCTTCCTTCCTTCCTTCCTTCTTTCCTCTTTCTCTCTCAAACACATTTCATTTGGGATTCAAGGTATTTTTACAAGAAAGTCTCAGGAATCCCATGATTTACCCTCCCACCTGTGATAAAGTCATCTTAAAGGGGTGGTTACTTTATCTTTTTTCTTTTCTTAAAACCTCAAATCCAAGAGAGAATAAGTTCTTGTTTTAGAAAGTAGAAAGTATGTTTGTTTAAGACAATAAGACACATGTAGGATATTAATTAGTGCAGGGGAAATCTCTGGGGTCTTCGATGCTAACCTCTACTCATCATTCAGCTCTTCCCACTTGCTGTCCTCCCTTCCTCCCTCCCTCCCTTCCTTTCTATTTCTCTTTCTCTTCCCCCCTTTCTTCCTCCCTTCCCTTCTCCCTTTCTCTCTTCCTCTCTCCCTATGTCTTCTTTTCTTTTTTAATTCTTCTGTATTTGCATATCTTTATTTACTTCCTGCTCTGGGCCATCTGTTCCCCAGGAAATGGCCATGTGGAAGCAGACATGTAACCTTCCTGGCCACGTGTGATATCCCCAGACAATAATCAGCTGGTCAGTATGGAGGAGGTTTAATAGCTTGGTTGCGGCACCTTCAGGCTCTGAGTGACAGGGACTTCTTACCCACTCCATCACAGGATCCTCTCTGACTATATTTATTGACTCTGAAAGGCCCTGGTGATTCTTTTCATAATCAGACAGGCAGATGAGGTCCCAGTGGAGGGAGGCTGAAGGGAGGGTCACTACACAAGCAGAGTTCAGAAGCCTCAGCAGACAGGGCTCCTCCCATCACAGACCAAGATTCCATGTAGTTTTTTATGTCTAAGAATCTCTGATTTACCCATTGCCACATAGTGGCCCCTTTAAAACCAGATTTTATGAGTCGCGGTTGAATGCTGTTGATTGTCCTCATACCATGGACATGACATTGACACCTCTCCTGCTGGTATAGTCCATAGTGTGGTCAAGCTCAGAGGCACAGGGAGAGATAGCTGAGATCAGGACGTCTTTTGTTCAAGGGACAAGACCAAGACTAGCCTGCCAGGGCCTAGGTTGAGCCACGGTTCCTTCGCTCTATTGTCTTTCATTAAGACTCTTCCTAGATACAACAGCCACGTAACCAGCTCTAGGGTTAGGAGAGCCAGAGGCTGCTTTCACTCAGCCCTGGTCATTCTTTCTGGGTGGGGAGGGGAGGTGGTGCTGGCTGGAGTGTGGAACCAGCCCACGGGGTGTGATAAACAGATGGATGCAAGATACTGGGGCTGAAAGGTCTGCCCCTGCTGAATTTGGGGTGGGGTCTTTAGGGAAGATGAGGCCCCAAGGTTAACTCTCTGTCCAAAGAATGAACTGAGTCATTCAGGCAGAAGTTTTGCTGATACCCTGGAAATAATGGCTAGTAAAACTGAAAAAGCTGGGATAGGCAAGGTAGAAACCTAAGCAACAGGACCAGAGTAGAGATTGGCTGCCAGAGGAAGATGGAGACAGGCATTGTTCCTCAGGGGTCTGTCTGGAGAGACCGGGGTGGAGGGGTGTGCGCACTCAAGTAGGGATCTCACAAGCAGATGGAGCAGCACGGGAGGGAACGCCCAGCGGAGCCACTTTTGATTCCGTCTTTCCAGATAACTACGGGAACTATTCTAGGGTGGCTCAGGTTTCAAGAAGCAGGGTTCATTCTGCACCCATTCATGAAGCTGATCAGGCCCACAAACACAGGAAGGGCTGATAGGTGGATGTCAGAATAAGAATAGATTTTTTTTTTTAATATTCTTGTCTAGAGGACAGAATCCCAGATGGAGGCAGAATTTACAAAAAGACAGATGTTGTCTGAATGAGAAAAACCTATTTTTTAACCTTCCAGAAGCAACCAGTGCTTCCTGAGTGGTATTCTCAGCAGTGACACAGGGCCTGGGACACAGCACCCTCTCACTGAATGGACGGCACTTGATGGGGATCCCTTGCTGGAGAAGGGATCCCCTCTGACAGGCTCTGGGTGATGAAGGGATTGGCTCTGACACCTGTCGCCTGGCAAGCACCTGTACATGATTCTGCAGATCTGAGCGAACCTTTTCCCTGCGGCAAGTTCCTTTTCCCTAGACTGCAGGGCTGGGAGATCTATCTCAGCCCAGAGGCCTGGGGTGCAGAAAGGGAGGGAAGTGAAACCAGACCTGCTTGGGGGGTGGAGCAGCCACTGTGCTGGATCGATCTCGGGGCTGCAGAGGGTACGTGGAATTCCATTTTGAAAGAGAGAACCCAAGAGTACAATGTATGTCTTGGACAGTCCATGATATTCAATATTTGATCAAGATAAAGAAAACAGAACAATGCCCTTGTGTATAAATGGACACTTATTTTACATTCTTCATTTAGCCCTGCCCCCCAAAGGGGCTTTTATTTTCAGATAAGCTGCCAGTTTACTTTTTAAGTCAAGGTTGCATTGTTTGTGGACCCGAGTAATCACTGCAATCTAAACACACACACACCTTCGGTGTGTTATGTTGTAAGAGAACTCATTCTGCTACTCAACAGTAACTGCCAGAGCAAACTCATCTTTGCAGCCAGTGCTGTCAGTCATTTTGAGAAATGCAAGCAGAAGCATTGACTATAACCAATACAAATATAGTGGTTTACTTTGTTTCCTTGATGAAAAAGGCGATGTGTGATTTTTTTTCCCCTTTATGGGTACAACTTGTCTGAGGCAGCTTGTCAACCGCTTTTCTTTCTTTTTATAACCTGCTATCCACCCTGGTTCCCCCTCACTGGCCACCTTCACTGCTACCGCTCTGGTCAGAGCAACGTCAGCTCTCATCATACGAGAGCCTCAAGAAGGTCTCTCTGCTTCTGCTCTTTCCTTCTTCAGCCTGTTCCCAACACAGCAGCTGGAGGGAGCATGTTAGAATAAAAGTCATATCCTGTCACTCCTTCGCCTAAACCCTTGCATGACTCTCAATCCACTCACAGAACAATTCACAGTATTGACCAAGGTCTGCACAGCCCTTCTGGACGTTTCCACCCTCCCCCGGCCTTACCTCCAGCCTCCTCCCCTGCTTCCCTTCCCTTACTCCCTTGCAGCCTGTGGGCCTCCTTGCTGTTCCTTCTTGAACCCACCAAGTGCCTTGTGTGGGGCTTTTGCTTTAGCTCTTGTCCTCTTGTCTTGGCTTGGAGCAGTGCTCCTCCACGACAGCCTCTGGGCTCACTCTCTCTCTCTCTCCTGCAAGTCTTTGCTCAAATCTTTGTTCTCAGTGAGGCCTGCCCTGGCCACTCTAATTCTGCAATTTAGCATCCACCTGTGCATGCCCAATCCTCCTTAACTGGCTCCACTTTATCTTTCTTTCTCATTAGTGCTTCTTAACACACTTCATAATTTATTTATTATATTTATTATTTATTGTTGGTGTCTAAGTGCATGTAAATTATGGGAACTTCTGTTTTGTTCAAGCACCTAGAATGGTGTTTGGCATGTAGTAAGCACCCAGTACATATTGTTGATGAATGTACTGAGTGCTTATCACATAAGTGAACGAAGGTGTGTTTTTAGTGCCTGCTAGTTTACCCAAACCTTTGTCACCCTGTTGTGTAACAAATCACTGTCCAGTCGTTTTGGTCATTACCTCATTTGCTCTTTGGAGACCTGTTGTTATCTCATTTGATCATCTTGTATGCAAATGATATCAAATGCTCCTTTGTGTTTTGTTTTAACCTCAGAACAATCATTTCCATAGTCATCCGTGTAGTTGTGCTTTCTTTTTATATTTCGTTCAGTGCAGTGAGGCTTCAAGAGAGCCTCTCAGCCAGGTCCTGCTCTGGACCAATGATACTCCAAAGTTTTCTCATGAGTTTGCCATTCTCATCCTCAGGTGGCTGTTGCAGCCTGTTCTTCCTGCTGTCAAACTTGCAACTCTCTTGCTTTAAGTTAAGCCCTTACTTATTTTGTTAATTTTTATTTTATTTATCTTATTTATTCTCGCTAGACACAGATAACTAGTTTCTTTCCCAAAAGTTTGAAAGTCTATATTCTCAGCATTATGGTCTAAAAATGAAACAACCCCCCAACATCGTTAATATTTCTCCAGAGGATATAATTTTTTCTGAAGCATGCCACAACAACTTACTGAATGCAGCAGTTCACTAAAGCTCAAGTTTAAGCCATATGCAGAAATTGCCTTTGTGAGGAAACCACAGTAGATTTTGATTCGAAAGAACTTTTCTTGGTTTGAACAGTAAAATGTTTATGGCAGAAAAGGATAAATTCATTAAGTTACAACTTCAAAATCATGAGAAAGCTTGGGAGGATGAGTTAATATGTTATCTGAAAAATAATATATAAAGTAATACCCAAATGAAGTCGGTAAGCGGTTGTTTAACTAGAGTGGGCAAAAGAAGAAGAGGATTATGCAGAATCAAATATGGTCCACTTCAGTGTGTGTGTGTGTGTGTGTGTGTGTGTGTGTGTGTGAGAGAGAGAGAGAGAGAGAGAGCACGAGCTAACCCAGAGAGGAAGAAAATGTGAGACCTGCGACCTTAGCAGCTAGAAGTAAAAGTCCCACAGCATCGCAGCATGAAGAAACTGAAAGTGTCTTTTCTTGAGAAAAGGCAGGTTTAAACCTGAATGGAGAGAGGGGAGTAAACACAGTGCTATTTTTAAGAAGGCAATTAATACCTTCTCTATGATAAGTTGTAAGCCATTGTTAAGGTAATCTGAAATGACTCTGAAGCCCTGAGCCAGAGCTGGTAGAATTGGGTGAATGTCTAGCATAAGAATAAGTGAGACAAAGTTTGTCCTTTCAAAGTGGTAAAGCTTGAACGTTAGTGGGACTTCTGTTACTCAGAGATTTGTGTTTCTTTAAATACACACGTTATATGCCACAAATCAATAACATTGTCCCTAGCATCCGATAATAAAAAATATCATTGAACTCCACCATACTAAGCCACCAGGGTGAATAAAAACAGTCCCTGCTTTTAAGACGTTTAGAGAACAGAGAGATGTTCAAATCATAGTGCATACATGTGAGCAGTTGTTTTAATAGTTACATTTTTTAAAGAAATAAAAACCAGAAGCGGATGGCCCACACAGGAGCGTGGTTTCCCTTCATTCTCAGGTCTGTACAGGAGCCCAGGAAGCAGGCTGCACACCCAGGGCAAATACCTGAGCTGCACACGGGTGACTAGAAAGAATTTGTCACCCTCCGGATCCCAACGTGTGCCCCCAAGAGCTGCCTGCCTGTGAATCATGGTGTCAGCTCCTGTGCAAAGTGGATTCTTGGGATCCTTCTCAGGAATGTGCTATGTCATAGTTTCCATGTTGGATGCTAGAGTCCTTGTTTTAATGAATCTCCAGGGGATTCTTAGGTGCTGTTTTAGAATCCTGCCATTTAACAAAGAATGCTCTTTATGACATGTGACATGATGACATGACATGATGACATGTTCCTGAACATATGACATGATGGCAAATGTCAAAATGCCTAAACTGATATCAGCTTATCTTCCAGGAACACTCTGTTATTGATTTAATTCAGTTTATTGTTGAATCTGAGCTCCGGCTCTTTTCTTTTGTGTTGAGATCTAATTGCTCCTTTCCTATACTGCGTATATATTCTTGGTTGCCTTTTTTTTTCCCCTGTGGGTATATCATTTTATACTTATCTGTATTACATTTCATCCTGTTGTTATAAGACCATTGAAAAATCTGGCCAAAACAGTTTGGGATTTACCTCTTTCCTCTGCAGTATAAACAGCCCTATATGATTTATAATCAGTCACATACTTTCTAAGCCCATGTTTGATCTCTTCTTTTATTTGTAAAGATTAAGACAGTCAATCCCCCAGACTGTGGAATACCATTCTACCCATTAGTGATCCTCAGCCATGAGCAACTTTGGCCTTACATTCTATGACAGTCTAATGTAACTTATGTAATATGTAACTTATTACCTATTTTATACAAACATCTCATAAAAATACATAGAGCACACAGGTGGAGGAATATATAGACAAGAGTTTTTAAATGAGTATTTTTATTTGAAAAAAATTAACTTCTTGTTGGAATAAGAATGAGAACTGTGCTTTCTTTATATCTTAAAATTAAGAAATAATTTAGGAAGGCTCTGGCAGATGAGATAAGCTACCTGCAAATCTGGGGTCTCAGATGCCACCTGTAGGGATGGACCTAGGGAAAGGGCTTCCCCATTACAGGGGCTTGACTGTCCTTCCTGGTCTGCCCAAGTCCTCTGGCTTCAGAACATCTTACAAATCGGCCCTTTCTGGATGTGGAGAATCCTAACTGTAAAGCTAGTATTTTAATACACTGTGTTTTAACTGCTGCTGCCTTTGTGGGGTGTCTTAATTGAATACTTTCAATTTTGTACTTATGTCCTGAAGCAATCTAATCATCCAGGATACAATTTAAGAAACTGAAGAAAAAATTAAAATATACAGTAATGAATGGGACTAATTGCCATGGTGCCTCATGGAGTGGAATGCAACTGGTAGACGTTTAATAAATATTAATTTATGCCTATGACAGTTAGCCCTACAGGCAGGGAGCACGGTTTTCCTTCTCTCTGAGTCACCACCCTATCGGAGAAAAGGCACTTTTGTACTTCAGTTACACAATCCGCAAAAGGAAATAGTTCTTGTTCATCATTATCATCCCAGGATAGAGAAAGAAATGCAGAGGGATTAACTTAATAATTGTCTTTGTGTTTGAAGGTGGCAGCTGGCCAGGTGTTCTCAGGCTTGACTGAAGAATTAGAATGAAATGTGTTTGAGTTGGGAGGATTAAGGTTGGATGATGAAACCCAGGAGTGCCCTTTCTGACACTTTTTAACTAGGGCTTTTCTTGCTTCAGGTGGCCACGGCAGAGGAGATGACCTCTCCTACAGCCTTGTCACTCTAGGTCGATTTTAAGAAAATGGTCACTGGTGAGACCTAATAAACTACAAGGATAGTTTTTTTGCATAGACTCTTGATGGTTATGTGGTTCAGGATGAAAACACTGACCACTTAAATGCCCAAATTCAGAAATGTAACAAATCAAGAACATGGTTGAAGGTAACCATCAACATTACCAGCTAGGACTCAACGGAGCATGCCTCGTTTATCCCAGCAGCCCCTGGACTCGGGAGCGAACGAGGCCAGCCGGCCAGATGAGGCCTGCTGCCAACTTCCGTGCTGCTCATGGACTGAAAATGTTTTTTACATTTTTTCCATGGTTGAAGCAAAATAAAAAAAGAATAACATTTCATGACCCATTGAAAACTAAATAAATTCAAATTTCATTGCACATAAAGTTTTATTTGAACATAGACTTGCCTGTTCATTTGTGACCATTTTTCTACCACATCAGCAGAGCTGACTAGCTGAAGCAGAGACCATATGGTCTGCAAAGCCACAAATATTCATTATCTGCCCTTTTACAGGAAAAGTTTGCCTACCCTGATCCAGAGAATCTGTCAAGAAGTGCACCACAAAATGTGGAATAAGCTTGTCATGACAGTGTTATCTCTAGGAGAAAAGCTGAGAAAAATTTAAGTGTTCCCCAAGTATGTAGGTATTACTAAGTAAATGGTGTCATAGGCGCCCAATGGAACTTTTCAAAACCGCAGAATGAAAGCAATGATTATCTCCCAACTGACAAAGCAAATGGTTTTGTTAATTAAAGTGGAAAAAATCAGAGCACAAACTTGTATATCTATAGCCCTTCATCATACAATTACTTTCAGTTATCCAACCAACATTTATCAGAGGCTAGAATATTATTGAGTCATATACCATATACATGAGAGAAATAACAACCTAGAAATGGTTTACAGTGGCTGGGTAAAGGTGGTAGATTTTGTTGATTTTTTAAAATCTCATTTTTTTTCTGTAAGGTGTTTGTTATTTACATATTAAAAATCGTATTAAGAAAGATGGGGAAAGCATCAGAGCGCACAAAAACGCAGTGAAACGTCTCTCTACAAGACTGAAACTGCCTGGCAAAGGGACCCCTGACACGGGGCCAGCAGCTCCTTCTGCCCCAGTGATTTCTGTCTGCCTCCTCCTCTACCACACAGCTTGTTATAAAAGGAAAGAGCAAGTTTCCATTTAAAATCTTTCCTGCTTTCTACCTCCACCACCAAGGGAACCAGTAGGCATGAAAGACTTCCCTTCATTCAAAAATACATAATCAAGCTCATTTAGCAACAGTTGTACCATCTGTGCAAACTGTCATCCCTTCTCAGAAGAGATTTAAGTGGTATTCTGAGTCCTTCTTGGTGACCGTGGGCCTCACCCCCAAGCAAGGCTGAGCGGGAGTTTTTCTGGAGTGAAATGGTTCTGGAGTTTAGATACTGAACACTCTGCCCCTTCTCCCCTCCCCTCAGTCAGAAAAATGACCACTAATCAAATTACACTGTAGACTTTAAACACATAGTATCATGGTTACCTAACATTGCTTTTTCAATATTCCAAGATATAGTAAGATGAAATTAATAACAAAGGCAACATATTCTTAGGATTAAATGTATGATGGGCACAAAACACTGACGGCAAAGGCATTATGGAATTATTGTGCACATAAGGCATCCAAAGAAAGATGAAGAAAAGCTTTAAAAAGGCCAGAATGATCTGAACAGTGAGCGATCCACCCAAGCCAGTGTTCTGAGGCTGTCACGGCAGTGTGGGTATGACCTGCTGAGAGTAACAGGCCAGCACTGATGGCTGCTTGGCACGAATGAAATCACATGGATGTTGTGGACGGACCTCTCTCCTTACCTCTAGATGTAGTTCTTATGCTGGTCAGACACTTCTATGTGGGGTCTGGAAAACTGAATTAAATCTAATAAATTTTCACTGAGCACCAGCAATACCGGGGTCGAGAAGTTAACTGAAGGCAGTGTTGTGTTCTGGGAGGCAGAATGGGGGTGGTGGTGGGGGGTGGGGCGTTGACCTGCCATAGCTGTGATTGAGACATTCAGGAGATGGTGACAGTAGAAAAGAGGAGCAAGAGGAACACAAGACACATTTCAAAGGAAAAATACATATGATTTAGTGATTGACTTTATAGGGGAATTACATAGAAATTTCTCTGAGGGCAGAGTTTCTTCTGCCTTAGATCTGCTGGGAGAAGTGTAGTACCATTAACAAGATTAAAAGATAAAGAAAGAAAACTAGATTTTTAAAAGAAAGATTACAAGCCTAGTTTTGATAATAATTATTTCAAATAATGATGGGCCGCCTAACATCAACTATCCATTCAGCTGATTGAAATTACAGAGTTCTAGGAGAACTCTTGAAAAGTATTCCTATATTCAGCAAGCATTTCTTTAGTTTTGAAATTCCTAAAGAGCTGATTCTGCTTTCTAGTAACAATTTTTTACACTTTGTTTCCACTTTCAAAAGCAGTTGGAAGGCTCTCAGTTAAAATGCAAATTAATGTTGTTCATTAAAATTGCCTGAATTTGGAGTAATGACAACCACTCATAATGTGGGATATTTTTGAAAAAGACTAAGAGATTTTGTCATATTTTTAATTCTTCTGGAAGCACTCATTTGCCTTTAGAGGATTTGACAGTGTTATAAAAGTAATACAAGGGTGAGGAAGGGTTGGTATTTAGCCTCTGATACCAAAATAAGATTTTCAAAAGGCAATAGTCATTTAAGCCTGTTGGGGACCACCCTGCCTGGTCTCAGGAAGCTGTGACCCCCTGTGACTTAGGCTGAGTGAGAGATCTCTGGATCAGGAGCCACTAAGGAGACAAAACTTATTCCCCTGGCATGAACACTACCTGTTCTGTGCCTGGCCTTTAAATGCTAGATCAGTTACCAATGATGGGTAAGACTCCTCAGGGAGGAGCAACCTAAGACAGGGGCTGGTCTCATTAGGCCTGTGGAATAAGACTCAGGAGACTGGAAATAAATGAAGGGGCTGTGGAAAGGAAGGGGTGATCATCAACCCCTGCCCCCTCTTAGCCTGAGTCTTTGTACTTAGATGTGAGAAATCCAAGTCTCCTTGCTGCCTCTGCCTCCTGCCCTTCTCAGGGCTTAGCAAACAGCCTAAGGGGGCAGCTCAGAATGGAGACTGCAGACCCCCAGGGTAATCAGGCCTAAGACATAGAATATGAAAGACCCTGTGAGATCTGCTTGCTGGAGGATGCTCTTTAATTAGAATATGAAGTCACGGGCAGGAAACAGATCTAAGCTTTAAGTCCTGTAGTCTTTTTAAATGATAAAATCCCAAAATCTCTGGTTTAGCATCCCAGTAGGAAATCTGCTAGCACCTTTCAAAAGCTAACTACTTGTAATTTGCAAACTGTATTGGTATTCAAGAATAAAACCCTGCTTGTGCAGGGGGACAGGACGCTCTCCGACTTGGAGAGTGGCCACTCCATTCTTTACTTCCCCACAGAAAACCGTTTCTGTGTGTGATTATTTCTCGAGTTTCCACGAGCCATCCGCAGTGTGCTAAGCGTGTTCCCAGCCAGCCAGGAGAGCCGGGTTCTGAGCGAGTTTTCATAAGGCAGATTTTGCACGGAAAGGAAGACTTGTCTAATTTTTTTAGCAATCAAGACTAAACCATGAGAATTCAAATGATACATTTTCTTCCATAGTACAGACTACAGCCCTTCCACCTAAAACAGCTGACGTATTTTGATGACTGACAAAGAAAAAATATTATGATGTAGAGCCCACCCCTTCTAGTCCAAGGGGAGGAAGACCAGGAGTTTGAGCAGATCAGATAGCAAACTCTCACCGCAGTGTCCCGTGTGGGGTGAAAGGTCAGTGAGTAAGGTTTTAGAAACATCTACGTAGATAGATATGTGGAAGGTGAAGGACATTTGGACTAATTAATGTCTTGCTTTTCTGAGGGTATTGTGGGAAAGGCTGTGACTCCTAGAAAAAGCTCCGGCCTTTGGCTTGATGCACATGCAAACCGGTGTGAGGGAAATGTCATGGGGGTGGCTGTGTGGGTTGAGAGATGAATAACCAACTGGTTTCTCCTGCCCACATGTATGACCATAAGGGGACCTTCAGTGAGGGGTCGTAGAGGTGCAGAAAGAGCTCATAGGCCAGCAGACGCTCAGGGACAGAAAGGGGAGGGTAAAGAATGTGAAGGCCGCAGTGACTGATTTGGACCACAGACTCCAGTGCTGGGAACTCAGTTTCCATCTCCAAAAGCCAGAAAGCATCTGTCACAGCTCCGAAGTCCGCAGTCCAAGAAGCAGCCCCTGGCCACCACATCTCTCCTAGGCCTCTACTAAGGATGTGGTAGCCTCAGCCCCATTCCTACACCCAGAAGGAGAGAGCTGATTTCTGACTGCCTGAGCACTTGTCTGACATCATCCAAACCGAGGTGAGTTGTCTGAAAAGACTGCAAATGATTGGACAGAATTAACATCTGCAGAGTAAACAAAATATGCACCCATTAGCCACCCCCATCCCTGCTGCACTCCTCCAATGCCCCAACAATGTGGGACTCGTGCAAAAATCTGGAAACTTGTCATGAAATAAAGAAACTGCATTTCTTGGTATATCTGAGTGTACAGAATGTGAGTGTATATTCACCATTACTACACGTTATGAAAACTAGGAGTTAAAGGGGATTGACTGGAATAAATTATTCTCAGTGTAATGCTATAAATCTAGGATAAAGCTGCACGAAGCCTTGTCTTCAAATGTATGGCATTCATTCCGGTTGCTCTAGGTAGGCAATACCCTACGCCATCAATAAACCATCTTCGTCCAATGGCTTTAAAAGCAGACTTCAGAATATAGTGCTATTTTAAGAGACTTCATGTAGTTACTAAGATGCAAACAAATGGATTGATTACTACTATTGAAATCCTTTCAAAGTATCCAAGCACCATATGAGATTCTGTGCAAGCATCCCTGAATTGTGTGCTTCACGTCTTGTTCTCTAATCATCTATTGTCATCACTCTATTTTTTCTCTGTGACCTATGGTTTGCTAATCCCAAGTAAGTTAGAAGAAATTTCCTTCAATTCAGAATCTGATATTTAGTTTGCAATTCATTAAGTAAATACTTATTGAACAAGCCTTTCTTCCAAGTTAGGTGTTCCCACCCTTAACCCCCCCCCCCCCATTTTAGTCCCACTTAGTTATATGGGAGATTGAGAGAAAGACAGCTTTGCCCATTCAATGACAGAAGTAGTAATAAATGTAAGTGCTTGTGATCTGTCAAGCATTATACATAATTGTAATATATTTTTATCACATTTCATCATCACAGTAACTCTATAAGTAGATATTGTTTTTATCTTTATTTTACAGATGAGAAAACTGAAATGGAGAGACATTTTCATAATGTCAGCCATTAAGTGGCAGACATGAGATTCAAACCCATTCAACTTAATTTATTATCTCCTCTTAACAATGCCACTGTTTAGTAGATCCTCATTTAACATCGTCGATAGGTTCTGAAACTTTAAGGTAAGTTACATAAAAGGAAACCGATTCTACCCTAGGCTAGTTGATATAAACAAGAGTGAAGTTCCTCATTGTATGCTGTGGCATCTCATCAATGTTATGATGACATGATGGTGAACGGAAGGCTGTTCGTATCTGAGAACCTGCTGCAGTCTAGCTTGCTAGCCCCGCTTCTCTGGCAGAACACTGCGGACCATACTGTTGTTTCTGAGTTGCTGTGGTAGGACATTTCTGGACTCCATTTATGTATTTATTCCACATTTATTATTTCCTGGGTGCATACCACTGTAATAGGCCTTAGGTGTGGGCTGGAACACTTAACAGCTTAGTACAGGAAATGGATTGTCAACAACTATCATACAAACAATAAAACTGGAACTAACTTGAGGTTCAAAGAATGAACTGTGGAACCAATATTGAAGATGACTGAATTCTTACCAAGGAGGCTCTGGAAAGCTTCCTGAAGGAGTGGAATCAAAAGTACAGTCTGGAGACCCTGGAGGTCCCTGATACCCTTTCAGGGAGTTTACAAAGTTAAAACTATTTTTTAAATTATACTAAGATACTATTTGCTCTGTTTAGGTGTACAATGGAATCTTCCAGAGGCTACTTGATGAGTGCTACCACAGCACAGTGAATGCAGAAGCAGTTATGAACATCTAGTTGCCTTCCTTCATTCCAGAGATTTACAAGTATTTAAAACAATTCCCGTTTCTACTATTTTTAGAAATTATAGTTATTTCTATTAAAATATTTGTTATATTCATTTTTTGTTTTGTTTTAAAATAGATTAGTAAATATTTTAAAAGATCTAGTTTTCACTTTTAATACAGTTAATATCAATAGATAAGACCCACATAAACAAAATGTCTTTGGTTTTCTTAATAATTTTTAAAAATATAATGAAGTGCTGAAATCAAACTTTTGAGAACTGTTGGAGCAGAGGAAAGGACATTGGAGCTGGTGTCGGAAGACTCCAGTTCGGGCTCTCCCCCTGCCACTCACCGCCCCTGTGCCTGGGGGAAACCACCCAGCTGCGCTAAGTCTTAGCTCCTACTCAGACAAGAGGACAGCGGCACTTACCCTCCCCCGAAGTGTAGACCAGTGAGATAAAAATATGTGAAATTGCCCAAGTCATGAGAGCTTCATAGAGTTTGATGGGTAACAGATCCTGCTTACTTCAGTGTAAAGTATATCAATTCGGTGTTTATGTGTTGATTGGATTATCAGTGAAAGGTATTGGTATTGCTATGACTTTGTAAATCCTGTTCACTGTGTGTTGTCTACAGGCTCAAAGCCAGATGAGGTCTTTGTGCCACTTGAAGGAGATGACTTCTGGCCTAAAAGGCAAAATGTGTTTTGAGCATATGCTCAAAAACATCCTGCTTTTTAATTATTTTATTACGAAGAATCTACTTTCTTTTCAAATATATCTATCTCTTGTTCTCTTTCTTAATCATATGACCTCTTATTTACAATCTGCTGTTTTGATAGCTCCTGATTCTTAGGTCACGGTTGTAATACCTTCATCGATAGCCCTGAGGACACTGATTAAAATCTTTAGCTACTTCTCTTCTGATTCCTCTCCCTGCTCCTTCTGACTGCTGTTCATTTGCATCCTTCTGTTTTGTGCTGTTGATTTTACTTATACATTCTGTGATCCTCCGTTGCCTACTCACATGTATACAAAGGGACAGGATAAATGGTAGACTTCCAGTGACTTCCAGCTTCCAGAATTGGGGAAATTTTGGTCTGCCATCATAGAAATCTTAGTTTGCTTCATTTCTTTAGAAAAGCGTATGGGGATAAATTTCTGGGTGGAATGTATGGGTGTTATTCTGCACTGAAGAGTGGAGGCAGAGATAGGGATGGTGGGTACAACTGTTCTCTAAAGAGAACTTTAGTTAAGTCCCCAGTTTTCAGCTCCACCTCTGAACTTTGCCTTCTATACCTTCAGATTCACAGCAGAGTCTACCTATAGCTCTACTTGGAACCCTGGCTCATGACTCTTCTTCTGAGGGAATAACTGGGGCTACTAGTCCTGCCAACATGCTCCCTTCTGTTTCCCAATGTCCAGGTGTTTATTGATGTCTTTCATAGGCTGGTAACTCCTTCCCTTTTTCCTTACTCTTAATAGGCTTTTTTTCCCATTTCTTTATGGCCAATTCAATAGGGTCTTAGGAAAGATAAGCAAATACACATGTTCAAGTATTATTTTGTATTAGAAGCCCATGGTATTTCCCTTAGAAAGCTATTTTAAGGATTGATGGACTAGCCATTGTATCTTCAAATTTATTTTTCAAGAAATTTAGAAGCTAAATCCCAGTACATTAAAATATACTGCCCTGATCATTTTTATTTCTTTTTTGCTTGTTATTATGTTGAGTGTGGTTCTTGTATGTGGATGATTAAATTTATATGGTGTCTTCAAGGGTAAATAAAGAATGGAGATTTATTTAATACCTTAAAACTAGTAGACAAGGAAAAATTCATTCGTGGCCATCTTAAAAATCTGAAGTGCAATATGTGACATATGTGACTTCTGTATGACATTCACAAATTTCTTTCAGCCAAAACGTGATAGGACATGGAAGGCAGAGCTCTTATGGTTAAAAGCATCCTTGGGAGGAAATGGCCAGGGTTTCACTGGTCACCAAGAAAATATATACACCCTGTTTACAACCAAGTACAGATGAAGAAAAATACAATAAATCAGGAAACTTCTTGTGGTCACCATGAAAAATGCTAGACATTATTTGAGGTTGAACTCACACTTTCAGAACATCATCACTAATTTATTCTACTCACCTGATCTTTAAATACTATCTTGGTTAAATTTTGATTGCTCTTCAGGTTCCACTTAAACTACAAATGCTGATCACTTCTGCCTATTTTTTTCATTTTGAACAGCTTTACTGAGATACGATTGACATTTAATAAATTGCACATATTTAAATTGTACAATTTAATGTTTTGACTATGTATACAGTCATGAAATCATCATCACAATTGAGATTATGAACATATCCATCACTCTCTAAAAAGTTCTCCTGTCTCTTAGCAATCCATCTCCCCTTCGCCTCCTCAGCTCCGCCACCATTTCCAGGAAACCACTGATCTTTCTGCCACTATGGGTTAGTTTGCATTTTTTTCCAAGATTTCATAACACCATGTGTACATTTTCTGTCTGGCTACTTTCCCTTGGAATAATTATTACGCAATTCTGCTCTGTGGTTATTTCCAATTTGTGACTATTATAAATAATGTTGCCATGAACATTTGTTTACACATTTTTATATGAACATAAGCTTTCATTTTTCTTGGGCTGGGTCACTGGTAGATGTGTATTTAACTTTTTAAGAAACTTCTGCCATCTCAAATGCCTAGCAACAGTGTATGAGAGTTTCAGTTCCTCCACAATCTTGTCATCCCTTGGAATGCTCAGTGTTTTAATTTTAGCTATCCTAATTGGTGTGTTATGATATATCTTGTGCTTTTAATTTGTATTTCCCTAATGATTCTGTGAATCTTCTCAGGTGCTTATTTGGCATACATATGTCTTATTTTGTGAAATGTCTACCTAAATTTTTTTCCCATTTTATTGGGTTATTTGTTTTTTATTATCAAATTTAAGAGTCCTGTCTATATTCTGGGTACAAGACTTTTGTCAGTATGTAGTTTGCAAATATTTTCTTGCAGTCTATGGTTCCTCTTTTCATTCTCTTACCATCTAGGTAATTTTACTTTTTTGTGGTATTTTGGGGAATTCTTATTTTTAAACAGTGATGACAATCATATTTATTACTAGCATATCTAGTTTAGTTATCTTCTATACAGAAGGCTGTGGTGATGTCTCAGCATTTCAAACCTAACTGTCAAGGAGGCAGGGTACTTGAAGTGTTAGTTACTGTGGGAAATACAATTCTATATAATCCACAGAGGTCATTTCTTTCTTGTTTTCCTTTCTTTTTTTTCAGGGACCACACTGTTTTATTGAGGGCCTTTGGGGGAAGGTTGAAGGGCCAGGAGGACGAGATGCAAGGTCCTCTGCCCCACTGGGATCTCCACCGAGAACTTCACAGCCACCAAAAAGCACAGAGGTTATTTCTCAAAGTTAAAAATTATAAAAGCTGTAATTTTCATGGGTTTTTAAAAGTAAATTATATTCTGAGTATAAGAAATGTACTTCAAATTTCTTAAGTTGTAAAAATTATTTCAGGTGTAGAAATTCTTTTAGCTCTCTCTCTCTCTCTCTTCACTTGAATATTTTAACCTACATTGTTGTAATGAAATAATTTATTCAGTCTCTGTTTCAACCTTTTTATCAGTAAAAGACTCATAATCATTAGATTGGCCATAGAATTACTGGGATATATGAATCACATTCAGTAATAAATGAAAGGGAGACTATGAATCATGGCCCTATCACTTTTATAAGGATCTATAAATTCCTATGGTGATACCAAAGTTTTGCTAAATTTAGTCCTGCAATTAAGACGACTCTAGATAAGGGTGTTCAGGTGCTGTATTGTAAAGTCATCGTCCTAGACCCCATTATACCCCTTTCTGCACACAGTGAGAAGCTGAGCAACAGAGCAACTCTACTCAATAACTTCCTTATCAATAATCTTATTTATTACTCCTATTCTTATATTATTGGGTGCTTGTGCAAATTAAAAGTAGATATCCCTCCCCAAAGAGTTGAAGTCGCATGATCTAGATCTTCATTGGAAGTAGCTGCTTCATCCTCTATCATGGAAACACCATCCCCCCAGTTGCTTAGTCAGATTATTGGGCACTATTTTCTTTCTGTCCTCATCCCCAATTCTGTTGCCTTAGTCAAACCAGTCTATCTGCTGGATTAACACATCAGCCCTATCCCGATGTCTCTGCCCCCGTTCTTTTCCTCCTTCAGTCCATTATACACACAGCAGCCAGGTGATGCTTTCAAAATATAAATCTAAACACATACTTTTCTGCTCAAATCTTGGCCATAACTTTTGATTACTTTAAGAATAAAGTCCAAACTTTTAGTGTGACTTTTCAAGGCTCTTCATGTTGGACTTTATTCTTAAGAGAATAAGAATGCAACAAAGGGAGATAGAATTTTTAAAAACTCAGGATATAAAACTAGAAAAGCTCAGTGACTGAATGGATATAAGGTTGTGGCAGGGATCCAATGAGATAATTTAAATAAAAGGGCTTTGTGAAATATAACATAGCCCCTTAATGCCATTACCAGATTAGTATTTTTCCTATCTTTCAGTGAAACTCTGAGAACTATGGAATACCAGAAATCATTTTTAGGTGGTTTGTTAGTCCAGCCTAGGCTCAGGAAGCCCTGTCATATGGGCTTGGTTGCTACATGGATCTGGACTCTCAGCTAAATGCTATAGAGTTGGGCACCTTTGTCTGCATCCCCAGTCCTTAGAGGTGCTCAGCTTTGAGCAGTAATTCTGTCTAGTGACTGCTCAGTCGGGATAATCCTGGGAGAGGAACACTGAAAGCAACAGAAGCTCCCCAGAGATCAAACATGACTTCAACTCACTCCGCATCACCTGAAGCTTCCCCTCTCATCGAAAAGCTCCTTGAGTTCCCCTCATTGTCATGGGCCCACCTGGAAGAGCTGACTGGAGCCCTTGGGGACCAGGAGTCTTGAGGCATTCATTGGGTTGCAAGGAACAGAAATCCCTGAAACTAAGAGTTAGGAAAATCAGGAACTGGAATTAGTCTGTCTAGATCCTAAGCACCGCATGGCCTCTCTTACATGTGTTTCTCACCATAGGCTGTGTTCTGCTTTAACCAGCTCTCTCCTTCTTCGCCTTGCACAAGACCCAACATGCACATTCAGTTCTATATATACTATGTATATCAGGACTGGTCCTCTCTGGCATCCCCTAATGAAAGGTCTAGTTGCTCATTTCCACACTTTCAAGAGAGGAATCTGATTGGTCTAAGTAATTACTCCGAAAACACCCCAAGTCTTAGTGACTGGTCTATGAATCAAATCTCCTGTGTCAGCTATAAGCAATTGTCCAATTACCTGAAGGCATGGAGTTCAAGGTCACATGCTTTGATGAACACTTAGTAGACACTAAGAGTGAGAACTGCAGAAAATGAAATGGCCATGGCAACAACAAGCATCCCTAATACAGGAGAAACAATAAAGTGTAGTAGTCGAGCACATGGACGGTGGAGCTGGACCATGTGGGTTTAAATTCTCTCTCTACCTGGTAACTTTGGGCAAGTAACTTTACTTTTCTGTGCCTCCATTTCCTCATTTATAGAATAAAAATAACAATAGTACCTCTCTAATTTGTGTTGTTGTATGGATTAAATATTTGTGCAAGCATGTGTGTGCTTAGTGTATGTTAATTGCTATAGAAATGTTAACAATCATTATAAGGATGAAAATCTGGAGGACAAAATGGGGCAAATTGAGAAGGGCTGTGCATGGTTCGTTGAAAAATAACTACCCAAATACAGGGTGAAAGCCAGCGTAAGTGGGAGATATGGGAAGGAAAGCCAATTAATCAGCAGAGTAAGAATGAATTCTGAATTCCTTAGTTGGAATTTTGGGAACTAAAACATGGGAGGGGTTAGGGGACAGAGGAGAAGGAAAAGCAGCAGAATGGGTCTGGCTCAGAAGCAGGCAAATGCCTCAGCTGCTGAGACACAGAAGCTCAGGTGTGCCCTTTAGGTCACAGTGTCTTCCATGGTTGTCTCCAGCACGGTTGGCCCTGGCTCTGTTCTCCTGGTAGCAACTGGTCTGGGGTGAAAACCTGAAGGCCTTCTGAGGAGTTTAAAAACATTAGATTCTCTAAAGATGTATTAGAGTAGATATCTGACTAGATTAATTCATTAAATTATTCACTCATCAAATATTATTTAGCATTTGCTGTAGGCCAGGCTGTGTTGGGGATGCAGCATTCAACATGTCTGGTAAGAGCTCAGCGACTCACATGGTTACAACTGAGGAGAGATCCCTTAATGTGACTTCACATTAAGAATCCATGATGACCTGGGAACTTTCAGGAAGGAGCATAGGTGCCCTAGGGAAGAGCTTGAGGAGCACAGCTGGCTAAGGCTATAGGGTCCAGGCAGGATTCCTGGGAGTTAGCTGGGAGAGAGGAGAGAAGAGTGTTCCCAGCCCGGAGAACAGTGTTCAAAGGCCAACCAGCAAGAGGGGAGCAGTGCTTGAGGAAGGTCAGGAACCTCGTGTGGCTGGATACAAGACAGAGGAGAAGGTAAGGGTGGAGAGCCAGCAGGGGAGTCATACTAAGGGGTTTGTACTTTTTTCTGAGGCTAATGGGGGGGAGTAGAAGAAATTAAGCTTGTCACTTGCATTGCTGGATAGCCCTCTCTTGTTTTGCTGGGAAGTGGGGGCCAGCGGGCATGATACTATCAGGTTAGAGGTGGATTCAAAAGTGAGGTGAGCCTGTGTCATGCAAACAAAACCTCATGACTTCATCATTTTGTTGGGGACTCTGTGTTCTTAAACCATCACCAGTAAACAAAGGCTCTGCATGGGTGTGTTTTCAGTTTCTGCTGACTGCATCAGAAGTACTGGTCTTACTGTATGGCCTTAGTTCCAAATGCCTCCAAAGAGGCCCTATAAAATGGTCTGAGCAAACCATACGAAAGACTTCAAGAACAAACAGAATTTCATCTCCGTAATTTAAGGCTACCTGTTGAAAGAGGCAATAGACCAAATTCAACTGTGTACCCACCTCAGGCTCTCTGCAAACCACACACACACACACACACACACACAGTGTTGCAGTCTCTCTGCTGACGCTTAGCACTTGAGTTATAAAAACCTTCTGATGGTTGGATCCTGATGTAGTCAGGCATTTATTTATCATTAATTATTTATGGATTTGTTTGTTTATTGTAGTGTTATAGTAAATATTCCCTTCATTGCTGTCTTTGTGTATGAAGAGATCACAGCTTGTCCTGACGTGGCAATGAGTGCCCTGTGTTGTTTTCTGATGGCACAGGAAAAGATTGTTCCCCTGGAGTGTTCCATGCTGTGAAAATTAATAAAGGAAACCTCAGTTAAAATTAGAGTAGGGAAGGCTTGTATAGGGGGCTCTCATGCCTTACCACTCAAGGTCAATTACCCAAAATAGGAAGCTGTCAATTACTCTTAACAGGAAGACCACAGTTATAGACATACCTTGCACTCCCAAACAGGAAATGCAGCTACTTTACCAGTTCAGCAGGAGGGAGGTTTTCCTCCTGCTCAGCAACAAGCCCAGCCAACGGAAATGCCACCACTCAGCCAATGAGAAACTATCTTAATCTAAACTCTTACTTTCCTCCAGTGAACTTCCATGTTTCTCTTGCTGATGAGTTCTGTGGCCCACCCTTCTTTCTCTAAAAGCCTTTCATCCTGTTTAATCCCTTGAAGTATCTCTCTACTTGCTAGATGAGATACAGCTTAATTCCTGAATCATTTAATTAAAACCAATTAGATTTTTAAATTTACTCAGTTAAATTTTGTTTCTTAACAGAGCTGTCCCACAAGCTCTCTTGCAATTAGAGATCTTGGCAAGATTAAGGATTTAGTGGAAAAAAGTTGATGAATTTATGTTTCATCTTCTTTCTTTACTTCTTCTCCCGGAGGTGTGAACAAACGATGAAACTGCTAAAAAGGAATGGCAGCATACAAGAAGGAGGCTGAACAACTGGCCTTTGAAAATTCGGAATCTAGATCATTAGCCGTGAATCTGAGTTGGAGGTGCTGAATATTCATCCACACAATTGAGCACAGAGTGGCGAGATTTCTTTTCTTGACAAAATGAACAGAGTGTCCTGACACCTTTAGACAGTAGGGTGCTTGCAGAACGCAGTCAGAGGCGATAACAAGGGAAGGGACTTTCTAATTCACCTCCCACGCCAGCCCCAAAAGCCCCACCATTACTTACAAAACACAAACTAAACCACTACATTTAAGAAATTCAACTTTTTTCCCTTAACTGTCCCCTGGGCTTTCTGGGTAAAGAGCATATTTTTCTTCAATCTAAAATTTAGCTTTAAAGTTCACAGTTAAATAACTAAGCAATTTTAGTCAAGAGATATATTCTGGAGTGAAAGAAACATTATCTTAAGATTTTAAGATACACAGAAACTTGAAAGGGATTTGACATCGTTTGAGAGGAATGGAAATTAAATGAAATTTTTTGTCTTTTCATCTAGAATCATATAGCATCTCATACACAGTTGGGGATATTGAGCAGGGGATGAATTAAAGAGATGAATTAAAAATTTCCGAGGGAGGAACAATCCCTGTTGTCTCCAGTCCATTTAGATGTGCACACCGATGCACCCACCATAATCCCTGCCAGGTTAGCTGTGTTCCAGGGAAGATATTGTTTGAGGACAAGAAGTAGCCTTAACAGAACACAGAATGATTCTCTTACACTTGCACAGAATCTTACGTAAGTTCTACTTTTGTTTAAGGGGGATTTGTTTTCTTTCTCACTTTGGTTACATCAGTAAAAAAACTGTGATCTCTGTGAAAATCTTTTTTCTTGCTTAGATTTTAGCACTCATTTTTCTTTTTTAATCCAAAAAATGTTGTTGTAAATGTAGTTTGGAAAACCTTAATTTTATCCATTTCTTTGCTTAGCCAAATTCTGTGTTATCTTTTACTTGAAGATATGATAGTAGCAAAAGTTGTGTTGTAAAACAACACTATTATTTAGGACCAAAGTTCTCCTCCAACATTCTGATTGTTGAAGGGAGATTAGTCCACTATGGAAGCCCTCTGACACTCTTTTATTGTTATAACTGTTTTCTCAATGGTGGCTCAAAAGGGGGTTTGGTGAGAATGCATTCTAAAACCACAATTTCTCTAGATTCTACAGGAAAGTTCACAAAAGGCAATTAGGCAATCTTATCTAAAAATGTATGGCTGTAAAGGCAGAGCAATTACAGATCAAAGTTTAGTTACTTTTTCCTTTTCTTTTTTTCTTTTTCTTTGGAGGGTGATCTAAGCCAAACTTGTCAGTGAGATAGTGGTCTGAAGGAAACCAGTGAATGAGATCCGGCCCACTGATGTCTCTCATCGGAACACCTGCTACTGGAGGGTAACACTGTGCAACTTAGAAAAATGAAATCAAAGACTGGAGGATTTTAAGACCCCAGAACTTACATGTAGAAATTAATGTGTCTCGTTCAAAGTGGTCACTTTGGAAATTGTTCCACTCAGGTGGTGTTGCTATTGCTCTGAACATTTTAAATTAATTTTTGAGAACTGCTTTTGGGCCCTGCATGCTCCATTATGTTTTATCTTCTGCATGGAAGCTTATAGCGTTCTTAAAGGATGGACTTAACTTGTTGAACAATTGACAGTTGTTCAGAGGTGACTAAAGCATGTGGCCAGAGGGGAGGAGTCTAGCAGGAAGAATGGACTAACCTAGTACAGTCCTAACACTGCCATCAGCTAGTAGTAGTAAGACTGTGAGCAAGTGGCATGACTAATCAGAGCTTCACCTGTGAAAATGAGGAAGGGGAATCATGCATTCATTCATTCTTCATTTATTCACTCTTCATTCATTAATTTATTCAATAGAGGCTATTGAGCATTTACTCTGGGGTGCAGATAACAGGAGTGGAGGCATAATATGATTACTGCTGATGCTAAAATTCTGTCTTAGGTTGCTGATCAATATTTAACAAAATAAAAATAACAGACTAGGTTAACATAAGCATTAAGTGGTAAGGATGATTATTTGGGGTGGCTCATATATTGTCTTTGATAAAACTCCCTAAAGAAAAGATTCAAATGTCTGCACAACTACAGCTTTGCTAAGGAAAAGTCTAACTTCTTCTAATTGACAAAGGTGAAAGACCAGGCTCTTTTCAGATGCATTAGTCGGTGTCTGGATTTATTTATTTATTTAATTTATTCCCATTTTGGACACTTACAATCATAGCCATGCATCCAAATCACTTATGGAGACTTTGAAAAGCATAGATGCTGTAGGCCAACACACTTCCTGATTTAGGATCTTTCTATGAATGTCTAGGAATCAGGGGTGTCCAACCACTTGGCGTCTCTGGGCCATACTGGAAGAAGAGTTATCTTGGGCCACACATTAAGTACACAAACACTAACAAAAACTGATGAGCGAAAAAAGGTTTAAATAAATTTACGATTTTGCGCTGGGCTGCATTCATGGGCATCCTGGGCTGAATGAGGCACACAGGCCATGGGTTGGACATCCTTGGGTCATAGGCATTTAAAGAGAACATTATTGATAATTCTGATATACAACCAAAGAACCACTTGCCTATTATAACTTCTCATACTTTCAGAAATCTCTGCCTTTATCTTGTATATCTTTCTCTTCTTCTCACAAAATTTTTTTAAAAAAATATCTTAGCAGTATCTTCTCATTGAAACTAAATTCAGTTAATATATGAAGATCTAGTCCAATGTAAATTTCTCCATCTACCATGTTATAATATCTTTTTAATTGAGCAAACACTATGTTTATTGTTTAGGTGACTTTAAAATAAATCTAAGGTCTAATCTCTACCCTAAGTGTCCAGGGTTAGAAATCAGAGACATTGTTGACAGTGTTATGAAAGGCGGGGTATAGAATACTCAAATCTACTCCAAACCACAGCCACCCTTCCTCATGAGTTTCTTGAAGGATATAAACACTTAGAGGATGTGGGAAGTTGCTAACTGGACTTTGGCCAGACACCATTGCAGGTTGCAGTGTGATTCTCAGCTGGATTACAAAGCTCAGGCTAGTACCCAACCTGGGCCATGTCATAAGTCTTAGTCATCATCTCAGTCACACGGCACTCTAGATGGTAGCATGCAGGGAGAAAACTGGGGAAAAGGAACATCAACTAAGAGCATCAAGGGGCCACAAATAAGCCTTTCAGTGAAGGAGCCCTTAAGTCAGCCTGCTACCTTTGCTTATAGGTGAAAACTTGAAGAAGAAGCAAGCAGGCTTGTCCTGCTTCCAACCACTATGCCAGTGGGTGCTCTGGATTCTGACAAACCCATAGCAACTTCTTGGGGTGCAAAGTGTGGAGTGGAAAATGGGAAGATTACTACTCTGTAGTCTGCAGATGACAATCCAGATGGACAAAGAGTAAGGCACTTTCTTCCCGAATTTTCGAAGCACTGTGAATATTTATAAACTGTTCTTATTTATTATACTTTATTCTGCATTCTTTCTTATTTGGTTCTCCTTGTGCTAATACAGTTCCTAGCACATGGTAGGTAACCAACAATGCTTTATAGGTGAAGTCTATTGAAAAAAATTATTTAATGTATGATGATATAAATAAAACTTACAATATGTTTTACATACACTGTTAGAGAAGTGCAGAAAAAGTAATTCAGTGACTAGGAAATTCAGATAGCTAGGGAAATCTTCACAGAGAAAGTGGGCTTGAGGTAGACCTTTAAAGTAAACCTTGTATTTATACAGAGGATGTGTGACCTGTGACCAGGGCTGCGGACTCTCTTTGGATGTTGGAGAAGAGTGACAAGTCAGCTGTCACTTTGGAAATTAGTATACACTGGAAATTTGACAAAAGACCATCACAGGCAAATATATAGATCATTGGACGGCACAATTCATTTCTAAATGAGTACCCACAGCAGAAAAACTATTATAGAAATTAGTAAATTAATAGAAATATTTTATCCCATGAAAAAGAAGGAAGCAAAAATGTAACTTGTGAAATAATTGGAGTGAGGTCCTTTGGAAAGCTAAGGGGTTGTGTGTGTGTTTGCATTTTAACATCATAATGTAATGAGCCCTTTACAACAGAAAAATAGAAGAGGAACATATCGTCCGTGTCTCACTGCCTCCAAGCAACTGCTTCTAACATATTGGTGAGTGCTTCCTAGTTGCTAGTTTCATTTTTATTAAAATGCAAGCAACTTGCTTCAATAAACATTTCACATTTCCTCCCTTTTCTTCTGTGTTATTTTCTCTGCTTTCTCTAAACAGGATGTACAAGAATATTAAATGATTTTTATTTAAAATATTGATTTTTTAAAAAAATTTAAAGATTTTATTTATTTATTTTTAGAGAGAGGAAAAGGGAAGGAGAAAGGGAGGGAGAGAAATGTCAATGTGTGGTTGCCTCTCACGTGCCCTCTACTGGAGACCTAGCCCACAAACCAGGCATGTGCCTTGACTGGGAATCAAACCAGCGACCCTTTAGTTTGCAGGCCAGTGCTCCATCTACTGAGCCACACCAGCCAAGGCTAGAAATATGGATTATTAAGGCTTTTAAGAAAAAAAAACTTAAAATATTGCTTGGACTTACACATAATGCATGATATTAAAAAACACACTTTTTCAAAATTACATGATGAATTAAATCTTTATTGCAGGTTGTTTATCAATGAAAAAATATGGCTAAGTAAAAAAATAGATGTTGAAGAAAGTTGCAAATGATTGACAGGCATGGGGTTCATGAATACAAGTCCATGGTTCTTCCGTATTCAGGGAGCTGAGAGAGGGAGGGCTATGTTACCCTTACTGCCCTGGGGGAGAGGAGCAAAACATGTGAAACTAGGGAAGATTGTCTCCAAGGACTATGCACAAAGAAGGAGCAGTTGTCTGGGCGGTGTGGTGAGGAAAGTCTGAACCAGTAGGTCTGACCTGATACATTCCAGAGTCACCTCACAGATGAATAACCACAAGGCATAAACAGTCACTCTGCTACGCCCCATGTTTCCCAACTACACACTCTGTGCGCCTTAGATTGTGACACACTATAGTAGATTGTGACATGCCATAGCAGATTATGATACGCTATAGTAGAATCACTGCCTTTTGTGCCTTGCTGTACCTTACACACAATTCTGTCCTCACAAGTGTAACATTTTATTACACTTGTCTGTGTGTATGTCTGTAGCCCTCCAGTTGAGTGTGAGCTCCTTGAGGATAGGAATCTGCCTTTTACCGCATGGCACTGGGTTACTTGGTAATGTTAGGCACTCAATAAATGTTTATTAAATGAATTCAAGAAAAAATGTCATACAAGCAGCCACTACTGAGGAAGAGGTACCAATAAAAAAAATAAATGATAAAGTTATAGTTCATGTTTGGAAAAGGGATGCTTCCTATCGCCTTAAAGGACAGTAAGAATGTTGAACTTAGCTTGGGATGTGTCCTGGACTTGATCACAAGGGTACATTCGAAACATACTAATGCCCAGACTCTACCTTGAACATAACTAAATCAGGCATGTAAAAGAAAACCCATTTTTAATTACATTTTTTCAATTGTAGTTGACACACAATATTATTAGTTTCAGGTGTATAACAGTGATTAGACATGCATTTAACTTATGAAGTGACCACTCTGATAAATCTAGCACCCATCTGACACCATGAATAGTCATTACAATGTTATTGACTATATTCCATACACTGTACTTTCTATCCCCATGACTGTTTTTGTAACTGGCAATTTGTACATCTTAATCCCTTCCCCTTTTTCATCCATCACCCAAACCCTCTGATATTTGGCAATTATCAAAATGTTCTCTGTATCTGTGAGTTTGTTTCTGTTTTGTTTTCTATATTATTTTTTAAATTCCATATAATAAGTGAAATCATATGACACATATTTTTCTGTCTTATTTCACTTTGAATAACAACTTCTAGGTCCATCCATGTTGTTGCAAATGACAACATTTTATTCTTTTTTATGGCCGAGTAATTTTCCATTGCATATATGCACTACATCTTTTTTATCCATTCATCTGCCAATGGACATCTAGGTTGCATCCATATCTTGCCTATCGTAAATGATGCTGCAATGAATATAAGGGTGCATGTGTCTAAAAGAAAACATGTTTTAAATGCACTACAGCTGATTCTGACCTGCATTCCTGGCGAAAAATCAGTGTATACAAGTATCTGTTAACTTACTACTTAGTTTTATGATTTAGGCTAATGAAAGAGCAACAAAAGTTCTAGGTATAAATAAGTAGCTGAGCATGATGCTCTACGGGTACAAATACAGTTGAGCTAAAGGTGGCATAGATTATAAAATAGCACTTGGCATTTCCCCATATGCCAAATTGCAGAAGTTTTGTAAATAGACACCTTATAAAATGTCTATCCTGCCTTACAATACCTTGTATCTTCCTACACAGTTTGACAGAAAATGTGTTATTTTAGTATTTCTGTCTTTTTGGAAATAAACTCATGGCTCACCTGTCATTTTCTGCATTTCCTTATGCCACCGTAGATCTGTAACTGCGGAGACAAGGATGCTCCTGGGCAACACTGAGATCTACCTGGTTGGGTATATTAGTCAGGATGCATTCGGTTTCAAGGGTTTGAAATAGCTCACTTGAACCAAGGGCATATCTGTTGACATGTTTATTTTTTAACCATTCAACAAAAATTGATGGAGCACCGAGTGTTTGCCAAGGCTGAGGATGCAGTGGTGAACAGAGCAATCTCCTGCTTCGTGATGCTCCAGAATGAGCTTGCTTCAGGCACCATCATTTTCTGAGGCTCAGAAAATGGCATGAAACCTCTCCTCCACCAGCTTTCCATCTTTTTGACTATTCTAGCCTCCTTGCTCATCGGCCTTATTCTCACCTGTCATAGAAAGACTCCCTCCAAGTTGCGCAAAAGAAACCCTGCCCCTGGCAGCCTTCCTTCCTTCTCAGGCCCGATGGAAGGATTCTGATTCACCTTGCCTTGGAACTGCCCTTCGTGCTCCTGACCCTTAAACACAGGGGAGGGGGCAGGGATACCACGATTGGCCAGACCAGGACCAAAGGCCCACAGCCATGGTCATGGCGTGCATGGGCAGCAGTCACACCAGACCACGTTAGGGTGGTGAGGGGTCGGTTATTCCTCTATATGAAGAAGGATTTTAAGCCCAAAACAAAGACATCCGCTACACCATGTGTGTTATTTTAGGGAGTATAACATTTGAGAAATGTGAACATTTTTCTGTTAAACTTTAACTAAGATAATCTGCTTAATGTTAGATTATCAAAACATTGTTTTTAAAGTGCTAGCAATTCAGTATCTTTTTGTGAAATAATTTGAAATCAACTGAGGAAGTCAAGTGTAAATTCCCTACTTACTTTGAGGTAGCCATCACAGAATGCTCAATAAAAGATTATAAAATAAAACTGTAGTCCTTTTATGATTGCTTGGAGTGGTGACAGATAGCATGTGACTCTGGCCACTTCCCAGAGGATGAGGTCAAAGGTCAGATGGGTCACTCAAAAGAAACAGAGGAAGGGGGGTGGGTATGAGTCATCTTTCTTGAAGGTCATTCATGAAAAGTCCCAGAGTTACAGACTTGGGTGAGAGTGGAGAGGGTGGTGAAAAAAATTACATTGTGAGGTAAAGCACTAATTCAGTAGTTGAACTTCAGAGATATCAGGCATTGAGTAAAAGGGAGGTTTATACTTTTCTGTGGAGAGTGTGGAAGGAGAAACAAAGAAAACAGGATTGCCAAAGAGAAACTTCAGAGAAAGATAATGCATAGGAAGGGGAAAGAAATAAGAAAGGAGGGCAGGGTTAGGATAATAGCGAACAATCATTGATTACTTACCCATGCCAGATGTTCTCTGTGTTTTCATGAATTGTTACATATACTCCACAGCAACCTTCCAAGGTAAGCACTTTCAATGTTCACTTTTTACAGGGAGGAAATCGAGGCTGAGGAAGGTGAAGGGACTTGTGCACATCACACAGCTGGTAAGACTGAGAGCCGAGACTGGCAGCCAGGCAGTGTGACTCGGCATTTGCACTCCCAGCTGCATAAAAATGAGAGGACATCCATGGAAGAACGGCTGGAGAAGAAGAACATGGCCTACAAGGTTCTGGCATAGTGTCAAAGCTGCTTTTAATGTGGTGACGACTGTACATGAAGCCAGATTCAGGGGGTTGTAAGTCCATGAAAATTTACGTTATTACAAAAATGATAAAAGATCGCAACCTGTTTAGAGTCAGACAAGGACTCACTTATTCTAACTAAGGAGGAAGATTGGTGGTCTGCGTGGGAATCATATAGCTTGCTTATAACACACAGGATATAAAAAACTCTGTGGTGTTTTTAATGCTATTATTTAGAAAAACTGATTGTAGTTCATCTAAACTATCTCAGTTGTGTTATTCCTAAAGATGACTATGACAACAAAAGTAAAAATATACAAATACACAAATCTAGGATTTTAAAGAAATATTATTTATATCAGAAACAGCTCAGTTCTCATGAGTCTTGTGTATATGCTATATTTATGATTTATAATATTTATTACATCCATATACTGTCCTTTGTCCTGTGCTGAGTACTGTAGGACCAATTGTGACTAAGAGAGCCTGGCGTCTGCCCTCATGGTGTTAATGGTGGTGTGGACCAGCAATATTCAATCTTTTTCATCTCACAGCATATGTAAACTGATTACTAAAATTCTACAACACAATTAAAGTATATTTTTTTGCTGATCTGACAAAAAGGTATAATTTTGATTCATTCACACCACATGACCATTGTTGTGCTGGCTATTGTCATTTTTCTATTTGACAATCTGTGGGAAAAGAGGTTGGTGCCCCTGACTAAATAGTCAGGTACTATTGCATATTGTAAAAATTTTTGCAGCACACCAGCTGAAAATCACTGCTCTAGACTCCAGACACCATCTGCTCTTGCTACCCTGGGCCTTGGCAGGGATATCTGCACACATAGCACTGCATGCCCTTAACATTCATGCTTACCTGTAGATGCAACATGCTGATGCAGTTTTCCTTTACAGAACAATATCCACATTATCATGATGTATTTGTGTACTTTTTTGCATATCAGTTATACTCAATAAAGCTAAAAAATCCAAGTCATTCAGCTAAAATATAAATAGAAAGACTGCTAAACTTAGGGCAAGAAGAAAAAATGCAGCCCTGGGCAAGTAACTTAATCACTCTTAAAAAATTTCAACTATATTGGGTGTTGGTTAGCTTTAAAGACATAATTATGCAAGAGTACTTTGACACACACATATATGTATATATACACATATGTATATATTTATACATATGCACGCACATATGCACACATACATGTATACACATATACATGCATGTGTATATATATGTATACACATTCCAGACATTTTTATTTTGATTTATAGGAAATTGTTTTTTCTTTTAGAGAAATTTTTCAGAAAATGATGTATTTCATTAAAGTTTATCTATACTTAAGAGACATAACAATAAAATGTGCTGTGGGATAAGATGCAGAAGTAGAATGGCTCTATACCGAAAAATCTACATCACCTAGAATAAAAATATTGATACTACACTGCTTATACACACACCCCAGTGGCGACCAGAAGACACAAGTTCTCTCAACTGCTTTCCTCTCCTGCACACTCAACCGCATGTTACCTAGTCTTTCATTCTTTCCTCCTGTCTCAGCCTATGACGGTACTTTCCTTCTGCCTAATACTCCCACCTCAAGAAATTTACCTGATCAATTGTCCAAAAAAAAAGAGGCAAACTTCTCTTTGACTTTATATTGTCCCTCTAGCTATAGCCTTTTCTCTTTCTTTCTTTCATAGCTAAAATTTTTCCACAGTTTTCTGTACACCTGTTTCCCTCTTTGTCCTCTTAAACTTACCTGGAATCTTAAAGCTTCTACACAGAGTCCTCTTGGCAAAAGAAACAAATGTCCATCTTGCCCCCAAAGTCTGTGGAAGATTCATCTTCACCTTATTTAATTTCTCTAGAGTTTAATGACAGAGTAAATTTGAGGTTCATTGGGGACATTTGAATGGAGGCATGCATAAGTAGTGACATTTGCAGATCTAAAGCTAAGGAAAGAAGTCTGGGCTCCTTAGACAGTTTTTCCAGTCTCCACTGAAGCCATGGAACATTCACTGTAAGAAGGAAGAGGACCAGGAAAGGAACCCCGAGGAACACCAACAGTTAGGAGATTAGCAAAGGAAGTTCAGTCCATGGAGGGAGTTGAGGAGGAAGTCTGGTGGCTTTAAAATAAGTGTTTGATTCTTTGATACTCTTATTTCAGTAAACAGATCTTAATTTTTCTTGTCCTGGATGTGGACTGGACTTAATGACTCCCTTCTAAAAAATAAAAAGTGGCTCAAGTGCTGCTAAGTGACTTCTAAAGCTGTGTCATGAAAAGGACAGCTAGTACCTTGTTTTCTCCATCTCTGAATATTTCATTCTGACTGAAGCCACACACCATGTTGTGAGGACTCTCCAACCATCCTGGAGAGAGGTCAGTGCCAGGAGAGGCTGCACGGACAGGAACCACCTGGCCAGGAGAGTAGTGAGCCACCGTGAAAGCCGCTCTTCCTGCCTGAAGACGATTCTAAGTGTTTCAGCTGAGACTCCAGAAAATGTGAAGAAACAAACCTTTCCTGCTTTGCCCTGTTTGATTATTTGACTCACAGAAACCATGAAATAAATTATCTTTGTTGTTCCAAACTATCCTGATTTGGAGTGAGTTATTATACAGCAATAGATCATTCATACAGAGTAGCTAGAAAGGCAGGAGAGAAATGAAGAGTTTGGTATGGTAATTTAAATTTTAAAAACCCAAGCTTCACTTTTTTCTATTGTTAATTAGTTATGGATACACAGTGACTCCTTTTATTTCTCTTTATTACACTTAAAAAATTGAGGTATCATTACATACAATAAACATACTTTAAATGTGTTCAATGAGTTCTTACAATTGTTTACACCCATATAACCACCACCCACGGCAAGACACAGAAGACTTCCCTCACCCCAGGGTGTCCCTGCCCCTCCTTTCCAGTCAGTTCTCTCATCCCGATCCAAATAACTTTTTAATTCAATGATCATGGATTAGTTTTGCATTTTTATTTTTATATAAACAGAATTAAGCAGATTAAAACTATTGAAATTGAACCAGTAATAAAAACAATTCCCAACAAGTGAATTTTACTAAACATTCAACAAAGAATTAAGCCGTGGCTGGTGTAGTTCAGTGGATTGAGTGCTGGCATGCAAACCAAAGCACTGACAGTTTGATTCCCAGTTAGGGCACATGCCTGGGTTGCGGGCCAGGTCCCCAGTAGGGGGCGCATGAGAGGCAACCACACATTGATGTTTCTTTCCCTCTCTCCTTCCCTTTTCCTCTCTCTAAAAATAAATAAATAAAATCTTAAAAAAAAAGAATTAACACCTGTCCTTCTCAAGCTATTTCAAAAAATTCAAGAGGAGGAAAAACTCTCAAGCTCAAGACCAGCATTATACTAGTTCCAAAGCCAGATAACGACACTACAGAGAATGAAAATTACAGGCCACCATCTCTGATGAACATAGATGCTAAAGTCCTCCACAAAATATTAGCAAAACACGATCAAGTGGGATTTATTCCAGGCATGCAAGGTTGGTACAATATCTGCAAATCTATAAATATGATACACCATATTAACAAAATGAAGGGTAAAAACCACATGATCATATTCATAGGTGCAGAAAAAGCATTTGATAAAATCCAGCACCCATTTATAATAAAAAATCTCAGCAAAGTAGAAATAGAGCGAAAATACCTCAACATAATAAAGCCCATATATGACAAACCCACAGCCAACATCATAGTCAATGGGCAAAAACTACAAGGGTTTCCTTAAGATTGGGAACAAGACAGGGATATCTGTTTTCACCTCTCTTATTCATCATAATACTCTGGAAGTCTTAGTCATAGCAATCAGACAACAAGAAGAAATAAAAGGCATCCAAATTGGAAAGGAAAAGGCAAAACTGTTATTATTTGCAGGTGACATTATACTGTAAATAGAGAACCTTAAGGATTCTGCCAAAAAACTACCAGAACTGATCAATGAATTCAGTACAGTAGTAGGATACAAAATTAATTATCCAGAAATCAGTTGTATTTTTATACAACAATAATGAAGTATCAGAAAGGGAAACTAAGAAAACAGTCCCATTCACAATTGCTTCAAAAAGAATAAAATACCTAGGAACAAATTTAACCAAGGATTTAAAAGAACTGTACTCAGAAAACTATAGGACACTGAGGAAGGACAATGATGAAGATTCAAATAAGTGGAAGCATATACTATGTCCATGGATAAGAAGAATTAACATCATTAAAATGTCCACACTACCCAAAGCAATCTATAGATTGGGCACAATTCCTGTTAAGATAACCAATGGCATATTTCATGGAACTCTAAGAAATATTTTTAAACATTTATATGGAATCACAAAAGACCCCAAATAGCAACAGCAATTTTGAGAAGGAAGTACAAAGTTGGAAGAATCATGCTACCTGATAACAAACTATACTACAAGGCCATAGTAATCAAAGCAGTATGGTACTGGTATGAAAACAGATATGAACTCATAAATCAATGGAACAGAATAGAGAGCCCAGAAGTAAGCCCAGACATTTATAGTCAATTAATATTTTAAAAAGGAGGCAAAAACATACAATGGGGTAGATATAGTCTGGTCAATAAATGGTGTTGGGAATATTGGACAGATGCATAGAGAAAAAATGAAATTAGACTACCTTCATACACCATACATAAGAATACACTCAAAATGGATTAAAGACTTAAATGTTAGCCTCAAAACCATGAAAATCCTGGAAGAAACCATAGGCAGTAAAATCTCAGACATTTCTTATAGGAATATTTTCTTCTGATATATCCCCCCAGACAAGGGATACAAAAGTAAAAATAATCAAATGGGGCTATGTCACACTAAAAAGTTTTTGCACAGCAAAGGAAACCATCAACAAAATGAAAAGACAACCTACTGAATGGGAGAACATATTTGCCAATGATACATGTAATAAGGGGTTAATATCCAAAATTTATAAAGAATTTATACAATGCAAGACCAAAAACACAATTCAACCAAAAAATGGGCAAATGACCTGGACAGTTCTCCAAAGAAGACATACAGATGGCCAATAGACATATGAAAAGATGCGCGCGCGCACACACACACACACACACACACACACACACACAATCAACAATATCTTGAGACACATTTTGTGTATTGAGGCCAGTGAGACAAATGGGCCAATGGTGTTCTCTGTGTACTACTTTAAATCCGATGTAAATGAACAGTTTTGATATATTTAATTACACATTGAAGAGATTTGATACAGACCCTGCAATTGTAATAATTTTTCTATGACATCTGTTTTGTTCGTGGTGAGTCTAAGATCACGTGTTTAGAAATATGCTGCTTTGGAGACTATTTCAGTTGGATTTCCCAAGGACATTTTATTGATGACACCAGTTGTAAAAAGTTACCATTTTCCCAGGTCTAAACTTCTGAAGCATAAACACTTTGACAGAATGTTGAATTCGAGATGCAGCAAAGAGAAATACTTAGCTTAATTTTGTTATTTTCCCCAGGGGATCAAAATAATCCCAAACCATATACATTAACTACTCTCCTGTACTTTCTAATTTATAACCTCTGTCAGTTTTGAGTTATGGGAGCAGCCAGTAGAGTATCTGAAAACACTTTGTTTCTCCTCAGCCTTTCTTCCCGGTAATATAAATATCTGAAGAGGTTATTGCTTACCCTATAAAATAGAGACATTATAATTTATGAATACTAAAAAAAAAACCATGTTCATTCCTGTTAAGTTATGTGATGAGCTGGAAATGGTGATTTTTCTCAGTGGAAAAGGTATATTAATGGAAGAGCTTTCCTTGTTGTATCTTTAAGGGCCCCCGGACCCCCATCTTAGCCTTGATCACTCTCTATCATTCATCTTTTGACAATTTTCTTCACCTTATTCTTTGCTTCTACTTTCCTGTATCAATTAAGTGAAAATCCCATCCTCATCAATATCATCTCATGGTATTGCCAAAGGTCGGCCCCCTCAGGCGCAGATGCAAGCGTGTAGCCAGGAATTCGGGCAGCTGTAAGGCTGCCTATACTGCTGCTTTCTTCGCTGGAAGCTGAAAATTAAAGTTGGCAGTTGTAATCAGACTAGAGGATTACAATTTATCTGGGCTGTTGCTCAGTGCTACTAGTTTCATTTGTAACTTGTCTCAGCTAGGCAATTAAAAGTAAGCCTTCGCTGTAAGACTTTATGTATAACTGTTTTAAACCTCACGAGTTCTGAAACTTAGAAGACAAACTTACAGGAGCATCCTATTATTTTGTTTAACTGTTCTAACTCACATCTAATTTAAGGTTTTGAGGAAAAGGCTAGGGATATTTTATCCTTAACTAAGTGATAGCCCAGCAGTGTGGTCAGAAAATACAGCTTGTATCTAGTTATAAATTTATAATAGAAATAATGGTCTCCATCAACTATTGTATATATTATGGTAATGAATCAAGAATGTTTTTTGAAGTTCTCAGGTAGCTGTATGTTCAAAGCTAATAGCTAATTCTGTGATAGATAAAATACTATCCTTAATCATTATTGTATAAAATCAAAAACAACATAAATGGCCCACCCATTTGTTTGCCTATAGGAGGTAATTAATAAAACAAGTAAGCCACAAGAGTTCACATTTGGTTACCCTCTCCTCCATCCCCAACTAGGCAAATGCCTTATTAATATGGTTACATAATAATTCTGATACTCATTTTTTGTCTTTAAAAGTGGAAACTATAATTATAAAGTGGTTCTCAGGAATAACAGTAAGGTATGTAAAGCACCTGGCATGCTTTGTTACAGAATAAATAGTCAGTAATTAGTAGCTACATTATTTATAACAACAAATAATTCCAGGCAGTCAGTTAGCTTCCTAAAAATGTTTAGTATATTTATATAGAAAAACCACATATGGTTCATTTTGTTTTTGTTACTTAGGTTCTCAGTCAGACCCACATCAGGTGGCTACCTCGTGTAACACCAGCTTTGATTACACTGTCCCCCTAGAAATTCTAGTAACGGAATGGCCCCAAAGCTGAAAATGACCCTGTGTCAGCCTTTCTGCACCTCTCATGGGCTTGAGGGCTGATTCAGAGGCTCTAGGTAGAATGCTAAGATGCATGGTTTGGATTCTTTCTAATCTACTGCATTTCCATGGGCCATGTTTTTCTCACTAGTCCAGAAAGAAGGTAGAAGGAAAACACTGATGTTCATAAAATAAGTAAAAATATATTTTATAACCTCAAAGGTATCTTTGTGTGGACTAGACTGTTTCCAAGAAGACCTGGTAACAATTAGTGTATAGTTCTAAGGAAACAGAGCAGGGAGTTAAATGTTCTTTCAATTTGCTGAGACAGAACAACCTAGGAGTAGACTTGATCTATTCTAGCATCTTGGTAACATCATTTATTTTTTAATATAGCTTTCTGAATGTTAAAATGACCATACCAACGTACTATATAAATACCCCAAAGTGAGGGGATCATCTCTTAGTGGTTTCACTGATATTTGCTCTAAGTGCTACTGAGAAGCATGTGGGAATCAGAATAATCAGTGTTACTGATTAGTTCTGTGACACTGGGTAGGGACGAATTCTGCCGTGAACGTCTTTATATTGCTGCACACTGTAGGTGCTTTAAAAATACCTTAACTGTAGACTGAGTCCCAGGTGCACAACAATCCCCCTAGGTGCCCTTGTGGGGATTAAGGAAGGAAGACTGGTTAGGGGCTCCATATAAAGGATTAAAAGAGCTTTTGAAAACAAATCCATGTGGCAGAGTTCACAATTAGCCCAGCATCTCTATAAACAGTTATTTCAAAAGCAACCACCTCAATGGGGAAAATGCCTTTGCCAGTTGGATTGCAGAATTTAAAAAGAAAGAGCCTGTGCCTTTGTTAGAAAATAAACAATTTAGCTTCTGGAAATGACTTCACAGCTTGGAGCCTAGCAATGCCTATTTTGGATTAAATTGTCTGTTAATTAAACTGAAATGATTTAAACATTCATCACCTTGCCTTGCACCTCTCAGAAAACAAAAACAAAACCAAAACAACAACAAAAAACCATGGGGTTTGGAGTGAGGACAACAGACACCGCCCCCTCCCACCCCTCCGCTCCCCGCACCGCCGCCCCCACCTCTCCCCACCAAGCAGCCAGCCTGTTTAAAGTGCACAGGATGTGTGAGGCCAAGGGACGCGCGCCGGCTTCCCACGGACCATTGACAAATCCTGCTCGTGGGCCCAGCAAGGCGCTGCGTCCCAGCGCGTTGGCAGTTGGCGACCCCCCTCGACTCCCCCTCTACTGCGAGTTCCCTGTGGCCTTTGGAGGCTCCGCGAGTCGGCTCCAAACGTTTTCCATATTTGTTCAGCCTCCGTAATTCGAATACCAGGGCAGGCTCAGCACGCCCAGCGCCGAGCTCGGGGCCCAGCGCGCAGTACAGGCACCCACCCACGCAGCCGCCAAGGGCAAGGACAAACAGCCCCGCGGCCAGCGGAGGCAGGGGGGGCCGCCGGCCACAGACGCTACCGGGCCCGACGACATGAGGCCGAAGAAGGGCAAGGGGGCCCCCGAGGAGTGCGGGGAGGAGGAGGCCCGGACTTGCTGCGGTTGCCGGTTCCCGCTGCTGCTCGCCCTGCTGCAGCTGGCCTTGGGCATCGCTGTGACCGTGGTGGGCTTTCTCATGGCGAGCATCAGCTCCTCCCTGCTAGTCAGAGACACTCCATTTTGGGCTGGGATCATTGTAAGCATCAAGTCTGTTTTTGCCTAAGTGCGTTTGCCAAACAGGAATGCAAAGCCGCATGGTCGAATCACGACTAACCCAGCTGCATGCTCCCTTCCCCAGCTCCACTCTAACTCGCGCTCTGCTTGGTGACTGACGCCCGCACAGTCGGTTTGCCCCGGGGCCAGGCCCGGCGCCTGAGGACTCGCGCCCCCTCTCCTGCCTGTGGCTCCGAACGCCTCCAAAGGGTCTGACTCGGATGCGCACCGGAGCTGGAGAGGCGAGTCAAGGGCTGCTTATTTTGGTCAAATTGACCAGCTCCAAAACAATAAATTCACTTTGGCTTTTTTTCTTATCCTAGTCGCTGGACCCCACCCCTGTCCCTATATAAGTAGCAAACAGTGAAGTAGGTCCATCTGAGTGAAAAGTAGGGTTAGGAAAATCCTGTACTTGGAGTTTACCGTATTGGGTAGTAGTAATTTTATTCTTCACATTTGAGGTTCATTAGTAAGTTTTACAAAATAATGGTCTAAAGCAGGAAACGCGGATACAGCAAGAACAACCTTAATCTGCTGGAGTCTAAAGATGGATAAACCCAGAGCTCTGGCAGCGGCAGAAGTTTACTTGGGACTCTGCTAATGGATGTACTGTTCCAAGCAGAACACTGCTCAGCTGTTGTGAGTGAGTGCTGAGACACACAGCATACTTGGCTTAATTAAATGGATTCTTTAATGTAAAATGGGTGCCATTCGTTGAGCACCTACTGTGTGCCTGTCCTGCTAAAGGCCTTATGTATGTGTGTGTGTATATATATATATATATATATATATATATATATTTTCAATCCCCGCATCACCCTTATAGGATAGTTTTGACTCCAGGTCCCGAGTGAGAGGACCGAGCACACAGACTCACTCACCCAGGGTCATGAGTTGGCAGAGTTGGCGAGTCAGCCAAGTTGGTTTCTTTTTGCACGAAAATACATCTGCATTTTCCTCATTGAGTCACGTGGTAGCCAGATTTGATTTGTAAGTTTCATATACATTGCTGTAGAGTCTGATTTATTTTTTAAAAAAACTCTTGCATAATAAGGGCCCGGAATTATCATAAATGTCCTACATTGATTAATATGGCATTTTTGTACAGAATGTAATTTTAATATTATGCTTTATTATAATGCCTTGTGGTTTGCTCGAATCTCGTTGATCCATGAAACAACACTTTGAGGTGGAAACTGTTTTTCCTCTTTAGACATGAGGAAACAGATTAAGAAAAGTTAAATGACATTCCCGAGGCCCAGAGATTAAAAGTAGCAGAGTCAGGCGAGACTAGAATCGCACTTTTGGCTCCTAGTCTCATATTGCAGCATCACTGCTATTACTGACCACAGGAGCTATAACTCATAAAGCAACCCTCAAAATAAGTTTGTGTCATGGCAGATGTTAAAAACACCTGATAAATATGCATTGAGGTAGGTATTTTCTAATTAAGATTATTTGAACTCGCACATTCTTGCAGGGTAATTTAAACCTTTTAATTTGTGTACTAAGAATTCCCACAAAATTATCATGATTGGAGTTTTCTAAATCAAGTGATTTTAAAAATAGCTTTTCACCAAGATATAGTGGGTATTTTAGTCATCCTAATGACTGTCAAGATTCTAGAGGGGGAAAAAAGTCTGTTCTTTAAGACTAGGCTAATTAAAAGAAAAAAGGAACAAAACTCCTTCATTCAGTAGTTTTGAATACCATTTGTGAATGTGTTTTCCATCTTTTCAAAATCTCAAAAGCCCAGTACCAAAAAAAGCAAATTAGATGGGGAAACATCTTTTTCTTAATGTTGAAGGCAAAACCATACAAATCATGCACCTCTAAAATTTCAGGAGCTCCTCTTAGGAGCGTCACATGGACGCTCCCTGGGTGTGCTACAAAAGTGTAATCTATAGCTAGGTCACTCTTCTTTCCAGTTTTCTAGTTCATAATGTAGGATGTACCTGAAGTTTGTTTGTAATGATATCTGTACTGGTATTTATAATCTTAAGTCTCCTTTAGAAAACTTAGAGTATATTTGTCGAGCAGAGAAGCTCATGGAGATGCCCTGACATGAGGGAGCACAGTGTCTGAGGAGCCAACCAAAGACAAACTCTCATCCAGCTGGGCCAGAGCTGCCGGGAACGGGTGCTGCCTCCCACGGACACCGTGCTCGTTGTCCTCACCTCGCTGTCTGTGGTTATTCCCAGGGCTCTCTTCCAAGCTTTCAGGGATGGGGAAAGACAGGGAGGCAGGATGGCGATGGGCAGATGGGTAAAGCCTGCAACCTGTTGTGGAGCCCTAGCCTGGCCATTGTTCTCTGAGTAACTTTGGGCAAGTTATTGAACCTCTCTAGGTTTCCGTTTTGTCATTGATGAAATCAGAATGATAATAATAATAATCCTGCCTCTTAGGGTTGTCCTGAAGATTAAATAAATTAAGACATGTTCTAATACTTAGAATAGTGCTGGCTAACGGTAAGTATCCAATGAGGCAGCTCTTTTTATTAGCAATTAGTGAAGCAATCATTGGTGATGGCACTCTTCAAATTAGAAGAGGCTCTATTTTATCTCTAGTCTTGCAGAACAGTCATTTTGGACTTGCTACATTTCCCAGAGCAGTTTGAACCATGAAGGGGATATCAATTTGGCCCTCTCACTTTCTTTGTTGTCACCTAGTTACTCTGAGCAATCGTAGTGGTTTTAAGTCAGCCCTGTGCTTTCTGAATTTCTCTGGAGGTTTATAAAAATTGACTTGGAGGGAAGTGGCCCCTTTGGGGTCATTTTCCCTAGGAATATGGAGTGATTTGGGTCTCCTATATCCCCCAGCGAATACTGGAATGCTTGCCCTATTTTAGAGACCTGCTGGACCAAAGCATACTGGTCAATCACTAGGACTGAGGCAAAGTCAAACCGCTTCCAAAATTTGGGCTGAATTCAAGCAGCGTCTTCAGACTGAGGCCCTCACGCCATGGACATCTGTGCATGCTTAACTTAACTCATGTTACTTATTCACTCTGCAAGGGTGGCTATCCCAGTACCCTGGGATTCGGGCATTGCCATCCCAATTGAATCTTTGTCAGTGGACAAATCCACTGAGGTGACTTCTTGTTGGCCAATGTTTGGTTGCATTGATGAATATTCAGTGAACTTCTGGTTGTAGATTGAAGAAGCCCTTGGTGATCTACGATCAGAGTGCCATGTCCAGTGAAACTTTAGGAAGACAAATAGGTTATTTCTGGCTTATCCATAAATATGACTTCCTCATATCAGAGAAATGACTGAAATCTTTTTACTTCAGTTGCAAAAGGTTCCTATAAAAGAAAAAAGTTGAATGGAGCCACTATGGAGGCTAAGTAACCTGTCAATGTTCTTCTATCCAAATTCTTTATAAACGACTTAAGAGTTGTAAATCATACCACAAGGACAGTACAAAGTAAACCAGGGTCTTTGAGGATGAACCTGGCTAGGGGCAGGGGCTCCTAAGTAGGAGAAGTTTGCTCTGCATTTTATTCTACCAATGGCTTGAATAGTTGTGTCCAAACAGGCATTTAAGGTTGTTCATCACTCTGGAATTCTTACTGATGAAAAATGAGTACAGATTGAAGGAATTCAAGAATTTTGGGCCCTTTACTCACTTCTTGCTTAAAAGAATACAATTTTGGTTTTGGTGAAACATAACTGATTTAAACTTTGGCTTGCTTTTCTTCATCCACTAACATTTGTTGGGGGTGTCCACTGCGCTGGGCATTGGTCTAAAAATAATGAATTATATACCAGGAGGAGATGTCCAGGGATCCTGATGGACCTGTGCCCTTACTGTATCTGATAGTAATGAATAGTTCCTATTAGAAAACTTAACCTACACAAATATTTTTAAAGCCTCTTTACCTTTCAAAGCATTTCACTTACAGTGATTTATTTCCTTTGGCGTCTCTGCTCTGAAGTCAATTTAAGAGCAAACTCTTGCCTCTCACCCCCAGGGGGGATGCTTAGTATTTGTTATTCTCTTGGCCCTGATGGGTAATATTTCCATGGAAAATGGGGATTTCTTTGCCTTATTGTGGCTTTTAGCTTTCTTCATTCTCTTTCCATTGCTTCCATACCCCACCCGACTGGAATAAAAATCCTGATATATATGCCACATTAATCACATTAGAAAGTTTAAAGAAAGGGCTTAAAAGGAAGGGGAGAATATTTCCTTTCCTTAATGTCATTCATAAAACTCATTGTATAAATCTGTCATGATTAAGAGTCCTGTCAAGAATTTGAATAACAGTTTTCATATGTTAACTTACTCTAAGGAATTAAAAATGCAGGTTTATTCAGATTTCTGAAGTCTATTTCTAATTTGACTTAATGGAAAGGAAAATTGGATGGTTATTTACTTTAAAACAGAACACACCTGAAGTTCATAATTAGATGTATGACACATTGCACATATCAGTTTTCTACATAGGTATATTGACATTTGAGAAATTTAATCTGGAATTATATTTTAGGAATATACCGCATAGCAATACATTAGTTTTATATTGGGACTTTAATATGCTTCAAAATCTAATGTTACACCTGTGGTACCTCTGGGAAATAATTTTTATTATATCAACTGTCACAGAATTGTTAGGAGCTGAAGGCTGATAATTACATGCCCTAACTCAATTTATTATAATAAATAATGGTAGGAAAATTATACATGAAGTAATCCTAGTAAGTATACATGGAATGTAATTCAATTAATTGGTCAAAAAATTAAAAAATATATGAAAATAAAAGGGAATATTAAAAATATTGGTAATATATTTTCTGATAGAATTTTAAGAATGCAGAATAAGGTTAAGACTGAACAAAATCATTTGATGCTCAGAATACTAGGATAAGCATATTTTCACCTTCCTTCTAGTCTCTTACTAAGCCAGACACACAAAGGCCATGAGAATGCTTCTGTAAGACGGAGCTTATCCCTAGATCTTCTTTCTCAATTCAGAATAAGGAGAAGGAGCAGGTCCCAGCGTTTTCAATCCAGTACAGTGGCTATATTCAACTCAGAAAGCCAGTCTTTGGAAACTTTTGAGATGTCAATGATCACTTAATTGTATTGTATATCATAGAAATGTTAGTGTATAGAATGTGGGGTAACCCAATAAAAAGAGAGAAATTCATTCTCTGTAAGTTTATTACATGCCCGTGAGGCCACCCTGTATCTCCTGACACACAATGGGTACCCCCAAAGTGTGGGATTGAACTTTATTTATTTTACATTTGTCATTATCAGAGTTTCTGTTTGCATTGCTGAAAAGCAGTTTTAAACTATGGTTTGCAGACAAATTTAAGTTTATTGATAACATTTAAAAGGTAATATAAAGGTAACTATACAAAGGTAACTATAAGGTAACATAAGAAATATTTTGGGTTTCTGGATTCCAGAAATATTCAGAATATATTGAATCAGCATTATGGAGATGTTTATTTCAATTTATAAAGTGCCTGCAGGGTTTTTAAAAAAAGAGGAAAAAGAGATCATTTGACTTATTTTACATTCCCCTAATTAGAATAAATTAGGACAAATTAGGATTGATGTCAGTGAATGCTGGATGTCTTCCATCAGCAAAGAAAGCAATGGCATAGGTTTTCCTAATATTCGATCTAACACTTTCATAGATTGCCAATATGATGTCCACTTGGAATTTCTCCTGAGGGAATGGATGCTTTCTAGACTTTCTTGCCTTTAGCCTTGTCTGTGACATTTCTATGAAGGGTTTTCTTTAACTGGGTCCACTTGCCTGCGTTGTTCCCTGAAAGGTCAGCATCAGCATTAAAGGGCACACACAAGGGTATGTGAAGAGTTCAGTTGCATATTTCTATGTTGCTGTAGGACGGGAATGGAATCTCGTCATTAAACTTTAATTAGATATCATTTCACTGCAAAATACAGTTCATTTTTAAGGCCCCAATCCTGGCAAACTAGAGAAATGCTAATCCAAAGAGCCCATCAAATCTATAGCTGGATGGGACCTCATGATGTTGTATTTTAACCCTGTAGTTTTTACTTTTTGTGACTATTCAAGTCCAGTTTTATTGTAGTAAGTTCATAAGCTGAAGGTGAACTATTTTTTTAAAGAAGAATGTTGGCAATTGTACTTAAATTATAAACCATATAAAAGTCGTTTTCAGAGACCCAGCTTTCAAATGGTTTGGATGCCACCTCAGATCTCAGTATATTAATACAAAACTTGGCAGGAGTAACTCTCAGATGCCTAAGCAAGGCAGCTCACTGGATCACCCTGGTTAATTTTAAAATTCATATGTGTATATCTACACACATGGCAGTGCCCGAAATACACTTTTCTTTCTGTCTTGGTCTGCTCCAGTGTGGTCAGGCTCTGGCGAGGGCTCTCCCCTGACTTTCAGGGGGCTGTATTCTTACTGTGCGTGCACGTGGCTTTTCCTCGGTGCGTGTGCTGGGAGAAAGGGAGGGATCTTTCTCTTCTTCCAAGGCCACCAGTCCTGTTGGATTGGAACCTGATCTATAGGACCTCATTCAACTTCAGTTACTTCTTAAAAGCCCACCTCTGAATTTAGCCACTCTGGGGGTTAGGGCTTAAACACATGCATATGGGGGAACACAGTTGAGTCCATAGCACACTTGGTGAGGGCTATAAAGTCATACAACCACTTCAGTGATTCTTAAGTCCGTCTGTCTGCTGAGTCATGAAGGCGCTATGGTTTTCACAGAACAGCTAGACGTCTGAATGTTTGTGATGAGAATTCCCAGCCAGTAGACTGACACGCGACGGTGCAAGGAGCCGGCTGGCCCTGTGCCCATGCCAGTGGTGAAACATGCGGAGGAGGTTGTTTCATTGTGTTTATAGATTGCTCCTTTCATCAAATTTCTGTAAAAATAAAACAGTGGATTCAGCAAGTGAAAACAATTCTAAGGGTAGCTTAGGCATTTTATTTGCTGCATTAGCTCTTTAAAGTTTAAGAACCACCGTTTAGTAAATCTCTGCCTTCCTTTTACTGCCCCAGGGGTGACTCGCTGTCAGGTTCTAGCTAGAGGACACTTTGGCTGCTGAGGCAAGGAAATGAGGGTGTTTGGCTGAGTGGTGCTGTTGGGGGAAGCTCAGATCAGCTTCCTGTCCTCTGAGGGCAGATGCTTGGTGTTTTTAGAACTCAAGGGAAGCCACCTCTCAGGTCTTTATAATATGTAGTCACTGTTTTCCTTTTCGATGATGAGTCTGAGAAGTATAGTCAGACTCTCAGTTTTGTGGAATGGGTCAGAATAAAACCCTGGGGCATTCCCACCTTGGGCCTCTTGAGGCATCGCATCCTCTAGCAGGAGCCTGCGTCTCCTTGGTAGGTCTCCCCTTTTGCAGGCCTTCAAGGGCTTCTGATAGGATCCTGTGTGTCCTGCTTACACATCCCAAACTGGGCTTTGCTTTACTCTGTCAAGTGCTCCACAAACCCAAACCATTCCAGAGGAAAAGACAAGATAAGATGGCTTAGAGCAGTCCAATCTGCCTCTTTTAACTGCTAGTCCAACCCCAGCTCTAAAACGAGTAGCAAACAAAGGCATAGCCGCATTCCAGAGACACCTTACGATGTCTCCGGTCTGATTTTGGAACGTATTAAAAGCTGATGCTCTTTGATCTCATAATGTTACTGGAGCAGTATCCCCTGCCTAACACGGTCATGCACGTACTTCAGTGATGTGTTTTCTACACGCTGGCAAAAACCCAGTAAGCGAGCGAGTGGACATTAGAAAGCACAGGGTCTGTTCATAAGTAAGCATTCTCAGATTCTGCCAAAGAAGTCCGGTTGAGGCCTGTTCCTGTTGTTGCAGAAATAAGCAAGTCCCTACCCCTGGCTGGGAGGGCCCTGGGTCTGGAAGAGGCTGCAAGAATGCTCAAGAGGGTGCCGTTTTAGTGGCGTCCCACTCGGCTGTTGTTTGGAAAGTGTTCGATTCAGCGTGCATCGTAATGAGCCATGAAAACCCGTTTGAGGTAGGTAATTATCAAGGCCTCCCTCAGGTGGAAGATAGTGACAGGTGACCAGAAGAGAGGAAGAACTGCAAGTGTGTTAACACAAGACCCTGACTGGGGAGAGAATTGTAGCTTTTATTACTAGGGGAGGAAAGAAAAAAAAAAACAAGACAAAACAACTTTCTAGCCCCTTCTCAAGTGTCAGGTGTGGCACACATATCAGGCTTTTAGGCTCAGGCTGGGCTTTATCTCACTTTGAGCTGTGCCAGGAGAGCAATGAAGGAGGCCTTTTCCAAGATAAGGAGAACAGCTTTTCAGTCTTGATCACTGTTGTCGGACGGTGGAGGGTGCTGCTCAATTAGGGAGCACACAGGCTGCCTCTCCGCGTCTCCGTGAAAGGGCGGAGCAGCCAAGGCAACAGAAGGGCAGACTCGGGCTGTGTAAGGTGAGCACGTTAGAATCTAGGAAAGCTCCTCTGTCTGTGACTACAGACAGCTCCAACACAGAATGCGACCATCCTTTAAGTTTACACGTTACGTGTTCAATAAATTTATTTCTCTCGTGCTTTCAGCTAGTCATACTCTGAACCAGAAGGATCAGACTCACACGGATTGGCTTCATCTCATAATTTGTCTGTGATTCGGACACCTATTAAAGGGTTTCGATCAGAAGTAAGAGCTTTGAGACCAAATAAGTTTAAAAATGAGCATAGGATGACCGTAACTATTGTGTTATAGAACCCTCGATAAATAATTCTCATTCAGTCGCCGAATCTAGTGCGTCACAAATTTTTCCACCTCGAGACCTCCCTGAAGCCTCACTCCCTTTCTCCCTGTCCTCACACACACATCACAAAAAGCTCAGTGTCTAGTAACCCATGTTGCCATGGAAGGGAAGAGAAGAAACGCTGGGGAGGCGGCAGCCTGCCTGGGGACACTGACCTCCTCATGTTGAAAAGAACAAAACACTTTTCAAAGGAGAAATAATATTCTATATTCCTTAACGTTCCATTACATCCTGAGTTTTTGTTTTATTTTGGTAAAAAGTGTTCTCAATTAGAAAACCACTTGGTAATATTTTTTATAGATTGAACAGGATGGTTCTGTCATTTTTACTCCTGTTAGCAATGCTATATAATTGAGTTTATATTGATTTATTGTATAACTGCTATATACCTTAATATCTCATAAGTTTTTATTTATTGTACTATTTCAGAGATATGAACCAGGGGTATTAATGGAGAATTATCTCTGAAGCCCTTTCTAAAGAGGGACCTAATTTGAGAACCTACTTAATTGTGCCTGAGTAATAAAATCCTGCCTACAACTATATCTACTGAGTAGACTAAATTCACATTTACATGATTCCTTTCCCTTCTGAGGACTTGAAAAATCCCAGTGAAACAAATAAACTTTAGGTTGTTTATTTTTCCCAGAAATATGAAGCAATTATAGCCCTCCCATTGATTTATGATAAATTCTGGAACACAATCTTCGTTTCTCTTAATTTTTTTGAAAATGGATTATTTTGCAAAGTAGGTATTTGTAGAACTTACTGTTAGTTTCTGATAAGTCACCACAAGAGTGAGTTAAAGTGGCTGATAGGAAACAGAACAGAGCCCTATAAGAGAAAGAGTACTTACAAGTAAGACAGAAACTTTTCACTTCTTACCCAGCCTCTCTTTGTCTTCCCCCATGCCACTCTGGAGCCCCCAGGAGCTCAGCATCTGGGCAAAGACACACACCTACAACTAACTACAGTACAGTCTAAAAAACCAAGGGCCAAAGTGGTATCCACGAGAAAACAGCACCATGAGGGTGTAATTAATCCTGTGGGGGGGGGGGGCGGCTGGGGCTGGAGCTGTAGGAGGCTCCAGCTTTGGAATAAAACAAATGTGGATGGACTCCTGGGTCTACCCATTTGTAGCCATTTCAAAAAAAATCTGGTTACGATTTTTATTTTCATTTTTATGAGGGTTTGAATAAGTATGGGCAGTTCTATGATTATTTTTAATATGAAAATTTCTAAGTCTCTTCTAGCCTATATATAGAATAATAAAACAACCTCCTACTTATACACAGGTTTGTCAGTTTTAATATTTTGTCATAAATGTCTTTTTAAAGGAAGAAAATACAATACATTGAAGTTGCCTGTTTCCTTTATCAATCATGTTCTCCTACCCCACCACCCTTCTTTCTTTGGAGATATCTGCTGTCCTGAATTTCGTATTCATCATGCCTGTGCATATTTCCTTACTTTTGAATCCGTGTGTATCCATAACCAATAGCTAGTATAGTTTTACATGTTTTAAATTGTATGTAACTAGTAGCATAATTTTTTACATGTTGTTTTTGTTTTTGTGTTTTTATTTTATTTATTTATTCTTAGAGGGGAAGAGAGGGAAAAAGAGGAGGAGAGAAACATTGATGTGAGAGAAACATCAATTGTTTGCCTCTTGCATGTGCCCTGGTTGGAATCAAATTGTCAGGCAACCTTTTACTTTGCAGGATGATGCCCAACCGACCAAGCTATGCCAGTCAGGGCTTTGCTCATTGTTTTTCAGATTTATTTATAACTGTACATGGGTACCATTCATTCACTTTTGCTATACTGTATTTCATTATAGGAATATACAATAATTATTCATTCTCCTGTTGATGAAAATTTAGGCTGTTTTCAAAAAAAATTCTTTTTGCAATTGCAAACACTTTGGCAATGGACAGTCTAGTCCATGGCTCCTGGTGCAGATATTTCAGCTTCTTGAGGGTGTATTCCTAGGACTTTCAGCTCACTAGATATTGACTGATCGGTACCACAGACCCAGAGCTGTATTAACCTGCACGCCCACTGGCAGTGAGTCAGAGTTCCCACTGATGGCACAGACTTGCCAGCATTTGTAATGTCAGACAATTTTAATTTTTGCACATTTGTGTGCAATGATGTCTTTTTTTAATGTGCATTTTCTGCTTACTACTCAGGTTAAACATATTTTTAATGTTTCTTGCCCATTTTATCCTGTTTTTTTAATCATTTATTTAGTCAACAAATATTTTCTAGGGGTCATTTATCTCTTACTCACTGACTTGCTATCTTTGTCACCTAACTTCCGTGGTGTTAGGTGCTGCAAATATGTTTTCCTAGTTGGTACCATGCCTTCTACTTTATGTTTATGGTGACTTTGTGTGAAAGACTTAATTTTACTGTACTATTTATATTGATCAATCTTTTTATGATATGTGCTTTGAAATATTTTAAAGAAATCTCTTCCTATCCCAAAATCATAAAAATATTTTTATATCATTTTCTAAAATTGTTGAAGGTTTGCTTTTTTATTTATAATTTTAATCTAAGTGGCCGAATTTTTGCATGTGATGTGAAATAGTGTCCATATTTTGTTTTTTCTCTTAAGGATTATTAATTTTTCTAGTACCATTTAATAAATGATTGATACTTTCTATGCTGAATGGCTATGCCCATTTATCATGTATCAAAGTTTCCATATTAGATTTGAGGATTGTGTTTGTGATTCTCTTCAACTTAATTGCTTTGTCTATGACGGTGCCAATATCACATTGTCTAAATTAAGATAGCACTATGACCTGGTCGGTGTGGCTCAGTTGGTTGGAACATTCTCCTGTAACCAAGGGGTTGCAGCTTGATACACCATCATGTATATGCCTGGGTTGTGGTCCAACCAAGATTCTTGGTCCAGGTGTAGCCCTGGGGGCCGTACACGTGTTCTGGTGGCAGCCAATCAAAGTTTCTCTCTCACATCAATGTTTCTTTCTCTCCCTTCCTATCTTCCTTCCTCTCTATCCAAAAACAATGAAAAAAATGTCCTTGCGGGAGGATTAAAAAAACAGCACTGTAATGCACCTTCTATAACAGTGATAACATAAGCAACCCACCTCCTTTCCTCTCTACCTCCCTTATTCTTCAAAATTGTCTCCGTAAGTCTTAACCATGTGTATTTTAGAATTGGCTTTTAAGATCCAAGAAGAATACCTTTGGTATTTTTTAATGTATTTTATTTATTATGCTATTACAGTTGTCCCATTTTCCCCCCTTTATTCCCCTCCACCCTGCACACCCACTCCCACCCACATTCCCCACCTTTAGTTCATGTCAATGGGTCATACATATAAGTTCTTAGGCCTCTGCATTTCCTATACTATTCTTAACCTCCCCCAGTCTATTTTCTCCCTACCATTTATGCTACTTATTCTCTGTACCTTTTTCCCCTCTCTCCCCTTCACATTCCTGTGTTGTTAACCCTCCATGTGATCTCCATTTCTGTGGTTCCGCTCCTGTTCTAGTTGTTTGCTTGGTTTGCTTTTGTTTTTGTTTAGGTGTGATTGTTAATAACAGTGAGTTTGCTGTCATTTTACTGTTCATATTTTGTATCTTCTTTTTTTAGATAAATCCCTTTAACATTTCATATAATAAGGGCTTCATGATGATGAACTCCTTTAACTTAACTTTATCTGAGAAGCACTTTATCTGCCCTTCCATTCTGTATGACAGCTTTGCTGGGCAAAGTAATCTTAGATGTAGGTCCTTGCCTTTCATGGCTTGGAATACTTCTTTCCAACCCCTTCTCACCTGTAAGGTCTCTTTTGAGAAATCAGCTGACAGTCTTATGGGAACTCCTTTGTAGGTAACTGTCTTCTTTTCTCTTGTTGCTTCTAAGATTCTCTCCTTATTTTTCATCTTGGCTAATGTAATTATGATGCACCTTGGTGTGTTCCTCCTTGGGTCCAACTTCTTTGGGACTCTCTGAGCTTCCTAGACTTCCTGGAAATCTCTTTCCTTTGCCAGATTGGGGAAGTTCTCCTTCATTATTTGTTCAAATAAGTTTTCAATTCATTGCTCTTCCTCTTGTCCTTCCAGTACCCCTATAATTCAGATGTTGGAACGTTTAAAGATGTCCTGGAGGTTCCTAAGTCTCTTCTCATTTTTTTGAATTCTTGTTTCTTCATTCTTTTCTGGTTGAATGTTTCTTTCTTCCTTCTGGTCCACACCGTTGATTAGAGTCCCAGTTTTCTTCCCATCACTATTGGTTCTCTGTATATTTTCCTTTATTTCACTTAGCATTGCCTTCATTTTTTCATCTAATTTGTGACCAAATTCAACCAATCCTGTGAGCATCCTGATTACCAGTGTTTTGAACTGTGCATCTGATAGGTTGGCTACCTCTTCGTCACTTAGTTGTATTTTTTCTGGAGCTTTGATCTGTTCTTTCATTTGGGCCATTTTTTTTTTTTTTTGTCTTGGTGCACCTGTTACATAGTGAGTGGCGTAGCCTTAGGTGTTCACCAGGGCGGGGCAACCCAGTTGCTGAGTTGTGACACTGTATGTGAGAGGGGTCTGAGAGGGAACCATGGTACTTACTCTGCTTTCTGCCGGATTTCAGTCAATTCATCCACTATCCACAAGCAAAGTGGGCCCTTCTGGTGCTGATTTCTGGGTGGGTGGGCTTGTGTACGTTCTAGGACTATGTGGGTCTCTCCAACGACCTCTCCTGTGAGGCTGGGAGTTTCTCTTGCTACCTCAACATCCACAGGTGTTTTCAGTCAGAGGTTTGAGGCTTTATTTTCCTGCACTGGAACCCTGGGTTGAGTAGTCAGTCCTGCTCCCCTGTTGTTCCTCCCAGTTTATCCACACGTGAATGTGGAACCACCCACTCCACCAGCCACCTCCTTGCCAGTTCTCCCGCTGCAGCCTTGCCCGCCCTGCTACACAATCCTTTGCCTCCCTGGTCTGTCAGCCACCACCTTGCCGCAAGCCATCTTCGCCCGGCAGCCCACCTCCACCCTCCTACTGGTCTGGATGAATGTGTCTATTTTAACTCTTTGGTTGTTGTACTTCCATTCAGTTCGATTTCCTGTCAGTTCTGGTTGTTTTTTGCTTTGAAATTATTGTTGTCCTTCTTTTGGTTGTGCGAGGAGACACAGTGTGTCTACCTACACTTCCATCTTGGTGGAAGTCCCCTTTGGTATTTTTTTTTTTTTTGATTTGTACTTTCTTTACATGAGAGAAAATATGTCTCCATTTATTTGATACTCTACAATGTTCTACAATTTAGCTACAATGTGTCTAAATATGGAGTTTCTTTTTATTTATCTTACCTGGGACTTACGTTTCCTGAGTCTAAGATTTTTGTGTCTTTCATGAATTCTGAAAAAATTTTAGGATTTTGAAAGATTTATATGTATTTTTTCAAATATCACCTGTATCTTCTTTTTAGTCTCTTTGGAATTGCTCTCAGACGTATGTTTAGACTTACTTATGTCATCTTCTCTTCTGTTAACCTCTTTATTATGCTTTATCACTCCATTCCTCTTTGTGGTGTTTTGGATTAGTTTCTCAGATTTATCTTCTAGTTCACTGTTCCCATTTTCAGTTGAGTTTAATCTGCCTATACATGTCCATTGAGTTTTTAACTCCAAGGATTTTATCTGTCATTTCTAGATCTTATATTTTGTTGTTTTTTAACATGTCCCTCATGTTTTAAAGTGCCCTATTTTTTATTCATGTCTTCAACTCCTTCTTTCACGACTGTATTTTGAATATACTTTTTCAGAGGCTCCATTTATGGGTTCTATTATTTGAAATTCACGTGGCATTAATTCTGAAAGAGAGAGAACACGCACACATGGTTATACGTCAGCCTTCATTAATGAGTTGCTTCTTCATGTGTCTCTATAACTGGTTTGTGAATTGAGTTTCCAAGAGGCTTTATCTGTGATAATTCAGTGTAGCTACTAGATAGTATAACCCTTCTAGACCACTTGTCTAGCCACGTGTCCCACGGTATCATGAACCAGGACTACTCTCTTGTTTCCTTAACCTGTTTATTACAGAAAATTTCAAGCTACACAGAAGTTGATAATATAATTAACCCATGTTCTCATCACTCAGCTTCAATAAGTATTAACTTATGATCAATCTCACTTTACTTGTATGCTCCTGTGCTCTATCCATACCCATACATCACACAATGGATTATTTTGAAGTAAATACCAGATGTTATACCATTTCCCCCATAATTATTTCACTATGTAAGTAAGAAGATGAGGACTAAAAATAATTAAATCCCAATCACACTTAACAAGTTAACAGTTTCTTAGTAGGATCAATCAGTGTTCAAATATCCATGATTAACTCATGAATATTTCTTCATAGTGTGTCAAAATCAGGACCCCAGAAAAATCTATAAACTGTAATTGGTTCATATATTTCTTATGTCTTCTTCACTCAAAGATTTGCCCCTTCTCTATCTTTTCTGTTCTCTCTCTCTCTCACTCCCTCCCTCTCTCTCCCCTACAACTTATTTGTTTAAAAAAAACAGTGTTTCTTCCCCAGGATTGTTTTCATGTTACTTTCCACTCTCTCATTTGAAGAGTTCCAGGACTACTCAAACGGTAGAAAACCCTCAAAATCTTCACCCCACCATCAGCTGAGACAGAACCATTTTCTTGATAATGTTCAGTGTGAGTGGGTTATTTGAAGGCCCTTTTGTAGGCCCTTTTGAAGGTTATTTGTAGGGCCTTTTGAAGGCCCTACCTTTATGCCCTGGTCTTTGTTCCATCTTTTCACCTCTAGAAGCTCAGAGCATTTTAAATTGTGTTATCAAAAGAAGGTGTTCACATCATTTAGTCCTTAATATTATGCATAAATAAAATTTCGTGATGCTTTAAAAAGTCTTTGAATCAACTTACAAGTTTCTTAACCTCTCTGAGTCACAATTTTCTATAGAATGGGGTAATTTTCTTTTTACTTACTGCATTTAGGGAATAAATGAGGTAATGCATACAAAGTGGTAATGCACAAAAGGTAGCCTTCCTAGGTAGAGGAAATCCTTGGGCAGAGTTTGAAGAATAAATATTACTGGATTCAAAATGATTGGAGGCGGAGTACCAGGAGTGAGGGATAAAGAACTAAAAGACATTTTAGGTCAAAGCACAATTCATGTCTTATGACTATCCGGCTCAGTTTTCATCCACAACCAACTTAATTACTTCACAATTCTGTTGTTTGTGCTTATTGTCTTTTGAGGGTGTAATTGCAATAATTCCCAGCAGTTCCCATAAAACATGAAACTTAACATGGATATACAAATCTGTTATAGTATTAAAATAAGACCAAACCAAAGGAATTCTACTTGAGTGTCTCTATGATAAGTCATACACCAGGATAGTTGTCAGATTTTCCTCTCAGTTTTCTGTGAGTTGAAGAAACAGTTGTGAGATTTACTAATGTAAAATGTGAGCTATTTGCAATGATTTCCAAGCAAAGGTTTGGAACTTACAAACTGTAGTAGTTCTGTGCTGCTACATCTCTTGCAGATGTCCTCAGCTTTCCGGCTTTACTTTGGCAGGAACATCAAGGAAAGCACACTATATTCACAGGATTTGGGGATTCGCACTTCCTTAATCCGGCTGCTGGTCACAAGTTCCAACTTCGTTTTATCTGTCCCATCAATACAGTTTTCTCCTATCTTATAAAGCAACATGTGAGATACAAGTGAACATCTGCGATGCAGAGCGTGTGCTGAGGGACAGTGCAGCCACGGGGCAAGCACATTTTCCTTCCCACTCTTTCTGTACTTGTTCAACAGCTCTTGCTAAATCACAGGGCAATGCAAATTACAGTGCAGCACTAGTTAAGAAAATTAAAGATACATATAACACATAAAAAGATATAATATATAATATGTATATACAAACCAAAACTGTATATGTGTATGCCAGATCAAAAATATTTGACAAACATTACTTTGTTGCTGACATGTATATGTAGTTAGGCCCACGATGATTGCTTCTGTACTGAACATGTGTAGGCTTTTTTCTTGTCATTATCCCTAAACAATACAGTATTGTATTGTATTATGTAAATGTAACAGCTATTTACATAGTATTTGCATTGGGCTCGGTATAGCAAGCTATCCAGAGATGACTTAAATCATGCAGGAGGATGTGTGTAGGTTATGTGCAAGTACTATGCTGTTTTATATCAGGGACTTGAGCATCTACAGATTTGCGTATCTGTGAGGGTCCTAGAACTAATCCCCTGCAGACATGAGGGAAGTCTGTGTATTTCTGGTGATGGGACAGTTTTAAATCATGATAACATCCACCACTTTGAATTAGAAAGGATGTGCGGTACCCTATGAGGGATTCTAGCCTCGTGTGTAAGTGGCCCTGCCCTCTTTACCAACCAAGCAGAGCACTCACCACAACAGACCAGGTCCATCTGCTCTTGCTGCTGGCCATTGCATGGAAAATAATGTCCTTAAGAATTGCCTCATAAATTCTTAGAAATTTCATTTTTACCATTTATTTTCCAAAGAGATCTGGATTTAACAAATGTCTAAGTAACAGTAGGCCTGCTTTTGTTTTTCAATTCAACTCATATCATATAAATAATTTATTTTGAATCAAATCTGAATGTCTTTGCAAATTCATGTTTGCATACATTCCCATACATTTACAGTAATTCAGATGTGCAAATTGTCAGGGATCAACTCCTCAGGCATAAGGATAATTTTAACAATAAAAGGGAAAAAGTGAGTAGATGTTACAGACGGATATTATAAACTTAGGTGTGGTTGAACAAGTGTCTTTTCCCTTTAGACACTGAAAAGAAACAATTTTCTGGGACAGAATTCGTCATCTAGAATTGCCTTTTCACCAACAGAGTCTCACCTGCATCTCTACTCGCTTTAAAAAACATCTAGAGGTCGTCTTTGCAAGTTAATACGACAAAGTATCTCTCCAGCCCCCCGAGGGATGTGGACACGCACGGATGGGGAGTGTGCCGTGGCCCAAACTCTCCCGGGCCAGGCGGAACTCAGTCCTTAGGTGAAGAAAGCGTTTCTGCCCCGGAGCTCCCTCCGGACAATTTCTACTCTAAAGAAGAAGAGCAAAACTGTGAAGCTTCAGGCAAATTGAATATCTTCCTGATATATGCTTGGTTTCCTTGATAAGCCAAGCAAAACAATTCTAAGCAAAAGTTCCTAGCTATAAAAAGTTGTTGTTAGCTATAGTTTTGTTTGTAGTGGAAAGTAAGCTACTACTTTAAACTTGGTTTAATAAAAACCAAGAAAAGAATTTAAATTATAATTAGTGTCCTGGGTTCTAATGCCTGTACGTTAACGTTTGTAAAGTTTAGAGACAGATAGTTGGTCTTCTCCCTCAGCACGATGGTCAACTCTGCCCTAGATTCTTTGGTCGATTTTGAATCTTTGTATTTACATGGCTATTACTTTTGGAATTCCCCATTAATATCTGTGTACTTGGTTTGGCTGAAACAATTATGCTTTTAATGGAAAAGTAATATTAATTTTGGATCTGTTATGGACAGAAAACATTTTTAGCTGAACAGCATTTTTCCCCCAGAAATTGAATGCTTGTCTTTGTAAAACCACAATAGTGTAATCAGAGAGACATATACAGCGTGGCATGTTTACCAAGACTGGCATTTCCTGGGTAGCAGATAATAAGTAGGCTTGTATCAGAAAGAAAAAGAAGTTTTACAACTCTTAAGTGTTTGCAAACTATTTATGTCAACATTGTTGGAAAGATTTCTGAAAAGTGGTCCTTGCTATGAAAGCAAAAGTAGCCCAAGCCACTAAATGAAAGAGTTCATTTATTCTTCTGACAAATATGTATTGACTGCCTCACGTGTGCTGGATGCTTCCCTAAGCCTTTACATGTGCTGTCTTATGTAATCCTCACAGTGAAGTATGGAGTAGGCATTCTTGTTATCTCCCACTGATGAGGAAGCTGAGTTAACCTCTCGGGAGAGGTTAACTTGTCCAAGGCGAACAGCTAAAAGTGGGGGAGATGGCTTTTGAACCCAGGTGTGTCAGAGTCAGAGCTAAGATATATTGCCTCAGTCTCTGTATATAAGTATGTGGCCCATTTTGCTGTAAAACTTTATATAGTTACCCTCTCTTGCCAGTTCTCCAGGGCAGGTGGAGCTGAGATAACTTAGAGTGGATGTGTTGTTGAAATAACAGAACCAGCAAGGTTCTCATAAGAAACAAGTGTGACCCTACCATCTTTTTTTTAAGGTGTTGCAGGGTATTGCCAATTCACTTTACTAGGGGGGACAAATCATTTTAAGGACGTAATGGGTGGCACACCCCTGATCACTGTATATCATTCTGGGGGGAGAGGAGCTATGGTGATAAGCGCCATGCTCTCCATGGCTCTTCCCAACAACTGACAAGCGTCTACCCACCTTTTTGTAGTCTGCCTCTCCCCTCTAAAGCATTGGCCCTGTGAGGGTGGCGATCTTTGTCTTTTTTGTTCACTGCAGTATCTCCAGAGCCTCAGAGAGAAGCTGGCACATTGTGGTAGGTACACAATGAATATCTGTTAAATGATCAGAATGAGATTATTCCTAAGATGTGATAGAGGCCTACCTTTATATATATTATTTATTTCAGCTCAAATTTCAGAGTAAGTTATACTAGCAAAGTTTGAGGTCATAGAGATGGAAAAAATAATGTCAACTATAATTCCAGGCACATTATTTATGATCCCTAAATTATAAGCAGTGTTATTTTCTCCATTTTATATATGATGAGACCGAGTCTCAAAGACTGTGGCACCCTCCTCAGCTTAGACAAGTGTGTGAACCTCAAACACTGTTTTTACACTCTGTCCCAGAAGTGGTGCTTGGAGCCACGAGCACAGGAGAGGAGCAGGTGATGAAACAGTCTCCAAATCTCTGCACTCCCCACTTCACTGCCAGTGCTGTCAGAATCCCACCAGGGAGACGGCCAGGCCATGGAATGGTTAAGAGACAGTCTCTGTGCTTTGACGGGCACAGCTATCAGCCCTGTGTTTGCTGTGTGATCTTGAGCATAAAATCTTTCTGAGCTTTAGTTTCCTCACCTATAAAGTAGGGCTAATAATAGCAATTACCCCATAGGATTTATATAACAGTCAAATAGGATACGCTACAGAGAATGCTTAGTTTAATGCCTGCCGTGTACAGCAGTCCCCCTTGTCCGTGGTTCCAGTTTCCATGGTTTCAGTTGCCCATGGGCAATGCCAGTCTGCAAATATTAAATGTGAACTTCCAAAAATAAACAATTCATAAGTTTTAAATTGGGTGCAGTTCTGAGTAGAATGATGAAATCTCATGGCGTTCCACTCCATTCTGCCCGGGATGTGAATCATCCCTTTGTCCAGCGTGTCCACACTGTAGACACTCCCCACCCATTAGTCACTTAGTCGCTGTCTGGGTTATCAGATCGACTGTTGTGGTGTCGCATGCTCGTGTTCAAGTGAGCCTTATTTTACTTCATAATGGCCCCAAACACAAGAGTAGTGATGCTGACAACTCGGATACGCCAAAGAGAAGCTATAAAGGGTTTCCTTTAAAGTGAAAACATCTAAGTTCTTGACTTAATAAGGAAAGAAAAAAATTGTATGCTAAGGCTGCTATGACTTATGGTAAGAAGAACCCTTCTATCCATGAAATTGTGAAGGAAAGAGAAATTCATGCTAGTTTGCTGAGAGAGAGACCACATTCACTGACTTTTATTACAGTTTGTTATAACCATTCTATTATATTATCAGTTATTATTGTTCATTTCTTATTGTGCCTAATTAAAATTAAATTTTATCATAGATAAGGAATGATAGGAAAAGACATGGGATGTATAGGGTTTTGTACTACCCGTGGTTTCAGGCATCCACTGGGCGTCTTGAAGACTATTCCTTGTGGAGAAGGGGGACAACTGTAATCACAACCTAATCTCATTTGGCACCAGATGCTTCTGTACGAGAAGGGACTCAGAGGGGGTAGAAAGTGTGGTAGCAGTGCAGGGGTGTGCCAGTGTATCTGATGAGTTTGTGAAAGCCGACTGTGAGCATCTTTTCCCGGCTTTGTGCTCAGTGACTTGATGTTGGTAGCTTCATATCAGCCATGCTACAAACACCAGCTCCTGCCCCTGCATTTGGCTGGTAAACATTTCCCAGCACACCACTGAACTGGTGGTCCAGTTTTGGAGGTGATTGCTTTGCTTTGGCTTGGGGTGGAGTGAGCAATGCCTGTCAACAGCAGCAGAGTGTCACATCACACACACTGACTGAGGACTGACAGAGGCTTCCCAAACCACCAACCAGACACATGGAGGCCACAGGCTCTCCAATGAGGTCATGTTCAAATAGGAATGAAGACAAAAGGTTCCACCCAATTTTAAGGACTCCTACAATAACAAAGACTGAACTTCTTTGGGGGGAAACTAACTCATCCATAGGAAACTCCACTAGTCAGGGTTTTAATCTAGACCCCTAACCATTCAGATAAACTGTACACCAGATGTCAGCATTTAGAAGACTGTTTTTAGCTTAGGCTAGTGGTTCTCAAAGTGTAGCCTCAGGACCAGCAGCATCAGCATTACTCAAGAATTTGTGAGAAATGCAAATTCTAGGTCCTTACCCCAGACCAATTGGATCAGAGATTCTGGAGATGGGGCCAGTTTTTATCAAGCCTTTCAAGGGCTCCTCCACCAGTGGCCTAGACTTTGTCTTGCCATAGGCAATGGCAATGAGAATCCAGTAAAAATACCTAGTTATCCTAAAATATTCGCTCCCATCCTTCTGAATTTTTGATCCAATAAACAGCCTTTAATATATCCTCATGAAATGTGCTTTTGTGCATTGTTTAAATCTCGGACACACTGTATGCCAATCAGCAATTCTCCTGAGTGAGACCACGTTCAGCTGACAGATTGCAATATACTGAAAGTTTGTTGAAAATGATTTCTAATAGTTTAGCTTAAGTTCTATTACACAGATGAAAATCCATAGGAATTCTCTTGAGAAGCATCCAGAGAAACATTTACAGCTCTGCTGTATCGCTTGTTGATCAATGGGTTGTACAAACACGAGAAGAGTTTATCTTAAGATATTGACTGAATTAAAGCACTTTAAATACAAAGATGAAAGTTCATTAACTTACAGAAGTCGAGTCACATATCAGGCACACAAACGACGGGGAGGTAGGAGGTGGAGGCGAGGAAAGAGAAACCTTGAAAGGCATTTGACAGCAGAAGGTTGCACTCCCCGGATAGCCCTGTCAAGCAGCTCCGTTGACAACAAAAAGGAGGAAGCAAATACATTGGAGGTTGTGTGAATGTCACAAGACCAGAATATAAATACGTGTGACACCAAGAAAAGTAAATAACACAAAATATCACAAAATATTTAAGAGCGATACCTTCTAGCTTGACCAAAATGAAAAAGAAAGAATAATGTGTAGGTAAATCTCCCAGACACAGAGAGAGGGTTCACCTTTTATTCATAATACCAACCCTCAAAAGACACCACTGTAGGTACAATAGACCAAATAACAAAAACAAACACAATGTGTGACAAGACTCAGGACTTGGACATCTAGAAATGGATTTAACATTCAGAGAACATTTCAAATCTGTTTAACTTTCTAACTCAAGAGAGAATGCAATCTTCACTCTAAGCAGTAAAAGAATACTTGAAACAATGTAGAACTTGAGATTTAGGTTTTCTTTTTACACCAAACAAATTGTAGAAACGTGCATCCAAAAATAGGTTAAAAATGATGGTGATTGTCATTTTCTCTTTTCTATTAAAAAGCACATCAAGTTTTTTTTTGCAACATGATTATGCTTCTGTACATGAACTAAATCTTAGCAAACTCTCAAAGGCTGGCAGCCCTTTCAGCACTAGTTTTCCTAATGTCACCCAGTTCCCATTTGGCTTCGGCCTGGGTGACACCACCTGTCTGCCCCAGGCTGGTCCAACAAATACCTTCTTGGAAACTTTACATAACTGCCTTTTTCCTGCCCCATGGGCCTCACCTCACCATACCTAATGGAAGCTCTGGCCCAGAATCCAGGCAAGTTGTTCCAGATAGTCCTGGCAGGTGTCTCATTCCCATGAGCTCTCCCTCCCCTGCCTGGGAAGCAAGAACACCCCGTCTTCCTGGTGCATCCAAGTCCTGCTAGCTCAGGAAACAAGACCCTTTAGTCTGGGGTGAGAAATCTTGTTTCCTCACCATGGCCATAAGGACTTCACGTCTAAGTATTCAATAAATACTACTCTTCTAGAAGGTATTTAACCTCACCCCCAATAAATCCTCTGATAAAGAAGTATTGCTTTATCATGTGAAGTTGTAGGTAAGAAAATGAAATACCCACTCCTATATCCTATTGAGCCCTAGAAGAAGGCTAAGAAATTGCAACATCTTGAATTAATTAGGCTTTATAGCAAATACTCTACACAAAGACCTAGAAGTGAAATTTTTTTAAATCCAAAAGGATGATCAGTTTCCGTAGTATTTAGACATGTCATGGTGTATAACCCAAAGTATAAGAAGTGTATGTGAGGTGCTTTCTGTTCAAAAGAGTCAAAGGTTCTCCATAATTGGGTAACTAACTCCCTTGGCCCTTCTCTGTTTTCACTAGACTCTCTGGATGGTGCAGCATTTCTGATCATTTCAATTGCTTTATATATGCTGATAACTAACAAACGCTTCTCTCCAGCACAGACCTCTTTCCTGAGTTCTAGGCCCATGCGGCTGAGCTTCGAGTCCACGTGGGCAGCATCCTTTTGCACTCCCATTCTGCTCCTCCTCTTGTATCTCATGTCTCATTAATTGTCAACACCATCCACTTGGGAGCTGAAGTCAAGTAGCTAGCACCTTCCTGACCCTTCCCTCTCCTTCAGTCCTCACGTCTAGCCAGTCCCTAGAGCCTGCGTATTCTGCTTCCTTCCTGTCACTGAAGCGCACCCCACCTCTCTCCCTACTGCTACTTGAGCTTGGGCACTCATCAATTCCCGATAGATGAGCAGCCTCCTGGCTAGTCTTCCCCTCCCAACTGTTCTTCACAGCCGAGGGACCGTCTGAAAAGGCAAAGTTGATCACACCCTTCCCCCACTTCAAATGAAATGGCAGTCCTCTGTGCTCTGCTTCCTGTCCTTCTCTGTGAGCACATCTTTTGCCTACTCTTCTTTCATCCTCTGAACTGGAGCTGCAGAAGTTTTCAGATGTTTGTTCTGTGCTTCCTCCATGCTTTTGTGTCTATTACTACTCTCTGGACTCTTCCTCACCTCCTTCTCCCAGCTAATTTCTTCTTATTCTTCAAAACCCATCTTCCTCTGGGAAGTTGCCCAAGTCATCCCTCGGTTAATCACTCCTTCTGTGTATTGCAACAGACAGAGTCCTAGTACTACACAGTACTGAAACTTCAATCTCCTCTCTTTCCCTACTGGCTGAGAGCTTCTCAAAGGCTCAGACTGTCTTTTCACTGCTCAGTTCCCAGAGCCGTGCACAGGGCCTAGCTATTGAATGTCCTCAAAAAAGTTCAGGCTATTGACTAAGTGAAATCCTCTACAATGAGGTCACATGCTCCTGTATGACTTCTTCCTGGAAACCAGCCTAGGTTAAAGCTACAAAGAAGTGGATTCTACTGAAGTGGGAAATTTTGTTCAAGCAAGGCACAGAGTCAGATTTCTAAGATGCTAGTCAGTGAGGCCTGATTATGGAATGTATCTCTTATAAATACAAAGAAAAAAAGTCTTGGCAATTGCCAACTTTGATGCAGCAGCCTTGAGGGATAAAGACAGTTACGTGGGCGAGAGGCTGACCTTGTGCACCTGCAGACAGACACTAACAGGAAGCACAGGCACGTGCTCAGGGCTTTAACAATCTCCATAGAAACAGCTTTAGAAACCCTTATCTGGTTGGTTGCCAATAAACAAAAAGAAGTTCTTTTTCCATTTTTTCTGTTCTGTGAATTCTTAATGTGAGAATACATACCAGGCCCTTACACTTGAACTAGACCTGATTTAGATATTTTTTTAAGTGAGTTTTGAAAAAGTACTTCACCCCTGATTTGGAAACATCAGCCTTGTGGGCTACACAAACAAGTTCAGAATCATTATTTCCAAATCTTCCAGTGCTCCACTGGAACCCTGCCTCCTTGGGTCCTACCTGATTTGCTTTCTACCTGGACTTCTCCAGTCCATGCCATGCTCACATCTTTTCAGTCTGTGTTGCTCCACTGGGAACGTTATCTACTTACTGCTGTCAGAACATTCAGCCAGTCCTGAGGATGGGGAGCCTTGCAAATAGACTCTCTTAAAGAAGGCCTGGCTTTTGGCTTCACGGCCCAGTAGAAACCCAAACAACCCTCAACTTGGGAACCCAGTAGGGAACAAGCAACTTACTGATGTTGTAATCAAGGGAAGAAGAGGACAGAAGTGTTACCTTAAAATCCTCTGTTGACTTGTAATTAAACAATTCTACCACCCTAGCCAGGATGGCCTTTGGTCTGAAGCTGGCCTCAGGGACAAGAACGATGAATATCTCCAAACCAGCCATTAGACTTGCTGGTGACTCTCAGTCGCCCTGCCAGCATCTCTAGGAAAGCTGTACTTATCAGAAAATGCAATACTGTTGCTTATGTTTTCTACCTTAAAGTAGAACTTAGCAACATTTTAGGGTTTCCAAAACTGAGTGTAAATAGATAACGCTTTGATTGGAAACTCTACACCACAGTTTGGAAAGAGAAAAAACCAGTGTACTAAAAAGAAAATATGTATCTTTTTTCTCAAAGTTGCCATTCCTCTGGTCATCCTTCTTCCATCTGGTCACATCCCCTCTCTTTCCATCACTGACACTCAAGAACTTGGAAATTGCTTCTGTTTCTCTCTCTCCAGTGCCCTCCCTTCAGCCATGCTATAGCCAAGATTACAGATTCTGCTTTTGCTACACTTTTCTGTTCTGCCTCTTTCTCTGATTTTGCCTGCCACCACCTGAGCTCTGGCCCACCTGGGGTATCAACCTTGCTTTGATTAGTAAAATAATATCCTGATGCTCTCTCACTGCCAACCCACCTAACACCACTGCTTATTTTCCTGAAACATGTCTTTTAAAAAATGTTTTATTGATTATGGCATTATAGTTGTCCCAATTTTTCCCCCTTGCTCCCCTCCACCCAGCACCCCACTTCTCCCTCAGGCAATCCCCTCACAACTACATGTCTTTTTTTTTAAAGAACTATTTATTGATTTGAGAAAGAGGTGAAAGGGGAAGAGAGAGAGAAAGGGAGGGAGAAAGAGAGAGAGAGAGAGAAACATCAATTTGTTGTTCCACTTAGGCATTCATTGGCTGCTTCTTGTGTGGGCCCTGACTGGGAATCAAACCTGCAACCTTGGTGTATCAAGACAATGCTCTAACCAACTGAGCTACCAGGCCAGGGCCTGGAATGTAGTTTGAATCATGTCATTTTCCTGCTCAAAAATTTTCAAGGGAGCCCCACCACTTATTGAATAACTCCTACAGTGACAAATTTTCAACCTACCTTTTCTGGTAGTTCTGTATTTTAGCATTTTTCCAGGTAACTCTATATTCTGTTATTTTACCTTTGGGTACATACTGGCTGTTCTTTCCACACAATGTTTGCAGCCCTGCCGTTGTGCTATTGCTCATGCTGTTTCACGCAAAATACCTGGTCTGAGTGTCGGTCCCGTCACTTACTAGCTTTGCACTTCTGTCTCTTTGTTTATCATATGAGGATCCTAATAGCACCTATTTAATAAGGGTTTGTGATGATTATATGAAGAAATCCAGAGCCCGGGCACAAAGTAAGTATTCAGTAAATGTTAGTGATCACGATTATTATCATCATTCCTTTCAGGGACCATGTCAAATCTACCTCTTTAGCGAAGCCTTTTTAATTGCCCAGCTTAATGCTATTTTTCCCCTTTTTGTGCCGCTCTGAATAGCACCTGACATATAATGCCCTGCTCCAGAATAGTGTGTGTACTTATCTGGGCCTGGACTGGGCTGTACTCTTATTGAGGTTAAGGAACTTGTATTCATCGTTGAATACTCCAAAGGACCTTGTATAGCACCTGGCACATCGAAAGGACTTCATAAATACTGGCTAAATTGAAATAACTTGACTTTACTATTTTTAAAACTGAGAAACATGGCAAATAAAGATAAGTACATGAAATGAACACCTTGAGAATGAGGAGGTTGCTGGAGGAAGACCCTGAGATTGCTGCCCTCGGAATACACAGCTCGCCCTGACCACACCCTCTCCTGCCTGTTCTCTGTTGCAGGTCTGCTTAGTGGCCTATCTCGGTTTGTTTATGCTTTGTGTCTCGTATCAAGTTGATGAAAAGACATGTATCCAGTTTGCTATGAAAGTAAGTTGTCATTTTTCCTTTTCTCTTATCGTCACATAGAAAGAAACACAAGTATAAAATAAAGGAGTGCTTTTTAAAGCAGTTGCATATCTGATTATTCCAGAAATTGCATTTTTAGGCAGGCCAAAAAATGTTTTAGGAGGGCATTGATCCAGACTCCAAATGTAACGCTAATTTTTTTTTAGAGTCTTGATTTCCATGAACTGGGTTGGCATGGAGCATATGAAATTTGTCCTTCAATGCCCTTAAAAGGAATATTGAAAATGCATCAGTTCAACAAAAAGACTTTGCCAGGGAAAAGATGCCTATATCAGGGCCCACTTCCATATCTTGGGGGGCTATTTCAAATATATTAATGATGAAGCAGTCTATTTCCTCCTGTAGGCGGGATCGCTGAGACAGGAAAGGTACATCGGGTGCATCCAAATGATCTGTGCTGCGAGTCTGAGAGCAAAGGGCACCAGGGCTGGGGTGTGCCCGGTTTAGGGCACGCGCGCGCGCGCGCGCGCGCGCGTGTGTGTGTGTGTGTGTGTGTGTGTGTGTGTGTGTCCTTTCTATGCATGTAGTTTTGCTCTGTTAGAGAGGGTGCTCGGCTGGAGCCACTTCAAGAACACAGCATTTCCACCGCACGTAGAATCTACTCCAAAGGGAAACACAGACACACCCTTTCAGAGTTTAGGGAGATAAACACCCAACTTAGCAATCAGAGCTAGTAGAAATCAAACTCCCACATTTTCTTTCAACTGCTGTAGCAGAGAACAAAAAGCTTTCTGTAGTGGTTTTTGGTTTTTGTTGTTTTTTTTTTGTCCACTCACATCATATACTTTTCTTCTACAAGAAAATACATAAAAACTGGATACTCCTTCGTTTACTAAAACAAGAAAGCATAATGCATAAAAGTAAGTTAACTAGATTATTTGGAAATTACAAAGATGCAGAAAATCAGATGTTAGTATATTCTAGTATAACTGAAGCTGTTGATGTAAAAATGTGTTGAGATATATATGTCTATATATACATAATGTTGTAAAAGAGTAATTATTAGAATAAAAATGTTTACATTATATTAACCTACATAAAAATGTATGGCATGATCATACAGAAAGAAAATAGATCTATTTGCTTAGAAAAAAGAGTTATCTGTGAGATGTGGGATTATAGCTGCATTTTGTAGTTTTTTCTCTAATTTTGAAATGTTATTTGATTAGACACAACTTTTCTAATTAAGAAAAATTAACAGATGCTATTTAAAAAATGATAGAGTATGCCCACATTTGGAAATTTTACTTTTCCTGAGGGTCTTCCTTAAAAGAAGGCCAGATAAAACAGACATCAGTCCGTGTTTGTTTCATTTTTTGTAAGACAAGGCTTGGTGATGATTTAAAAAAAATTAAAAAAAACGGTCAGGAGGCCTAGTAAGAAATGGTCTGTTACATTACAGGAATGTCATTCTCCAGGTAAAAAAATGTTCTAAACTAAATTTATCGATGTCTGTGAAGGGCCTTCATTTCCTCCCCCAGATGATCCTAGGAACAAGAAAGGCAAAAGCACCAGCTTCACAGAGACCCCCAAAGCCATCGCAACATCTGCCGGTAAAACAAGGGGCAAGGAAAAAAAAAGTCACTGCCAATGTCAGCCAGGTTGAGGAATCCCCACTAGGAACATCTCATTAGCTTTCTTCCGCCCTGCCTGCCCCCGCCCTGTGATAGGCATTGACAAATACTAAGGCAGTTTTCTGCTGCGTGTGGCCTTTAGTGACACTTCCTGCCAGCTCTCTAAGATGCCTGCTATATTATCTTCAGCTAGCAAACGAACTTCAGTCTTTCTCAAGGTTTTCCAAAGGCACAACAGGTTACAGCTGACTTCCCTTGTTCTCACACCATTTTATGGGAAAGGAATGAAATACATCTTCACGTGGTATTTCTCACTAGCATAACCATATTTTAGTGCCCCTTTTTGGAACCTTGGCCTCGGCTTTGAGAATTCATTTCCTATTGAAGAGCCAGGGCAAGCAATCAGGTGATGATGACAGCGTCATGTTGCAGCCTGCACAAACACGCACTTTTTCTCAAGAGACAATAGCCGCGGGGGCCTGTTTTTTCATCTCAAGCTAGCACAGTCTTCTCCGGGGAGTTGGCAGGCCCTGGACGCCACCCGCACCTTCCTTCGTTTTCCTGGGGCTCTGCCCCTGGGCTGAGCAGGACATCCCTCCGTGGGTTGGGCCTCCTGCCTTTCCTGTGGCCCGGCTTTCTAGGGCTCACCTTGATGATTTTCAGAAACGTGTCCAGTTCACGTGCTTGCAGAAGCACTCTGGGCACAGTCCCCACAAGGGCGTTTAAGGCGCAATTGCCTCGCGCTGTCATCCAGGAGGCCCCTAGGCTGCAGCTGCCATCTCCTGCCTGCCACCGGGAAGGTAATTAAATCGAAGCCGAATCGCCCTCCTCCCGAAGTCACCGCACGTTGAAGCTGCAGCCGGGTACCAATTAGAGGCAGCCAGCCTGCGGAGCGGTGCTTGGGCGCTGGGTTACATAAGCGCCCGGGGCCACGGAGCCTCCGCCGGCCCGCTGCCCAGCGCCAGTCCCACACTGGCATGACAAATGCGTCCCCCGCCGGGCTTTTATCAAGATATATTTGCTCGCATTCCCAAGGTCATCGTAAACTCTTTCATTGATAGCTTATTCATGCTGGGTAGGTAAAACAAGCCACTTGATTTTAAATTACAGATTCTAACCCAGAAGCGTGTTGCTGTCAGATGAGCTAAAGCCACGAAGGAAAAATGCTACAGCGCTGCAGATGTAGCCCACAGGCTTTGGGGGATCCAGTACATATTTGTCTTAAAATGGATAATGAACTTGATTCTGTGGCTCACTGCTGTTTACTTGGCCAGATGCTTTTGTGAAGTGAGAGGAGCAGAATCGCAATGTGTGAGATACCACCACTGAAAATGTGGAGGGGCGTGGCTTTTGTTTGTGCCCTCCCTGGTTTATAGCACATTAAGACGGGTGCTCAGTTAAAACAGCAATCACCGTGTTTGTGTAAATGTTTACTTCCTTTCTGTGCGCTAAGTTTGCGTCGTTACTCCTGCAGGACAGAGAACAAGACAAAGCCCACAGAGTTGATAGCCTGAGTCCTGAGAATGGACAGTGTTTTTTCATCTCCACTAATTTGTTTATTTCTCAAATATTTAAATAGTGCTTCTATGCATCAAGCACTGTTGTACTCTTTTGATCCTCATAACAATCCTGTGAAGTAGATGCTATTACAATCATCACTCCAAGTTTACAAGTGAAGACACAGAGGTATACAAGGGATTGCTTGATGTGCCCCTGGTGCACAGCCAGTGAGGAGAGAACTGAAATTTGAACACTGGAAGTCTGGTACCCTGGTCCATGCTCCTAACCATCACCTGACACTGCTGTACAGTTATTAAATGTCTTGGGCAAATCTTTTTAAAAGATTTTTTATTTACTTATTTTTAGAGAAAAGGGAAGGGAGGGAGAAAGAGAAGTGGAGAAACATTGATGTGCAAGAGAAACATCTATCAGTCACCTCTCACATGCCCCAACTGGGGGCCTGGCCGGCAACCCAGGCATGTGCCCCAACTGGAATCCAACCAGCGACCTTTCAGTTGGAAGGTCAGCACTCCGCCCACTGAGCCACACCAGCCAAGGCTTGGCAAGCCTGTTGACCTCTGTGCCAAAGGTCGTCTTTTTAAAATAGACACTGTTCCCATCTTAGCAGATGGATTTTTGTGGTGATTATGACAACAATATTTTATAACAATTAGAATTATTTACAGATTGAGAATGAAGGATTATCTCGGTTAATTCTATATATTATGCCAATGGATGCTGTAGACATCTGCTCTCTAAGGCTGTATGCATATGTGTTGGAGGTAGAAAGGTTATTACAAGACCCACGCACTCCCCAGTTCCATCCCTTGATGGCAATAAAATATACAGAGAAAACTCCATTTGGGACTGTTCTACTAAGTAGATGACTCTCAGGTGGGAGATTATCTCTTTAATTTGAGCCTTCTCTGCTGGTAAAGTCATAGATGTCCCCATGTTCCCACAGCAAATAATTCCAAGTTCCATGTTGGCTGCATTGGAAAGGCAGCTACAATGTGCACCCACTCACAACACGGCCAGCACAATTTAATTTGGCTCGCAGCACCAAGAGTCTGAAGTCAGTCATCAAGCCTGAGAATTCCAGAACAACCCAGAGTATTTCAAATATTCTGTCCCACTGGCCCCTCAAAATAAACCCATACCTTTTTAGCCTAAGCACGCCAGTGTTTGCAGAAAATATGACCACTGAAAATCTTGGGGATTAGGGCCAAGGCAATGGCATTCAATAACACAAATTAAATATTGCCTTCTTAAATTTTGTAAAGGTGCCATTTTGTATTTATCTTGTTCCCTTTTTCCAAGGGAGACCAAAAGTGCTGAGTATAAGTTACTCTTCTTATGTCCCTGAGATGTACGATGTTTCAATAAACAGTGTCACAGGGGAGAAACGTGGGTTATATCTGATAATCCTTCAAATGATTGGAAAATTAGAAGTAGTGTGTACAGTCAAGATAGCTTTGATGAGAAGATCCAAAGAATCCCTGCAATCCTTGGTTGTCCATTCATTGTAAGACCAAATGGTGTTAACCACTGTCTTTCTGTGTGCTCAGGTGTACAGCCAAGCTTCCCCACAAACCAGACATGTGCTGAGGGCACCAGCAACCACATGTGTGTATGGGTACACACGCACCCACACACTGCTCAAAGAAAAAAATAAATTTTTAAGTATTCTATCTCTATGGCTTAGAAAAGCTTGGAATTGTTAATGTGTGGAAAATCTCATTTGGAGGACTTTTTCATGCAAAATCATATATGTATGTTTTTATTTGAATTGCATATAGTTAGAGGTGTGGGAAGGGCCAAATATTTTTAGAGCTACTTTAATTTGAACTGAGACATGATTGGAACTCATTTTACTTTGGGGAGTTCACATTCACCAGAAGTACTCCTTGTAAGGAACACGTTTTGACTATAGTAGTATAAATCTTGCTCTGTGTTGAGTATACTAGTCCCAAGACCTAGAGACTCTTTTCCTTATTTAGACCCTCAGTAGGCAGAACCATTAAAACAAATGTGTCCAGTTAATGAGATCAATCACAAGAACATTTTTTGTTCTATAAAATGGTTTTTTTGTGGGCATGGCAATGAGTACTCATAATTTTTGATCAAAGTACTTCAGGTGTAAGCTAAATGTTTGAATTATTCAGGGATTCCACGTTTCTTTAATGGCAGAATTAGAACTTTAATCAGACCCTTCCCAAGGCTAACATTCAGGCCAACAGTGCTCAAACTTGGTGGCTGAGGGACAATTTAGAGTTTCATTTCATGCTCAGGAACTACATAGTTATAGTTGCATTTGGGATGAGACTTGTAGGTGATGAAGTTGACATCATGTGTCAACTACCTTCTGGAACCATAATTTTTTTCTCCCAGCAACTACTTACTGGGGATCTTGGCATTCCTGGTCACAGTTTGACAACTCTACATTGAATATAATATTTTTTAATAACCCATGTTGCTTGTTCACCAATAATTGCCAATTTGGGCTGACACAGTATGTACCTTGCAGAAATGTGTTCTTTACTTTCTAGTCTTGTTTCAATTTTTATCTCATCAGTTCTTGATGTCAAAACAAGCATAGCATGCCTTTCAGGTGGCTCTTGTGTTTGGGATTTATCTAAGCTGCTTGCTACCTCTGTACACAGGCACCCCACAACCAAGCTGATATTGTTGGCTCAGTTCATGGAAAGCACCCAACATCTCTATGGCAAATGAAGGTATGGTCAGTGCTTAAAGATTGCTCACTGACAAATAAACTCGGAACCATTTCCATGTCTTGGATACCACGTTTCTGAGGAGAAATAGCCCTCCACCAGGGAACGTCCTGGGAGAGAAAAAAAAGAACAGCTTTTATTAATAGCTTTCTCAATAGTCATTCAATGTACTTTGTAACCGGAAAGGTTTTCTTCTCTCTTGCAGCTATTGTACTTTCTGCTGAGTGCCCTCAGCTTGATGGTCTGTGTGCTGGCTGTAGCGTTTGCTGCCCACCACTATTCACAGCTCACCCAGGTTACCTGCGGAGCCACACTCGACTCCTGCCACTGCAAGCTGCCGTCCTTGGAGCCCCTCAGCAGGACCTTGGTGTACCGGGATGTGGCTGACTGTACCAGCATCACGGGCACTTTCAAACTGTTCTTACTCATCCAGATGATTCTTAATTTGGTCTGTGGCCTTGTGTGCTTGTTGGCCTGCTTTGTGATGTGGAAACACAGGTACCAGGTCTTTTATGTGGGTGACAGGATGTACTCCCTAACAACTTGTGAAGGCCAGCAGCAGGTCTAACATTCTTGCTGAAAGGTGGGAGATAAAAGAGCACACTGACTAGCTGAGGTTAAAGAAAAAAGGAAGGAAAAGAAAATAGAAAAAAGACAAGGAAGAAAAAAACTGACAATAAGTAATAGTTACTGTTCCAAATAAATATTTTTATATTTTTCAAGAAATAAAACAGCACTTCTTCATGTTTCTATAGTATTTTTTACAAATTCTTACGAGAAAAATAAGATTCAAATTGACTTTCAGATATTGAAAGGACACGACTAGGAAAAGAATAGCATAGGTTTATCTTTACAGTCTATTCTGGAGTTTATTCCTAGTACTCATTTTATCCATTACTTTTATAATCGTACCTGTTAGTCTAGTTTGACGCTGTGAATTAGCATCTCAGGCCCACTTTCTAAATTCTGTAGAGGTTTGTCCAGGCCCTCCTGCCTCCCACCATGTCTTGGAAGGGGCAGGAAGTGTGGAAAGAGCAGAATGGCCATGTTGACTCTCTGTTTTCCCTGGTAGAGATGTCTTCAAGCCATGAAACAAGTTAAAGGAGCAGAATAGAAAAGGAAGGGACTTTGCAAAAGACTAAATAATTCTGAGCACCTGGGCTGGGGCGGCGGCCTTTTCTCCTCAGCTCCCTCGGCTGGGTGCTGAAAGTGGGTCACTTGCTGAGTCTCCGGTGATTGTCTGCGTCTCAGTAATTGAAACTTGGTAGTAGTAGTATTCTTAATGATGTAGAAGGTTAAAATAATTACATTATGCTTCTGTTCTATCATCTAAAACAAATCATTAAAACTAATTTCTAGCTAATTGTTAATTATAATTATGCTCAGAAGTCTATTTAATGAGCTCTGGTTGTACTTACGTAGCACAGTCAGTATTAGGAGACGTGACTCTCACAGAGAAGAGGCTTAAATATTGTTTCTTCTGAAAGCGAAGCTTTACAAGGGAGAAAAAATATATTAATATCTTGGGTTAAATATATTCATTTAAACAAAAACCAAGAGCATTTGTAACAGGAATGTTTATACAAATAGCACATTTGTGATATGTTGTAAAGTATTCTCTTGGCAGCTAAATGCTTCTGAGAAAGATTGGGTGATGCCAATGTGTTTCATTCATAAAACTGTCTTTGATGTGCAACCCTATTATTGGTTTGTATGCTCAGTCAGCCTCGAGACTAAAACTAATGTTTTGAGGTTCTTATTTGAGCGTGTGCACATTGACTTGAGAAGTTTTTGTTTTCTTTTCTTTTTAAGTAACTGACATAAAGAAGCACAAGTTCCTGATGGTGGGACTTTTCTCTATTATGACTGCTATTATTAAATTTGGAACAACATCAATGTTTTAAGGAAGGAGCTCAGAATGCAAATTCATGCAGCATAAGTGTTATTTAAAACTTTCTCTCTTAGTATGCTCTGTTGAAAGCAGAAATTCAAGATAATTGAGTTCAATTTGCCTTTCTCCATTGCTTATATATTTTACTAATCATGAAATTCTACCCTAAAAAACATTTTCTTGTTTGCCTTAGAAAATAGATAATTCCACTGATTGTGATAAGAGTGTTGATTTCTACACAATGTAAACACCCAAATGAAAAGAAAAATGTTAAATCAGTTAGTTGGAGGATTGTACATATCTTTTATGTCCTCCAGATAACACAACTGATTAACAGATGTTAAAACCTTTTTATGTATTGACTGGCTTTTTAAAAATGGCCTACACTGTAGCTCAGGTCAAGAAGGCACATGGGAGGGATTTGGGGATAAAACTCTGGAAGAGATGTTTGATTACACACAAAAATTACATTGACAAAACACCAGGCATCCTGAGGATGACCTGAAAAATTTTTTGTGCTCTGTTAAAAAAAAAAAAAAACTCAGTAATTGAATCCATTTTTATTATGGCAATTTTCTATATAAAGAAGAAAATGACTGAGAATCTGAAATTTTGTAAGCTGTTCTTTAAAGAGTACGAAACTATTGCTTTAATGTTAATTACTGTGAATCCAGCACCACCGGGAACACACCCTGAATACCTTTAATAACATTTTATAGCAAGCACTACAGATTTTTATATTCAATTACACAACACTGAAGTGCTGTGTGATTACAAGTGTATTCACAGGGTATTTCAAATAGTAGACTACTTTAGCTGATGGGCTTCCTTTTTCTAACGATGCAACCGGTAGGAACTGACATGGCACCCAGCTTGAGGACCATCAGGAGACTACAGAGCTGTAGACAGTGGGGATTTTGCTGTTGTGTAATTGAATCATTCTTAAGTCCCCAGAGAAGGGGAAAATTGTAAAAAGAACCAAAAGTACAAAGAACAAGGAAAGAAGAGAAAAGAAAAGAAAAAGAAAGAAGCAAAGGAAAGATTCCAGTCCTGCAAACTCACTGAGTATTGATATGTGTAAAAACTGCGTCGCATGAATAACAAACTGCTTTGGGCTCGATCTGAAGTATTTTGAGTTTATGTTTTGCAAATATTGAAGATACCATAACTGCAACAGAAAAGGAACAGATACACAGCTTTACACTTAGCAAAATGTTACATTTAAAATCTGACAAGAAGCCAAGATGGTGACTGTCTCCTCTAAACCATAAAACAGTAAGATTCGTGCAGTCCTCCTCTCCCACCTCCTGCAGGAGAATGAAATGAATCAAGACTTTGGAGAGAGGGGGAACAGCCTGGATGTGGCTGTGCTTGAAATAGGAGGAATACAGCAGCCTGAACGCACAGACCCTGTAACTGAGCCCACGCATTCGGCCTGTGCCTTCACGTGACCGCCATCTGTGCCTCCCTGGCTCCCTCCAAATTTGTGTAGGCAGCTCCTGGGAGCCATGCCTAAAAATAAAGCTACCCCAGGCCCTGGAAACTGTAGTCAGCTAACAGGCCTAACTTTGCTCCTTCCTTGGATTAAATGTCTGTATGATCTCTCTTGTCAGGCTTCCAGCTCACACAACCATGTGCTGCTCTGACGGCGAGAACCCCTTTCATATGTGTTCTCTACCCATGTCCAGGACATCAGAATCTTTTCTTATTCTTGTACTCCCCTCTTGCATGCCGTATATCTTGAATATGTTTATAGATTTTTAGTAGAGAGAAGGGTAGAGGGTAAACAAAGGAAATTCCAAGGGACGACAGTAAGCAGTATTTAAAGATAATCAGAAAGGAACTTCGAAGTAATCCTGAAAAATCAATCATATCCTATCATCAAGTATACCTTGATACTTCGTAGGGATTATCTCTGGACTTGCTCTGTAGCCCTACATTGCTATAAATCATGTTGGCTCTCAGTTCTCACTCTACTCAAATTAACTCTGTCATGTTTTTAGGTGGAAACTGTATATTCAGTATCATGTTTAAAACAGCTGATGGCCAAGTATATGGGCTCAGAGTGGAAACATTCACCTGGATGAAGACTCTGGTTCAGCCTGTGAAATGAATACCTTGATTTGTTGCTTCTAATTTTCTAGTACCTTATTATCTCAAATGATTAACCCCCTTCAGAAACATTGCTCTGTACTTGGGTGTTGTGGCTTCATTCTCCTGGCACTGATGAAATGGTGAGCAGAAAACACAGTGTTTCCTATCTGTTTGAGGTGGTTGTCTCTATAGGTGATGTGTATCATGTAGATTTTCTTTATCAATAAAATTTTCATAACCTTTCAAAACACTGTGTTTGGATGTGCTTTGAAGTGATGGTACATTACACATGAACTGGGACAGTATATGTAAAATCTGTCCGATTCCTATTTACTTCAGTAATCTGGCTTTGGAACAGACCAAAACTAATATTCATTTTGACTCCTTTGTTCCAATGACTGTCTGTTTTGGTGCACTGCACCCATTGCAGAAGGTGGTAAATGCCCCCCAGGCCAAGGGAGCCCGAGCTGGAAAATATCATGCCGAAAGTACTTAGAACACCGGTCTTCATGTATGTCCGTTACTGACAAGTAAAGCCTGATCTAAAGAAAGGGGTACATGCTGAGTGCCACATGTGCAGTCATATCACACATTTAATCACATCGACAATCAGGTGGCCTATTTCGTTTCAGATCTGGATGCAAGAAGTCCTTACCAACTCTGAGGCAATTTACATAGCTGGTTATACTGTAAAATGCAGTGGTTCTTTTTGTTTAATTTAGTTAGAAAAGCTTATGGAATGCAAAAGGAAAAAGGATAACTTGGGACACACGCTCTCAGCAGGGTCTCCCATCCTCATTGTTGGGGCTGTAGGTCTTAGTGTTGGAAATCTGCCACTTTCCAGCTCTGAAACTTTGGATAAACCACATAGTATTTAGCTTCCTCCTTTTTAAAATAGAGGAAAATCATCGCTGTCTCACAGCATCAAGGGAACGGTAAATGAAGTAGCACTTTGCAAAGTAACTGGCTCATAGAGGGAGCTTACTAGACATACAGTTTCTTCCATCCTTAGCTAGTTTTACATAGTTAGTGACACTTCTCATTGATGCAGGTTCCTGCCCCACATGCAAGGAGAAAAGTAATTGTTTTGCTCTCCCTGCTCTGTGACTTTCATTTTATAAACCACAAACATTGTCAAATGGGCCTCAGTCAAAAATTCTGTCTTTCCCGTAAGGTAGCACCAAGTCTCGTTGATGATAGCTGTCAGAATTATGTGCTGGCTGGGCCCCTACTTGTTGGGTGCACATCTGGGTGTTTCTTGAACGTGGCTATCTTCTCTCAGTTCCCCTCCCAGGCAGAAGGAGACACTGAGACATTTCTCCGAACGTTCATACTACTTCTACTTTAATGCAATAGGAGCATGTATAACCCCCCTTTCAAAAACACAGCTTCACTGAGCTTTGGCACATTATCACTCCTCTCTATGCTAGGTTGCAGTATACAAGCCCTTATTTATTTAAAAACCAACCATCAAGTTCCTCCAGTGTGCTTGACTCTGTGGGTCATTGATTCTTATTCCAGCATCATAAAAAGATTTCTTTTTTAGCATAGTCGGAAAATACCAACTGGAGCTTGATTCTGTAGGCTGGGTATGAAAAACTCACAAAAATCTTTAAATTTGTGCCAAATTTAACTATCAAAATTTTACAGCCAGCAATCTACTTTTTCCCTTAATAGAGTCTATCTTTATAGTTCATAATAAATTATTGTAGGTTATTTTTTCATTTGATATATTCATATCTTTTATTGATTACAATATTTTTTTTAATTCAGATTGTAAGCAAATGAAAATAAATGTAATGTATAGGGATGCCATTTTGGAGACTATTCATTCTGCCATTTCTTTCCAATAAATATTTATATAAGTTTATGCCAAAGCATGGATTCTTAGAGGATGTCATTGTGTTTCTTTCTTTTTGGGAAGATCCTCTAACCAAAGGGATATGGAATATACACTCATCTGCTATTCTAGGGAAAAAGCAGGCACTAAAGCAATAATTCAAGTCCAAAGATTTCAACTGAGACATGAAGTCTTCCATTTAACAAGATTCTCTGACTGGAGTGCAAGGCAGAGGGGCCCTGGAGATTCATCTGTGGGGTCTGTGTGTGTCCCTCCTCTTCCACATGAACACCTGCCAGAGAAGGAAGCAGCGGTTTCTGAGCTGGGCTCCAGGCCTACCTGCTGTGGCCAGGAACTGTGGAGGAGGCTTGGGTCATTCATACCTGATGAAACAGCTGAACAATGAGGTATAAGCAGGGGCCTTTCGGGTCCCTAAACCTAGGGACTTTGACCTCTGTGTGGGGAGTTCTACTTACTCTGTATGCATTCCTACTCAGACCCTTTTGCCCAGAAACTCTCCCTGGGTAGTCTTCACGTGATCAGGTATGACCGGGAGAGTAAGAGGATGACTCTTCAGGGACCACAGGGAGCAGTGGCACTTGTGACCAGAGAAGATGACTGTAATCTCATGAAGTCTACCCCAAATTGGTGTCTCTACACCTTCTTAGGCGGGTGTTTATTAGACCATTGGCTACTCAGGGAATCCTTGCAAATGGTGTGCTGGCCACAATAGAGAGTCAGAAATAGAGGAATCAGAGTCTGGAAAGCATGTGATTACTAAGCTCAGTGCGTGGTTTTATTCTCTTTCACTCGGGACAGAATTCACGAACTGATAGGATAGACAACGTTCCTTCAGTTACTTTTATGGGCAAGAGCAGACTTTTAATTTTTTATTATTTTTTTTCCACATTGCAACAAAAGTGACCAAAGGATGGTTATACAATAGAAGAGGAAGAGAGAACTTGCTTTATTTTAATACAGAGAAGCTTGAGATGTGAGACATTAAGCTCGGCTATTCAGCCAGTGGCTAGGTAGGTGCACTTAGGCAAATGTAGGGGGGAATGGCTTCACGAGTATATTTAGGGCTTGTATAAGGTGACCACAAGTAAAACCCTGGATTCCATCTAACATAGGGTGGATTAGAGTAAGAGAAACCAGCCTGGTAAAACCTTCACACCCACCCACACCCATGTTTGATTTTATTTATTTTTAAAATATTTTATTTATTTATTTTTTAGAGAGGAGGAAGGAAGGGAGAAGGCAAGGTAGAGAAACATTGATGTGGGAGAGAAACATCGATAGGTTGCCTCTGACATGCCCACAACTAGGGACCTGCCTGGAAACCCAGGCCTTTGCCCTTACTGGGAATTGAACCGACGACCTTTTGGTTCTCAGGTTGACACTCAATCCACTGAGCCACCCCAGCCAGGGCCACACCCAGGTTTTGAAGTCACTTAGAACAGCTCTGGGTAAAATGACAGAGAAGGCCACTCTCCCCTCTGGAATTTATATACCTCTCTCCTGGTCTCTCTCAACTCTTCTACAGAAGAGACTGCCACGTCCCTTACCCCAACCTCATTCCACAGCAAAACCCGCTCCTCCTTCATCCCCTATTCCGTTTGTATAAGACTCAGCTACGGTTGTTAACTCTACTGGGAGTTCAGACTTCAAACACAGAAAGCTCTATCAATAATATTGTTTTCATTTTCTAGAGTACTGTGTAATATTCATCATTTTCTTCCCTTTAGGAAGAAAGGGACGAAATATAAGATTTTTACTTATATTTTAACTTTATTTTTATTGTTGACACTATTACAGATGTCCCCATTTTTTTTCCCTTTTGCCTACCTCCATTCAGCAGCCCCCCACCCTGTTCCCTGTGGCCATCACCACACTGTCTGTGTCAGTGGGTCACGCATCTCTGTTCTTTGGCTGATCCTTTCATCTTCTTTCATCCCGTCTCCCCCTCCTCTCCCTTTCCCCCTCCCCTCTGATATCAGTCAGTCTGTTCCCTATGTCCATGCCTCTGTCTTTATTTTTTTGTCAGTTTGTTTTGTTCATTAGATTCCACATATAAGTGAGATCATATAGTGTTTGTCTTTCTCCGGCTGGCTTATTTCATTGAGCATAAAATCTCCAGGTCCATCCATGTTGTCACAAAAGGTAAGATTTTCTTCTTTTTTACAGCAGCATAATAATCCATTGTGTGAATATACCATTAGGCTTATTGCACTTAGATATTAAGTTAGAAAAAAATTAGAAGAATATGTAAATCTGGAAATAATGATCATGATAACAGCAATAATTTAAAAAATAACAGATTCTAATTTTTATCTATTTAAATAGATAAAAGTAATGCCAACATATATTAAGTAATTTGGAAAAGTAGAAAGGTATTTTAAAGGTGACTAAAATACATTAATAGATCTATAACTTAGAAGGAACTTCTGGTATATTTTTATCTTAATGAAAAAATACATATATGTAAAAAAATATTGTTTTCATTTTAATAGAATATTGCTAAAAATCAGAAGACTTTTCAGACCCAAAGAAATGAGACATTACACTGGGGAGGGGAGACCTGCCTGGTAGTCCCTGCAAACCCAACCATGTAGGTAGCCACCTACACTGTCTGCTTAGAAGAATCCGTTTCAGAGGTGGAGGAACTTGGGAGAGCATTTCCCGTCAGTCCCTGCTCTGGCTGACTCTCAGGAGCCCGTGTGGGTCTACAGCTGAACAGGCTGCTGGTTGCAGCCGAACAAATCTCCACTCAAGTTGGTTGAAGAGAAGCAGCCAGACATCTGAGGGAAGGGATTTTTCCTCCTACAATTTCAGAGGGCATTTCATTGTGGAAGGCGGAATGAGTAACGAAAGGGGGAAATTTATGAGAACCTCTTTGCCCCCAGAGTTGGGCTCCTGAGCATTATCACTGTGACGACTCACCAAGGTTGACTGACTTTGCTCTGACCCTGGGGCTTCTCTGTTCATCCCACACAGAACACCCTCAGAGGCTGGCATGGCTTCACACTGCTGCCCAGAGGAGGACGTGCAAGAAGCAGGAAAAATGCTCCTTTCTTGTTGAAAAAGTCCCAAATTGTAACTTAACAGTGCAATTTTTTTCTTTTTAATTTCCAAAATGTGCTTTTCCCCCAGAGTCCTTGAGCACAGACCTGTGGTTTTCTCTCTCCCGGGTTTTACAGTCTATCTGCCTCAAGCCAAGAGACTTGGCTCTGCTCCCCCTGAGTCAGAGTCTCGGCTGGTAGCTGAACCCAGGAAGCTTGGCCCAGGGTCTCTCCCTGGAACCACCAGACCACACAGCCTCCTGGACTCAGTCCTTTGGCTGGGTGTCCTGCCACCTCTTTGTTTGGGGAGAGATGTCTTACGTAACTGCACAACCTACTAAATGCTCCATTGTCTTCCACTTGGGAGAGCTCAAAATAAACTATTAGTGACTTATGACTTATCACAAAGATACAATCTATCACCATGAATCCACAGCCCCCATGGAGCGAGCCTCACCTATTTCACTTAGATCAATAATCAGCAAGAGCTCAATGACTGTGGTCTTTGGAAAATTACGAGTTCAGAACAAGGTGCCAGAAATGTGAAGCCTAGTTCATCTATAGGTCACAGTGCTTTGCTCAAACAGCACATGAAAGTCATTTGTAATTCAAGATTAAAACAGGCATAAACAATTCTGATCTGATTATTCTTTTATTAATCTGATTTTGATAAACAGCTGATGAAAGTAGAAGGTGTGTGGTCACCAGAGGAGAGTTCTCCAGACCATGAAATCAGTTTTTCTTATCTCACTAGTCAGGGATTTATTTTGAGGCTCTTATTAATAGCCCACAATGCCAAAAACTGTGATCATTGCCCTGGACTGTAAGAGTCTTCCGAGCAGAATGACAGAAACCCATGGGGAAGTTCTTTGCTTCCATCTTTATTTTCTATGAATCTCTGATTAGCCCTATTGGGACTTCTAGCAATTACTTTAAGCTGGCACTTCTAGAAAAAAATATATATACCTCTTAGGATTCAATTATAAATGAAAAGAACCTCTGCATGGTGTTGCCAAGGAGCTCTCCCTGGATAAGGCAGGGTGTGGACCAGGAGGAATAAAACACTCAGCATTAGGTGACATTTCCATCTGCTTCTGCTGCCGGAGCAGCCCTGGGGGGAGAAGCTGGACAGAGAGGGGGACAGCCTGCTGCAGCCCACTCTCTCTTCCCCATGGACCTCAGAGTCTTTCAAGGATCCCCCAAAGCTCTTACTTATTTCTTTCTGCAGCAGACATTTTCTCCTCAGGGACCAGCTACGTGATTAGTTTCAGGTAGAAGCACATTTCTTTCCCTGCTCTCTGACACATGAGCCCTCAGCCAAGCTTTCCAAAAGGGTCCCTCCCTGAACTTGGGGAAGTGCAGCCGTATCCAATGGCCTTGTGAAGCACACCTGGGCAGCACCGAGATCAGAGGTGAGGGGCTATATCCCCCTCCTGCATCTGCCCCTGCCACTTCCTTAATGCCTCTGTTTCATGTGCTAGGCAACCAAGTTCAATGCATGGGTCTGTAAACAGCAGCAGCCAAAATGAGCATGTAAGAAAATTTGCTGTGCTGAGTTTTGTGTACAAATGTGGCTCAGGTCTTATTATACTTAATTTACTGACTTAGAAAGAGATAGGAGTAGAAGGGGGTTTCCATTCTAGCTTCAAAGAGTGATTTTCACAAAGATTTCTGAAGCCTAAGCTTCTTGCAGCAGCTACTTGTATACATGACAGGGGAACTTCTTAGGGCACATAATTTGAAAAATGCACCAACTGTGAAATAGTAGGAACAAAATGTACTTCTTTGGGCTTCCTATTTCCAGAAGACAAGGTGGAGTTCAAGTCCACCTCAAGTGAGAAAATGGAAGAGTTTCTATTTTATTTGAATACAATCTATACCCCAAAATGGGTGAGGACTACTTATACTGCAAAAACAACTCAAAAGAGGGCTTGGCATAGCTCATGGAAGTGTCATTATAAATTCGTTTTTCTTTATGACGCTAACTTGCTCTGTAAGAAGCATTTAGAATACACGGTAGGAAGAAAACCCTAACGATGCATGTGTATATATGAAAGAAATCATCAAGGAAACTTGTAGAAACCCTATCCCTGTATAATAATATTATCTGGAGATAATTAATAAAATAGTACACAACTCTTTTTTTTTTTAAGAACGACTTCATTCCAATTCTACCCACAAGCTACAGGAACATTTTCTTCCAAATGGAAATCATGGGAATTGACCAAACCAACAGACTTCTAACTGCATTGTGATCTCTTCTCATGCATCCCCTGGTCCCTTCTAGGTTTTAAAGTGCTTCTGGCTTAGGGGGTTTGGGGGATAGGGTCAAAAATAAGGAAAGGAAAGCAAGGAGGAGAGAGTAGAACTTAAATACCAATAATCTATCACTTCAATGTAGCAATAAAAAATAAAATATATAGCAAAAAATTTCTTAAAAATGGACTACATAGCCCATCAGTAGATGAGTAGATAAAAAAAAAAAAAGCTGTGGTACATTTACACAATGGAATACTACTCAGCTGTAAAAAAGATCTTCTTTTTTGTGACAGCATGGATGGACCTAGAGAATATTCTCCTAAGAGAAACAAGATAGTCAGAGAAAGAAAAGTACAATATGATTTAACTTATTGTGGAATCTAATGAATGGGATAAACTAACAAACAAAATAAAAACAGTCTCAAAGATACAGAGAACAGACTGACAGCTGTCAGAGCAGAGGTGTGCTGCGGGGCTAGGTGGAGAAGGTGAAGGGATTAAGCAAAGAAAAAAAAACTGCACAGACACAGACAACGGCATGGTGATTACCAGAGGGAAAGTGGGCTGGGGGAGGTGGGAGAGGGTAAAGGGGGAATAAATGGTGATGGAAGGAGACTTGACTTGGGGTGGTGAACACATAATAAAAATATACAGATAATATATTATAAAATTGTACGCATAAAACATATATAATTTTATTAACCAATGTCATCCTCATAAACTCAATAAAAATTTTGAAAAAAGACTACATATTTTAGCATATACATTAAAATAATATGCAAAAATATGGCCCTTTTTAACTAAACTTAGACAAGACCAGAATGTTATATTAAACGCCCTTAGAATTCAATGCCTATATGTACTTGAGAGGCCATATATACTGTCTGGAATTAGCCTGGGTTTGAATTCCAGTGTGTGATGTTGTGCAAGCCACCCACTCTGTGCCTCTCTGCCTCAGTTTCTTCATCTGAAAAACAATAATACACAACCTGCATTTTTGCAATGAATAAATGAGTGAATGAATGAGTGAATGAATGAATGAATGAATGGTTATCTGCGCTGGATTTAGAACAGAGTCTGTGCTCAAGGCTATGTAACTGTTTGATGATGATGGTGATGATGAAAGTAAACTGTCAACAAATTAAAATTTAAGGGCACCAGGTAAACAGTGCTAGCACCAAAAATTCCTGTAGCGAAGCACTCTGCAAAAACACACAGAATAATAGATGTTATTTGCTGGAACCTAATACAAAACCATAATCCCTTTGCTCTAGCAAACAGTGGACGTGCAATACAGACAATTTTCTTATCTTTCTTCCGAAGTCATGATCTCCATTCAGTGGGCAAGCTGGATTAGGGCCTTAACGTCCTGCTGTCTGGAAGCCCCAGGGCTCACTGACCTGGGGGAATGAGTGCCAGGGCCAGAGTAAGGTTTCTAGAGACCAGAGCCATCCCACGGGCCACTCTCTCATAGACACAGGTGACTCCAGGTTAGAATAAATACTTCACATAGCCTTTAGGGAAATGAAAAAGTTACAAAGAGCCTCAAGCAGTGGGCTGTATACACTGAGATGGGCAAACCTTCCATCTCTAATTTGGAGACACTGCTGGATTATGTATTCATTGTTTGCATACGACTTCTTTCTTCAAACCTAGGTGGTTCATGTACTGTTTTGTAAGAGGAATTAAGTTTCAGGTGGGTTTTTTTAAAAACGATATTATCCATTTTAAAATGCTTTTAAGAGATCATAGTTCTCCTTTACCCCCAGATTATATTCCCACCCACCCTCTACATCTGTGCACTTCTCCAAGCTCAGTCATGGCCCTCAACATAAACCAAAGGGAGAAATATTTTTTCTGCTCTTAAGTTTTGAATTCTGAGTCTTGTTATTTACAATCAAAGTTATTTATTACATTGGTATGACTGTAATAAGGAAACATATAAAAATGGAAACAATGTTTTATAATCTCTCATAGTTTACGGCCAGAGCTTTCTCTTTAACACGCACTTCTTATGTTCAAGCCATGGTATGGAAGCCGGAAGGGAACGTTCAAGGGGCACAGCCCCCTTGAAGGACTGTCATTTTGCAGGAGAGCAAACCAAGGCCAAGCAGGAGTGAGGGACATGCTCGAGTTACTTGATTCAACCTCTCTCTCTCTCTTTTTCATCTTTAACATAAATGTTTGCCATAAATTCTTCTTTCTTTTTTTTACGCTTTGCCATATGAATTAAAATATTTTACTGTTTGATTAGAACCTGTAATTATGCAACACTGATTTCAATAGGTTGACAACCTCTGTTCAATATTCTCAAAGAGGCTGAACAGGGTCTTGTTTATTTCTGGGACAGCAAGAAAACTTTATAGTCATTTTGCTAATATATTTCAGGACATTTCTTTTACTTTTTTAAAAAAAGAATGTAACAAAATAATATAACAGTTACTCATCTGCACCCAACCTCAAGGACTGTGAGCTTGTAGAGAAATGGCAAAGGTGATTCTGGGAACCCAAGACCCTGTTTGAAGAGGAGTACTGTAAGTGTGACTAGAAAATACAGACCTCTGCAGCTTCTTTGAGAATGTGTGCACCGTAGTGATCATACGGCATTAAGAGGGGGAGCTTCCCCTCTGCCTTGGTTAAAAACCTTGACTCTAGAACTGGTCAGATTGCAAGCCACCCAAGTCTAGGTTTTGCTACTGCTTACTAGCTATAGACACTTAGATACATTCCTTAACTACTCTATACCTAAATTCCTACCTCCATAAAATTGGAGTGATGAGAGCGCCTGCCTCACAGGGTCACTGTGAAGGTCACATGAGTTCATATCCGTAATGTACTGGAAATATATTGTGTGGAGCATCCTAAGGGCTCAGTCTACGCTTGTCATTAACAATACCTATTATCAACACTGTGTCCCACCCCATCTTTGAATCTGAAAATAGGGACCCCAGATAGAAGAGGAAAGAAATTGTTTTATTATTATGTTTGACCAGGTGCTCAGGAAAACAGCACAGTTATGGCAAGACTTGGTGATGAGGAACCCTCTTTCTTAGCCCTAAACCCGCCCTTAGCCATCAAGGCACCCTTGCTCACCATTAACATTCAAAATAGAAAGCAGTTTCCAGAGTACGCTTTCTTAGAAACTCTCTAGTAAACTTCAGACTTTTAAAGTCTGGTCTTTGGTTCATGTAACAATGCTCTCTGTAACTAATGTGCACCAGGTTTTGTCAATGTGGCACTAGATCCGCAACAAGGGATGACCGTCCATCAACTCCAAATCTCCAAATACAGGGTTACTTTTAGACTCTACTCCAAGTGTTCCTATTGCCAGTAAGCATTCGCTGTCCCCTCCTAGTCACCTTCCTGAGGCTTTGGTGATGTCCTTTTCAAAGGCAGACTTACCCTTCAGGGAGCTACACATTGGTACTTGTAAAGAGCGCCAGGACTTCAGCACCACACCTTCGAGGTGCATGAAAAGGTTCAGTGTGCAAGTAATAAGGCATTTCTTATCAGGTCATCAGTCTTTCCAGCATTGTGTCAATCCTTTTGCCTTTATGGGGTTGCAATGGACCTCTCGGGAGGTGTCACACAATGATACCAGCACACAAGAGAAAAAGTAGAGAGGGGTCCTAAATAAAATTTCCAGTGGCAATTAATTAGCCTGGCACTAACACATTTTATGCTGAGAAGAAATACCACAATCTAGGAGTCACTGGCCAACGGAATCATGCTGCAGGAAAAGCTTCCACTGTTTCTGATTTTTTTTTTCACCTGCGTCTTTCGTACAACCACTGATGAAAACAACTTACAACACACACACAATAACTGAAGAACCTGGTGGATTGGGTAACTTCTTCCAAAGCAATGTTTCTCCCCATTGCATTAGCAGGAGGGATCAAATATTCAACCTAAAGCTAAAAAACCTTGAACTTTGAAGTCAGTAGGTTAAACAGTAGCAGGCAGCATCATTGGCCAAGCCACCGGAAGTTAGAAACATTCTTCACCTGCTCACCTTGAAGAAAGGACCAGGCTCCTGCTTATCTCCTGCCTGGTAAGTAACTAATGTGAAGTCGGCCTAGAGAAGCCTGCCCGGGCCTCAGAACAGGCTCCTCTGCTCAGTGCGGTGCCCTTGGCAACACACCATGGCAGGCTGCAGGGGCTGGGAGGGGCCGGACCCAGGGACGGGAAGAATGGTATGAAATACGATGCAGCTGCTGAACTTTCTTTTCATTAACTTTAAATTATAGCAATTTCTAGACTTTTGGATAACTACTGAAAAGAGAAAAAAAGACTAAAAAGACAATCTGTCTGCTTTTAACTTAACACAAAATGAGCAATAATGAAAGTAATTCATCCTGGAGTAGAAGGACAGGACCACCACTCTCCCTGTTCCCCGCCTTCCAAATTCTATTTAGCTAGCAGCTTCCATTTCAGCTCTCCTCCTCTGAAGCAAGAAAACCTCCAGAAAGAGGCCGCTCGGCAGCCGGCAGCCGTCTTGGCAGCCGTCGTCTCCTCCACTAGGCCTTACCCCAGCCCAGAGTGAGTCAGCAAAGCCGCCCACTCCAGGGTGGGAACAGGGCGGTGCGTCTGTAAGGTGGCTGTCGGAGTGTGTGCCATCATTCCAGCTTGCTTGCTTGCTTGCTCACGCTGTCCCGAAGCACATCTATTAGAAACGGCCACTAGCACCAGATTATTAAATTCTTTATGTACTCCATATTCCAGGTGTTACTTGGGGAAGAGGGGACCAAGAAGATGCTTCTGGCTGTGCTGGGCCTGCTGAGGTCACGGTGGGAGGATGGGAATGTAGCGAGTAGACAAGTAGGTATTAGCACTCACCTCCAAATCCCCACGTTTCAAGATCTCAACACCCCAGCCCTTTCTCTGATCTCCTGCCCTGAGGTACAGTCCTTTTTGTTAGAGTTGTATCCATAGGTCTTTGGTGGCTCTAAGCTTCTCCAGGATGAGTGTACCTCTAGGTCCCAGGATAAAAAATGAGGGTGAAAGGGAAAGGAAACGTAAAAGATTCAGTGCTCCATTGCACGTTTATTGAGTGCTACTTTGTGTTAGTCGTCATTCTTGGAGCTGGATGTGTAGAGGTCAACAAGTTTACATTCATGTGGGGAGGAGTTTGGGAGCCTCTGACAAATTTGTAAGCAGTGAGAAAACATGAAGATCATCCCATCTGTTTTCTATTCCCACATATGACACACATTTCTGTATATATACACATATACACACGTAAACAGGGAAGATATGTGATTAGGATAAATACTAAGTTTGGATTATGAAAATTTTTTACGTTTTTAAAATTTGATGTACTTTCGATTTTATATTTAGAAGGATGAACAATTTCTCAGAAATGCAAGGGGAAGAACTAGGTTGGAAAATGAAGCTCTTTTATAAAATTAATACATGAAATGAAACAGCATTATTCACATGCAAATCGTACTAGACATTAATCTTTCAAAGCTGACTTTTAAGATATTTTGTCATGGCAAAAACAGGGACATACATATCCATTAAGAGCAAACACAACTTAGTTTAAGAAACCAAGAGCCAGTCATTTACGAGTGGCGTGGTTTATTCATATTTGCAGAGTACCAGGTCTCGCTCCGACATCCAGATGGGAACCTTCAGTTTTACCCACTTGTTTACCCACAGTGGTCTCACTTTATCCAGCACATTGACGCCGCTCTGGAAGACCCAGGCAGTGCAAGGACTTGGGCAAGTAAATGTTTTGGGGTGTTGACCTCTGCAATTCTATTAAATATTCTTTTTCCATGTGACTTTTTTCTCTCTTTCCTTCCTTATTTCATTCTTTTCCTTTCTTTCTTCCTTTCTGCCTTCCAAGAATTTTAAGAAAAAGAAAGGAAAATCTGAGAGAAAAGGGAGATGATTTTTTACAAACTCTGTGATTATGTCTAATATGGCTAAAATTACATAATATTATTCCTTTAAAAGGATAGTTTTAAGCACCTAGTTATTAAAGGTGTTCTTTCAGACTACCAGTAAACAGAGACTGTGTATCCACAAATTTCTTGTTGTTTAAAGCAAATATGTACAAAAGTCAAACAGATACTTAAAAAATAAAGTTAATGTTTGAATAAAACTATGATGGACTTGAGAAGTTATTAACAAAGAGTAAATAAAAACATGAATTACTTGTATATATATTTTTATTCAGTTCATCATATTTATCCTCTGCCAACTTAAAGATGTAATGTATATTTTAAAAATTGTTTAAAGTAAAGAAAACAGAAGTCCAATATTAAATAAGATAGGGAGAGCACAGGTAAAATAGTAAGAGATGCTACTATAATTGAGCAAAATACTTAACTCTGAAAAATGTGGACACTTTCTGCCATTATATATTTTACTTTCACAATGATTCCAAGGCCTTAAATAAAAAATAGTTTCTTCATTTGGATAGACTTTGGAAGTAAGCTCAATAATAAAAAATTGGAAGAATAAAAGGATGAAAGACTGAATATTGTCTTCCAAAAGGTATTAATGTTCTAATCCCTAGACCCTGTAAATGTTTCCTCAGATAGCAAAAAATGACCTTGCGGATGTGATTAAGTTAAGGATCTCAAGATGGGGAGATTAACCTGGATTATTCTGGTGGGCTCTAAGTGTAATCGCATGAATTCTTTTATGAGAGAGGCAGAGGGAGGTTTGACACTTAAGAGGAGAAGGCAATGTGACCACTGAGGCAGAGATTGACGTGACATGATTGATCTGGTGATGTGGCCACAAGCCAAGGAATGTCAACAGCCATTAGAGCTGAGGGAGGCAAGAAATGGGTTCTTCCCTAGAGCCTCTGGAGGGAGTCTGTCTCTTCTGACACCTTGGTTTGGGCATGGTAAAACTTATTTCTGGACTCCCAAACTGTAAGACAATCAATCTCTGTTGTTTAAAAACACCCACTTAGTGTCACTTGCTACAACAGCCCTAGGATACAAATACAGAAAGCTATTCTGAATTAATACTCACTGACATCTTAAAAGGAGTAAAACATAGCTGCGAGGAGGCAGGAGAATTATTTTTAATGAGGCAGCATTGAAAATTCTTTGTATTCCTATATCAAAGGAGTAAAGCGCAGGACTTGTTTCATTGTTTAGTACACATGACTTTAAAGAATAACAGGTAAAATTCAGCTCACATTGACTGGTACAGTTTTAGTACTTTATAAGGAGATTTGATTCTTCACTTGTTGAAGAAACTATGAACTCTTGAACATTTTTGTAAGTCAACATAATACATGCACATAGTAAAAAAAGAAAAGAAAAGAAAATAGCACAGAGAGGTTAGACTGAGAGCTAATTCTTACTCCCCCAGTCCCCACAGCCGCGCTCTCCCTCAGAGACAGCCACAGCCACCCTTTCTGACTTCATTGCTTCTGGTGATTATGTTCACAACTCTGAATAACATGGCTATTACTCTATTATTTTATTTCATCAACTTTAGGGAAAACCAAAACTAATATATTAACCTAACTCTGCACTAAGAAAGATAAACATTTAGCTCAGCAGTTTTCTACCCAGCTGTATATTGAAAGCCCCTAAGAAGCTCTAAAAATATGTCTATAACTAATCTCTACCCTTAGAGGTTCTGATGTAATTGGTCTTGAGTGGGACCTAAGCATGAGTCATTTTGAAAGATATTCAGGTGATTCTGTAGCAGTCAGGGCTAAGAACTACTAATTTAGTTCATGTTTAGTCCCCACATTCCTTTCTTTCTTCCTCCCAGTATTTGCTGGTTATATTACATATTTTCTTTCTTTTTTGGTCATTCTTACAATTATGCATTACTGTGCCTTAATCTTTATTTTAAATAATATCATTAAATATCTATTTACTGACTATCCACTTTGGACGCTGTTTTCTGCTTCCTAGCCTCCAAAATTTCTGCCCCCTGCTATGTACAACTTACATAATCCCATTCTATTAATTGTAGACAGTCCCTGTAACTACAAAGATATATCACTCCAGTGATTAGTGATAACTGAGTTTGAGTTCATCAAAAGGGAGACATCCTGAGTGGGCCTGACTTCATCAGGTAAGTCATTTAAAAGTAGGTGAAACACAGAGAGATAGTTTCCTGCTGGCCTGCAAGAAAGCAAAAAGCCTTTATAAACTGCCTGTTGAGTATTCCATGCAGGACACCAATCCTACAACTAAAAGGAAGTAAAATAGGCCGTAACCAGTAAGCTTGGAAGAGAACTCCAGCCTAAAATCAGATCACGGACTGGCCAGGTCCTTGATCTCAGCTGAGGAGACTCTCAGCAAAACCTTGCTAATCCATGCCAAGACTTTTCTGTTCTACAGAAAATGCTACATAATAAATGGATATTGTTTTAAGCTGCTAAGTCTCTGGTAATTTGTTATGGAGCAGTAAAAAAACTAATATAATAACCAAACAAGATGAAGATGTTGTCACTCTTATTATTTTCTAATACCACTTATTTGTTTCCTGAGTCCTAGTTTTCTTTCAAACATGTATTTATTTCCACCTTTTCAAGGTTCGTAACATTTACATCTGTTCCATAACAGTAATAGCGTTGTGATAATGACAACAGAATCTGTAGCAGAATGGCTACATTCGAACCTGGTTCTACTTAATGTTAGCTAATTAAATTTATATAAGCAAAGTAATCTCTTTGCGGCTGTTTCCCCAACTGCATTACAGAGATGGAAAGATAGTGTGGTTGTGAGAAATAAGCAAGTCAATGCATGTAAAGCACTTAGAAGAGTGACCAGTACATCAGTAAAAGCAGCAGTACTCAGTAAGTGGTACTACTATTTATTACCGCTGTTATCATGTTACTATCTCTGTACTTTGAATATGTATATTCTGAAAGTTGAAAACCAACAGATCACATTTACATAAATAAGACTGAGTATTTTTCACAGCGTTGTCAAATAGTGTGTTAGTATTAAGTATCCTTATCTACAGGTCCAATGCCGTAACTCCTGGACTATTTGAAGGAGAATGCTTCTATAATCAAGGTCAAGTGGATGCTAGCTTTTTTTTAATCCTTACTCGAGGACATTTTTTCATGGAATTTTTAGAGGGAGGGAAAGGGAGAGGAAGAGAGAGAGAAAAACATCAATGTGAGAGAAATACGCTCCTGGGCTGGGGATCAGACCTGCAACCTAAGTACGTGCCCTGACTGGCAATTGAGCTCACAGCCTTTCGGAGTACAAGACAATGCCCCAAACCCCTGGGCCACACTGGCCAAGGCATATCTTTTTTCGTATGTCAATTTCTTGAACATTTGTCATAGTTTAGTTTACTTTGTATTTGGCAATAATGTCCTTAGTTTTTACTTTCTCTTCCTGACAAAAATTTTCTTTTATAATATCTCAAAATTATCCAGACCTTTTGACCCAGCTCCCGGCTTGCCTGATGGCTCTTATGCCACTTTCTTATGGAGTATAACAATATTTACCACAAACAAAAGTAATACCATAAATTGCTATTTTTTTGCAATTGTTTTCAAAGCCAGCTTTGTACTCACATCCCACAATATGAAGAAAAAGGGAACTGGGAAGAGGCTAAACATTGCGTACCTGCTACAGACCTAGCAATGTGCTAAAATGTTTCTATTTATTAATTATCTCAACAATCTAACATGACAGATATTAACCCTATTCGACTTGTATGAAAATTGAGGCAACAGCTCAGAAGTCAAGACAATATAATCTTAAAAATGAAAAATAATGAAACTTCCATGACAGTACATTAGAAAGATGTAATACTTAATGCAGCTAATGGTAGAGCCACAAATTGCATGAAATAAAATCTAACACAATTAAAAGATATTAGACAACTCAACAATTATAGTTGGAAATTTCAACACCTCATTCTCAATAATGGATAGAAATATTGGGCAAAAAAGTAACAAGAATATGAGAGACTTGGCAACACTGTCAACCAACTCAACCTAACTGTCATGTACAAACTTTCTTCCCGACAGCTGCAAATGCACATTCTTTCAGGCACACGTGGTTAGACAAGGATCAACCACATGCCGGACCTAAAACAAGTCTCAATGCGTTCAGAAGGATTAAGTTCATGCAAAGTGTGCTTTTCAATCACAACAGAATTAGAAATTGACAACAGAAAGAAATCTGGAAAATTCCTAAATATTGGCAAATTAAACAACCTACTTCTAAATAATTCATGGTACAAAGAAGAAATCACAATGAAAATTAGAAAATATTTTAACTGAATGAAACCAAAATATAGCATATCAAAATTTAAGAGATGCAACTAAAGTAGTGCTTAGAGGGAAATTTATAGTTTTAAATACCTATATCAGAAGAGAAGAAAGACTTCAAAACAATAACCTAAGCTTTTACATGAAAGAGCTTAGGAAAAGAAAAGCAAGCAGAACCCAGATTAAATAGAAAACATGTAAATAACAAATATCAAAGAAGAAATCAATGAAATAGAAAACAGAAAAACAATGGAGGAAATCAGTGGAATAAAAAGTTATTTTTTTAAATGATCAAGAAAATTGACAAAGCTTTAGCTAGAATGACCGAGACAAAAAGAGAAAAGATGTGAATTACTGAAATCAATCATGAAACTATCAACCCCACAGAAATTAAAGGGATTATAAGAAAATATTAACTGTCTATCAGTAACTTAGACAACTTAAATCAAATGGACACATTCCATTTATTGTTGGGAAAGTCACAAATTGCAAAAATAGACTCAAAAGGAAACAATACATTGGAGTAGGCATATAATTAATAAGGAATTGAATTAATAACTACAAATATTCCTACAAAGACAAGCCCAGGCTCAGAGAGCTTCACTGGTGAATTCTCTCTAATATTTACAGTTTGCCCTTGAAGAACATGGTTTGAACTGCTTGGGCCCACTTACCCACGGATTTTTTCAATTGATCGGCACAGTTCAAACCCATGTTGTTCAAGGGTCAACTCCTAGGTCAGGAATCCAAGTATGCAAAGAGCTTACACAGACTTTTGGTTTGTTGGCACCCCTAAAACTCACCTTGTTTAAGGGTGAACTATACAAATATAATAACAGCCCTTCATAAAATCTTTCAGAAAATAGAGGAGGGAACAATTCCCAATTCATTTTATGAGGCCAGTATTACCTTGATACCAAAGTCAAAAAGAGACACCACAAGAAAAAACTAAGAACAATAACCTTCATGAGTGCAGACACAATAATCATTAACACAGTTTTTAACAAATTGAATCCAGCAACATATAATATGAAGACAAAGTAAGATTCATCCCAAGAATGCAAAGTTGGTTTGAGATGTGAAAATTCATGAAGGACATGAAAATTCATAAAGTATGAAGGACAAACACCACATAATCATCTCAATAGATACAGAAAAAGCATTTGAAAAAAGATGACAACCATTTATGATTAAAAATTCTCAATGTACTAAGAATACAAGGGAACTTCTTCAATGTGTGGATGTGGTGCTTGGTCACGTCCTTAAATTTATTACACTCATTAACTGTATACATACAATCAATAAGTTTTATTACATATATATCTCAGTGTAGCGATTAAAAAAGATCTAAGGTATTTAATTCTTATCAGAAGTCACTATAGACAAGAGTGTATCTTTATCATGTTTTCTTTAGAGTACAGTTCATTAAGATAGCTCAATCAATTTTTAGTAATTTACTCAATTTTGTTTTTAAAAAATTAACCACATTCCATAGACTCTACAACCTAGAGCTTGCATTCCAGTTGCTCCATGTCCTTATTCTCTTTTATCTACTCTGTTTCCCTTAAAGAGGCTTTTTGCACCCACTCTTCCTCTCCGTGCCTCTGCTCACGTTGTATACTTCACCCACTAGGTGGTCCGTTGGGCACTTGCTGCTTCGCTGCTATCCAGAAGACCTGGGGTGGTTTGGACACGGGAGACACATTATGTAAACAGGCCATGTCTTAGTGGAGTACTCACAAGCAGAAGAGGGCCTTTATCAGGTACAACCAGATAACATTCATAAAATAAATATTTTTCTTTTCCTTGGCAAAAGTTGAGTGTAAAGGACTTCATGTTTCAGAGTTTTTCAAAAATGGGGGTTCTTGGGGCGATATACACACAGCCAGTCTTACAAAGGCAGCTGCACACATAATGGGGCTTCACCCATGAACTCTTCCACCAACGTTTACTGAGCGTGTGCTCTGTGTCAAGCGCCTTTCTAGGTATGAAAGGTACAGCAATATACAAAACAAAGTTCCGGCCCTCACGGGGTTTACATTGTCCTTGGGGGAGAGATAACTAATGATCAAATAATTGCTGATGTTTATTCTGCAAGGGCTTTGGAAAGCCCTGGAAAGCAGCAAGTGGAAAATGGGAATGGTGAAGCTGTCAGTTACTACTGCATGTGGAGTGGAGGGCCACAGCTTTTCTAACAAGGCAACACTTAGTGCCTCTGAAGGAGGTGAAGGAGGGAATCATGCAACTAAGGAAAAAGCAACCAAGGCAGAGAGAAAACAGAATGTATACGGGATAGCAGGCTAGAACTTCTTGGTGTATGCACGTAAAGGGGCAAGTGAGTGAGTGGAGCAGTGGTAGTGGGTACGTGGGAATGACAAGTTTGAGAGGCAGAGGTGACTTATACAGAGCATGAAGGACCTGTGAGGTATTTTAACACCTTTTGATTTTACCGAGGAAGATGGGAGCCGTCAAAGGATTTTGGACAAAGAAGTGGCATAATTTGACTTGTGTTTTAAAGGGATCACTCTGGCTTCTGTTGTTGGGATTGTCTACAGCGGGGCAGAGGCAGGGAGACCAGCTAAGATGCTATGACAACAATCCAGGCAAGGGGTGATGGTGGCTTAGATGGGGGTGTTAGCAATGGAGGAAATGAGGAGTGCCACATTTTGGATATATTTGTAAAAGAGAGCCAACAATATTAGCTGATGATTAGCTATAGAATGTGAGAGAAAGTGAAGAGCCAAAGATGATTATTTATCTTAATCATTTAATGAAAGTTTACTTAGTACTAATTATATGCTAGGCACTGCTCCAAGTTCTTGACAAACATTGAGTCATTTCATCTTTGTAATAGCTCTATGAGATGGGTACTATTTTTGTCCTCATTTTCCTGCTTCCAAGGTTTTGGCTCTGAGAGGATGGGAGGATGGCATTGTCATTGGCTGGGAGAGGGAAGAGTATGTGAAGTGCAGGTTCAAGTTAATATGTTAAGGTTGTGAGGACTGAAACAACCGTGTGAAGGTGTCAAGCAGGTGGCCGGTTATGCAATTCTGAGGTTGAGGATGGAAGTCTGGCCTGGAGATATACACTCAGCGGTCCTCTTTGTAAAGATGGTATTTAAAACCACAGCACTGATGAAATCCCTGAGAGTAGTGACACAGAAGAGAAGAGGACCCAGGGCCGTGTTGGAGGCCATCCAGCATTTAAATGTGAGGACATAAGGATGAACTGTCAAAGAAGACAAAAGAATGGCCAAAGAGCTTGGCATCCTGGGACCAAGTGAAGAAAGTGTTTGAAGGAGGAGAGAGCAAGCAATTATGTTAAATGCTACAGATCTGTCAAATAAGAAATAACTGAGAATTTATTTATTGCTTACTTTGAAAAGGCCTATTTCATTGAGTGGTGGAAGTGAAAGTTTGAGTGCAATGGGTTCAAACAGGAGCAGGAGAAAATAAGGTGGTAAATGAAGAGAACTCTTTTGAGGTATTTTCCATAAAGAAGAACATAGGATTATGGCAGCAGTGGGAGAAGAGTGCAGAGCTGAGAGAAATTTTTTTTGTTTTTCTGGGTTTTTTTTAAGATGGGACAAATAATAGCATTTTTGTATGCTGATGGAGATGATCCAATTAAAAAAGAAAAACACTGATACGTGAGAGAGAAGGTTAAGTGATGTTAATGATGTAAGAGAGGCTGTTAAAGTGCAGGGCTTGCACTTAGAAGGCAGGGTTTATGGGGACAGATGTAAGTATGTGAGGAGATGTGGTTACTTGTGGAAGTTCTTTTCTGATTGCTTCTATATTTCAGTGGAATAAGGAAAAGGTCATGAGCTGAAAGGGAAGCTCAGAAGAAATGTTGGCATGTTAAGGAGAGCAAGGTGTGAAATGAAAGTCTAGGAGAATGGGGACTATCGTCCAAAACATTGGTCCAACCACAGGTCACTCCATCATTACATCTCATTATTTGGGTCTAGAAAAGTTTAGTTTTCAAGAGGCCCCTAGTGAAATGCAAATACACAGACACCCTAGTGCTTTCAGCTAGTTTTCCTGGATGCCGCACTTGTACCCGAAGATATCTGGGTTGTCAGACAGCCCTGATACAAGGTCTCTTAGATCATGATGCTTTCACTGTGTTTTTCCCTGGAAAGCTGTTTCACTTTATTTTATTCAAGAAAAGTAAATTGAGTATAGAACTGAATGTAATTCATTTGAAAAATTCTATAAGATGTAACACAATTTACATATTAGAAAAACAATCCATCAAACCACTTGTCTCAATTGTTTTTCCCTATAGAAAAAAAAGGCATAAGGAAGAATGTCTTCCTTGGCAAGAATGAAGGAGGCGAGGTAAGGAGAGATACTTGTTCTTAGGAGGAAAGGGGCTTCCTGCAGAGGTAAGATGTTCCAGATGTTGCTCACTAATTCATTACAAATATAAAAGGCTTTCTCTATGTCTATCCAGCCTAAGTAAATGTCATCGAAAGTAATACCCCTTCCCAAATTAATAAATGCTGGGCAGCAACACACATATTTGTTCTTTCCTCTACTATTATTGCCAGTGAAATTATATAGAATTTTCCTTTTTAAAAATGCACAGATTCGGGTCACTCAGGACGGCAAGGGAAAGCTGTGTGAAGGCACACAGGTTCTGGCCTGTCCCTTGTGTCTGAGTTAGAGTCCCCGTCCTGCACATCCTAACTCTGTGCTGCTGGGAAAGTGTCTGATCCTCACTGAGACAGTCTCTCTTTTATAAATCATAGGCTACTGACGAAGCTTGTTGAAAAACTAAATGAAGCAATGTGTCACAGTAAATGCTCAGTATGGTGTCTGGCAAAAAAAAAAAAGGCTATTATTTTTATTGCATGTTGCTAGACTCTTAGGTGTGATACTCCCTTTTATCTGGGGAAACATCTAGAGAATTTCTGTGTATGCTCAGTCCAAATGCCTAAATGTCACTAAATGGAGAGAAACAAATGGAGAAGAGTTGGAAAGTGAAAAATGTACAGGCTATTTTTTTGTCTTAGAAATTATTTCATTACAAGTGCTTCTTGTCAGGGAGGATCGGTCTGGGACTAGATGTCACTTTTTAAAAAACTGAGATAAATTGACATATAACATTATATTAATTTCAGGTATACGACATAAGAATTCGACGTAAGTATGTATTGCAAAGTGATCAACACAATAAGTCTAGTTAACAAGCTAACATCCATCACCATGCATACTTACAAAATATTTTTTCTTGTAATAAGAACTTTTAAGGTCTTCTCTCTTAGCAATTTTCAAATATACAATACAATATTATTAACTATGGACACGACAATATACATTACATCCCTAGGGCTTATTTATTTTAAAACTGGAAGTTTGTATTGTATCTTTTGACCACTTTCACTCTTTTTGCTCACCAACCACTAATAAGTCAGATCATACGGTATTTGTCTTTCTCTGTCTGACTTATTTCACTTAGCATAATGCCCTCAAGGTCCATCCATGCTGTTACAAATGTCAGGAAATTCTTTCGCTATAGCTGAAAAATATTCCTATATAGGTATATGTTTTTTAGTATCCAATCATCTGTCAATGGACATGTAGAACCCATGCCTTGGCTATGGTAAGTAATGCTGCAGAGAACACAGGGGTGCAGTTATCTTTTCAAGTTAAGTGTTTTCATTTCCATCGGATAAACACCCAGAAGTAGCATTGTGGGATCATATGGTAGTTCTATTTTTAATTTGTGAAAAAAGGCCTCTCTAGGCTATGTTTTTAATTGTTTCCTTGGTGATGGAAAGATATCAAGGACAGCTACACGTTTTGTTCATCTCCAGCTTTCCTGATACTCCAGAATTCTTAGGCAACTGACAAAGAGGACATCTTTATTTTACCATAATATTTAAGAAGTTCCAGAAGGGTGGGGACCATATGCCTAACTAAATTCAGTGGGACTACTTAGCAGCATGAAATGAAGAAAAATGATCTAAGAAAAATGTGTACATTTCCCGAGCAGCTGGGTTGCAAAGATTGCGGCCACGAGCTCCATCGCATGCTGGCGGGGCCCTGGGAAGTGAGTGGGTGTGCCGGCTGCTGGAATTGCGGCTGGATTCACGGATATTCCCCAACACAGAATCCTTTGCTGATATAGCTGTTTTAATCTTGCAGCTGTTCTCTGCTGTTGTATTTTCTTATATGTTACAGTTTAAAACAAGGAGAGCAGGGAATCCTGGGAGCCGCATGTGGCACCCCCATGAGCAGACTGTACACAGGCTAGGCTATTCATGGAGCAAGAGAGCCAAGGTTCTGTGTGCTGCAGTGAGTGCATCCTGTTACCTCTGTGTATAAATCACCCAGGTTCTAAACACTCTGGCCCATGAAAAGGTTAGGGCCCCCGGACAGCCCCACCAGACACAGCTCCAGCTTAACTGAAACTGCTACCCATTAACCTGAGCAGGTGGGAGGGAGTCAGTCTTTGTCCGGCACCAGTTTACAGGCCACAGCCATGGGGCCATGTCTTTTACAACCAGCTGGACTGTGGGCCACTTTCATACTTGTCACCTGGCCCTTTTCTTGACAGGTGATTATCTGCTCCTTTTTCTATCTCTCCAGAGCTGGGCCGAGACTCTCAGTGCAACTTGCAGGTTAGGTTGTACAAAGGGTTTTAGCTTCCTTATTTAGCTGTGGAATTTCTTCTCCCAACATCTCACGCCAAAGCTCAATACTTAAAACAGTTAACTCTGGAAATATTTGGCATGAAGTGGAAGTATATGATCCAAAGCTGGCCATTTCCACCCCTCTCAAATTCATCACATGCATGTACTCTTTGAGGCGAGTTTAAAGAATTTCTAGGACTCTAAGCAGAAATGGTTTGCTCTAACAGCTCCTAGTCACGTGTGGCCACTGGCCATTTGGAATGGCTAGTTTGAACTGAGGCATACTGTAAGTGTGGCACACCCAAAATTTCAGAGTCAGTACCAAAAAAAGAACGTAAACTCTCTCATTAATACATTATATTATTGATGACAGGTTGAAATGATAATATTTTAGATAGACTTGGTTCATTAGAAATATCATTAAAATTAATTCCTCCTGTTTCATTTTACTTTTTTAAACCATGAGCACTAGAAAATTCAATAGTATACAAATGGTTCGCATTAGTGGTTTGTATTATCTATTAGATGGTGCTGGTCTAGATTATTCTGTTAAGGGCATTATTCAAGGTTGCCCAGGTCACTGGAGGCGGGTCAGGCTTGTGGCTCCTAACTCAGCACTCTCCCCATTCCACCATTCTCACAGGTAACAGCTGAGAGTGACCTCCCCAGACAATTTCATTTAACGTGACAGCTAAGAGGAAACAAAGGAAAGAACTGTCAGACAAAGGCAACGGTGGGGGTAAAATTAGGCCCATAGATGGCCTTTCCAATCACCTATGTTGGTTTGGCATCTAAAAGGAAATCCACCCAGGGAAGGAGCATTGATATAGAAATAGGGAGGCCTGAATCTTAGACCCTTTGGTGATTACATTTTCTCCTTGTGTAAGTTGCCGATCTTCCTGGGTCTCATTTTCTTTGTCTGTAAAGTAAGGGGATAACTTCACAAGCACCCAAAGTCCTCTTCCATCTCTGGAATTCTGTAACTTGTGTGTGTTATGTGCCCTTGCATCAGCTTTGCCTCCCGGCAGCCCTATGAACGAATGAGTGCGGTCCACAGTGTCCCGTCCTCAGAAGTCTTGCTCAGCTCCTGTAGACTCATGGCTGGCTTTTCTTATGGGGTCAATCCATCTTGTACTTGGTTTTTCTCTTTTCCTGCTGCCTTCTACTTTTGTCAGCTTTATTGTCTTTTCCCAACAACCCTGCCTTCTCATGATGTCTCCAAAGTAGGACAGCTCCAGTGTTGTCACTTTTGTCTCCAGAGATGTTTCAGGCTCAAATTGCTCCAGGACCCACTTGTTCCTCTTTCTGGTGGTCCAGGGTATCCACAGAGTTCTCCTCGAACACCATACTGCAGATGAATCAATACTTTTTCCTATCAGTCTTCTCTGTAATTTACCACTTGTGTATCCTCTCTTCCTCCCTGCTAGCAAACACTTTTTGATGAGGTGTTCCTGTGTCCACTTCTTTTTCCTTGTCCATATTCCACGCCTCATAAAGCCAACTTCAGCAAAGAAAAATTGGATTGGGAAGAGATTACTTCAAAGACAACTTCAAGTACTTCCTTTTACCCTTGACCCAGAGAGCAATGATAGATTAGCTTTGTGCTCTTACCTCTAGCTCAGTGAAGGAGGACCTGGGGAGGAAGGAGAGGAGTGGAGGAAGGGCTGGGGAAGATGATAGGATAAGGGAAAGAAGAAAAGGAAGAAGTTGAAGAATGAAAAGATAATGGATTTTAGAAATATGTATCTAAAGGAATGATTAATCCCCTATCTGGACTCCTTGATTTATAAACTCCTAGAAAGCAGGGAGTAAATCCTACTTTTTTGGAGGGGGGTGGGGGGACTTGTCTTGCATAATTCCTAAGCCTACTGCTACACAGTGGATAACAACCATGAAGCGATCTTTTCATCCTGTTCACTTTGTTTACAGCCCGGCCTTCTATGGCTGACACATTTATAATAGACGTGATAACAAAGGCAGATGAAACACACAGGAGAAGTCAAATAGAACAACAAATTTATTAAACTTTTTACTCTCCTGCAGAGCTCCTATGAAGCAGAAACACCCAGACATTGTTTTAAGTCAGGGAGTTTCCAGCTTTGCAACTGAACACCCTGGCGGAGGGCCAGGCCTGCCGTCAGTGCGTGGGAGAGAGCGGCATTCTCAGGGCTGTGCTGGAAGTTCCAAGTTTATGAGGCATTTATGTCAGGGATTTAGCTGTTACCTATAGGTTTAGGGTTTAATTTTTCCTCTAAAATATACTTCATCCCCGAATTGTGGCATGTGCTAAGATGCTGGATGTGCTCTGTTTTTTTTTTCAGGCGTCTCTAAATGTTGTCTCAAATGAAATGATGAGGCAAGAAGCTTCTCTCCGGCCGCACCTATACCTGAGGGCTCTAAGAGAAGAGCGATGTTAAAGGAAGTAGCTCTGAGGAACTGTCCTGAGACGCTGGCCCACAGTGCCCCATTGTCCTCTGCATCACGTAGGCGTCGTAGACGGGAGAAAGAATTGGAGCAGGTTTCAAAGGCAGCTCGAACTCAACCTTTCCTGCCCACACCAGGGACATTAACAGTGGAGGTTAGCTTTGTTAAGAGCCAAAGAGCATTTAATTAAAATAAGCTTTTTAAAAAGGAAGGAAGGAAGAAGGCAAAACCAGAATATTTAGTTAAAATATCAGATTTCTGGAAGGTTAGAAAAGACTTCCAGATTTCTGGAGGTTAGGCGGCAGTGGCGGTGGTGTGGGGGGTGTTGCCCTATTGACGTTGGTGACTAATACCTGCCTCACAGGGGAGATTACCAGAGTGACTAGCCGACCCTCTAAGACTGTGTATTAGGCAGGATTTCTTCATGAAGGATCTGAGACCCTCTCAGCCAAAGCCTGAGATTAGTTTTGTTCAATATACTCAAAACATATGGATAAACTAACCCTTTGGCAGTTTCTTAACTGAGCAGGGGCTGCGAAAGGCCTGGCCGTGCTCCAGGTAAATGGGGCTGTGAAGTGGGGCTCAGGGAAAATGCCCCGTGGGTTGAGCATACTCTGTTCAGCGCTGGATAAAATGTCTTGGAGTAGAAGGCCCATGTAACTGTGTCTCCTTACCAGGGCCTCTGGAAACTCACCAAGGCTTATGGGCCTTTGTCTTTTTCTCAGACAGCTCAGGAACCCAGTCTCCACAGCTCCATTCACTCGCAGGGATGGTAATGGGGCATTACAATCCCCCTGCCCTCTCTCTGCATACCCTAGCTTGTCTTCTGAGAACTACCCATAACATGGACAGGCCTTGAGCTTCAGAGAAAATCCAAGGTTTCTAAACTTAGGGGGATTGCAGGGTCCCCTTGTATACTAGCCTGCTAGGGCTGCTATAGTCAAATACCACAGACTGGGTGGCTTAAACTATTTATTGTTTCACACTTCTGGAAGCTAGAAATCCAAGCTCAAGCTGTCTAATAGGGTTGGTCTCGTTAAAGGACTCTTCTTGGTCTATAGATGGTCTTCTTTTCACTGTGTCTTCCCATGGTCATCCTTTTGCATGTGTCTCTGGCCTAACCTTCTCTTCTTATAAGAAGACTAGTCATACTGGATTAGGGCTCACCTTATGAGCTCATTTTAACTTCATTATCCCTTTAAAGGCCCTACCTCCAAGTATAGTCACAGTTGGTGATAGTAGGGGTTAAGACTTCAACATAAGAATTTGAGGGTTGGGGAGGGATACAATTTAGCCTGTAATACATGTCTACCCAGGGAAAGGCTGGGACTTTCGGGAAAAGCTGAGAACATCAAGACATCCCCCCGACTCATGATAGATAACCTAACAATGCCATTGCATCTCCAGTTCTTACCCAAACACCCCTGTTTCCCTGGCCTTCCTAAGCTCCCCAGGCCAATCTTCTCCAGGATCTCATTTCTCTGTGGCATTGCGGGTGTTTCCTGGAACATTCCCCTTGAGGACAGCAACATTGCCAAGCTAGAGGCCAACGTGCTCCCTCACCCACCACTCCTCCCCTGCAGGTCCTTCCCGGCTCAGCTCATGCAGACAATGAGGCCCAGTTAAGGAGGGTTGTGGTCTCACTCAAGGAGCCAGGTACACATACACAAATACACCAACCCCTAAGGGTGGCATTTCAAAAGATAGCCTTCTCTTCATCAGCCTGTACTTCCTGTGGTGTTCATAAGCAAGCCTTCTCTGAGTGAAACGGATTCCAGAAATGGATGTTCAGAATTTGTTTTGCTTCCCACCACTCCTCAAAAGTAATTCCCTGGTAAAGCAGACTGGGAAAGAAGACAGGATTACCGGGCCCAGAAGGATCTTGTCTTAACCCTTCTGTGTCTTTCAATGAGCGATTTAAAGTCTCTTACTTCTCCTGACCCTGAACCAGACAAACAACTATTTCTTTTACTCTGGGCTTTGCCATTCAACTCTATTTTTTATGATCACAGCACTAGGCTTATTACACACACACACACACACACACACACACACACACACAGAAAAAAAACTGTTCTTGCGAATCCTCTCCCTAAGCTCATCACTCCTGGGTGGTCTTAGTTGGGCAGGTCATCAGGCACGGAAACCCCACACCATGTTTTTTCCTCTGCGTAGCATCCCGGGCAGATTCTGCCTCACAGAGCTCAGCTCCGGCTCATCAAGAGATAAGATCAGAGACTGCAGAAAGGCCATGTTTTAACAAGGAAGAAAATACAAGCTATTCTAAACATCAGGCCTACTGTGCAAAAAACAACCCTCCGCAGCACACTCTGGCTGTGGGTACCGTCTCACTGAGAGGGTTTCTCCCCTCATAAAGATTGGTATCGTGGGGTTAGGAAAGAGTCATGTCACTCCCAGCAGGGCTTCCAGTCAGGAAAGACTTCACTTTCAATTACCCAAGAGCAGCTGTAGACTGCTGCTTATGTAACAGGCTCTGTGCCTGCTTCTCAGGAGGAGGATGTGGAACCATTTGGTGTTTGCCGAACAATGAGTCACGGTCAGATTTAGGGAGTAGAAACAGTGAATTTCTCCCCTGCATTGCTTCATCCGGAACTTCTAGTAAAGAGTGATAAGCAGTGAGTCAGTGCCCAGTGGGGCCTGCCCTGCCGAGGGAAAGCACCCAGGAGGCTCTGAAATGCAGGCCCCCAAGGCTCCCACGTGGAGCTGCGAAGCAGACTTTGGGGGCAGGTGTTCGAGGCTCAGCTGGGCACTCGGGGAGGAGATTCGGTGTTTACTGAGGCCTGCGGCTGACTTGGCAGGGGTTTTCCTATCTTGGTCATTTGCAGTCTTCTTGCAGGCCCCTACCGGGATCCAGGAGTATCAGGGTGAAGAGACAAGCTTCAAAATGAACACAGTTTCCTCCAAACCTCACTGTAACCCTCAGCTATGAAACACGTCTAAGACGTGGGAAGACGGGCATATTTATGTCCACTGAGAAGTTACAAGGTTTGGTTTTAGTCAGAAAGAGCAAAAATTAAGAAGCGTGACTAACATTCATTACACTGTGAGGTAAACAAACCTGAGAAACAAAGTCAGTCCTATAAGAAAATGGACCAGAATTTACCATCGCGATTATTTTCATTATGATTATCATCACTATTTGATGTTAGCCTAATGTCTACTTGTAGTGACCCCAAAATATTTTAATGAGACAGGATAGCATGACCAGGCCTTAAGTCAAGGAAATATGACCTTCTCACAACTAGTACAATTTTTCTTTAGTATTTTCATTTGTAAAATGAGAAAAGTATAAATTTATGGAGATGATTCAATAAATAGTAGCCATTTTGGTTATTATTATCAAGTCCATGAACCTGAATTTCTGCTCAAATAAGTTTCAGATTTCTTTTCTTTGAAAGATTTGTTTGTTTGTTTATTTATTTATTTATTTATTTATTTTTAGACAGAGGAGAAGGGAGGGAGAAGGAGTGGGAGAGAAACATTAATGTGTGGTTGCCTTTCGCGCACTCCCTAATGGGGACCTGGCCCACAACCCAGGTGTGTGCCCTGTCTGGGAATCGAACCAATGACCCTTTTGTTCGCAGGCCAGGGCTCAATCCACTGAGCCACACCAGCCAGGGTAGATTTCTTTACTCATATAGCAAAATGAAGTTCCAACCTCCAGATCACAGGCACCCCTTTAGAGTATCTGTACATATATTTATAATATAACATTTCAGAGGGGAGGCAAATTCATAGGAATCTAACTTAACATGAGTCCAAAAGTGGTCTATTCTGGTGTTCGGTCAAGAAAAGACAGGATGAAAGGTGAGGTAATTCTTTAGATTTTTTTGAGAAGAGCTCTTTCGGCTCGAGTTATATTGATCGATTTGCTGGTCTGACTTATTTCATGGCACTTTAGTCGGCTCCTCCGCTGACCGCAGGAAGCAGATGACACCCCTCCCCCCACACACACACACTGGCTGTGAGTGCTGCAAGACGAAGGGGGCCGCCACACCGCGGACACCATCACCGTCGCCACCTCGCAGAGCCTCCTCGTTTCGGGAGCACTGACTAGCAAAGGTGTCCAGCTCTGCTCAAAGGACTTTTGTCTCAGTTTTGTCCTTAAACAGCCCCTTTGGCTTAATATTATTATCTCTATCTTAGGGGTGAGAAAAGAGTGTTTTTCAGAGACTTGCCGCCCGCCCATGATCCCACAGCACCTGGGGTCAGAATCCAGGACTCTGGTCTTGGAGGCGTTGCCCACCAGGCTCCACTGCCATTCCTACTGAAGGGGGCGTGGCCTGGAACACGCCCTGAAGTTGCAGTATACAAATCACCTGCTTTGAGTCTCTGCAGAGCAGCCGTCAGGTGACTCACTGTCCAGGAGAGCTGGTAGCCAGCATGTGCTTGATGAGAGACTGCAGCCATTGCCGACAGGCTAGAAGATCTGTTGCCATCCTTGGGCTCTCGGTGTAACTGAGACGAGCTTGACAGAAACAATTCAGTTCCACGGGAGAATGAAATACCCCATGGCACTGCCAAGTTATTCTGTGGAGTCAGCAGTAAAGGGAGGGGGTGCTCCCTCCACACCCATCCTTTGGTGTGGTGGCCTCACATGAGAATGACCCCCAACCCCCAATGTCTTAACGCAGCTATCAGAGCCTTTTCAGAAGGGCAGAGCTGATGGCTTGGACAAGTTCTTTTTTCTTGAAACAACGCTAATTCGTCCAGTTTTGTGGCTTTTTTATGTGGAACAACATTAGCTCATCCAAGCTTGTGGTTTATTTGAAAACGAAATTCCGGTAAATCTTTCGCACCATCTGGCAGTGCGGTGATTGGCCATGAGTTAGGAGCAAGCCACTGAGCACACAAGAAAACAAAGTGAAGAAAACCCACCCCAAACAGAGTGGCACTCTGTAATCTCAGAGGCCAAGCAACCCCACGGGGCTCTCTGAGGACGGGCTGCCCCTGTGAGCAGAGCAAACCTGTCACTCCCTGGTGGAAACCAGTTTCTCTCAATAGCTGAGGCCCAGTGGAATTTCTTAGGTTAAGCTTTAGCCAGGGTCTTAAATTCTTTCTATAAAAACAGATTAAAAGGGACCCTCTGAGGGTACATGCTGAGGATCTAGAAACCCACATGAGTGATCAGGAGAAAAGGGAACTTTAAACATCAGTGATTAACTCTTTGGGGTGTGGAAAAATGACTAGACCTGGATCCCTGAGGGACGTAGAAGATACTATTTTTATTTATGTGTCCGCCACATCCACCAAATCCTGCCCCAGCCTTCATTATACGTATAACTAATGTTTCCCCAGTGCTGAGTATGGGCCACACCCTGCCATGGGCACAGGGGAGAGAATTGTGAGGCAGAGAGACATGGCCCTGCCTTTAAAGAGCATGGACAACAGTATGATGATTATGGGGATGGGGCAAGAGGGGGGTATAGGGGACTAAATGGCAATAGAAAAAAATACAATAAAAAATAAAACTCAAAAAGATCTTAAAAAGAGCTTATTGCTAAAAGGATAGACATATTGAAAAACACCGTTTGGCATCATCATTTGAAGAACAGTGAGTGCTGTTCAGGGAGCAAAGAAGAGGCTGGGAAGGAGAATCAGTGCAGAGGGCCAGGAATCAGGACCATTTTTCACTGGACTGCTCAGGGTAGACCCTCTGAAGAAGTGACATTTAAGCCAAGACCCTAGGATGGGATGTTGCTGGTTATGCAAGGTGTGAAAAAGCATAAGGTCTGGAGGACCTGAAGGGAGAAGGAGGGACACATGAGATAAGGATGGAGAGGTAGGCGAGGGCCACATTTATAAGGCTGTGAGAAGTCATTTCCCCCTTTACACAGAAGACAGGCATGATCTAATTTATACGAAAAAAGCACTTTTGTCACTCTGGGGACAATGGACTATAGGAGGTCAAGTGTGGGAGCAGAAAAATCAGCTAGGAAGTTACTCCAGTTGAACCAGCAAGAGATACCTAGTGGCTTGAGCCGAGGAGATGGCAGGCAAAAGAGAGAGAAATAAGAGATTTGAGGTAGAACCAGCAGAATTCACTGATGGATTTGATGTAAGGGGAAAAAGTGAAAGATCAGATACAGACACTCCTAGGTCTGTTAGCGTGAGCAACTGGCTGGATAGTGACACCATTTACGAAGACGAGGATGACTGGAGATGGGAATAGAATATTTTGTGGGGGTAAAAATCAGGAAATCTGTTGTGACCATGTTAAGTTTGTGATATCTGTGCTACAGCCAAGTACGCATTTTAAGTAGATATTCTAGAGTTCGTTGGAGAAAAAATATAAATTAAGATGTCATTAGCATGAAGCTGGTGTTTAAATCCATGAGAACTCATGAACTGACCTAGCCAATGGGGTTTAGAAAAGTATTCCAGAAAAGAATGTTTAGGGTGGTCTCGTGCCCTAGCCTGCGTGGGCCCCTGGGCAGAAGTACACACGGAGGCTTTCAGTCACATCAGCAGAGGCCTTGGGCACAACCCCCAAGACCCCCGTGGAGACCCTCACCCCCTTGTGCACAACCCCCAGGTCTCCATCACCACCTCCAGACACAGCACTCTTTCTTTCTCCCCTAGTCAGGGATGAACCTGGGGTAAAGGGTCCAAGCAGGTCCTGAAAATGGGCCTTGAGTGTTTGGACAGGAATTCTAGGGCCTTGGAGAGCAGTCAGGAGGGACACTGTGTGCTCTGGGTGAACATATCCCATCAGACTTGAAAACCCTGACTCATCTAGGGTCTGAGCAGGAGCCTCCACAGCATGGAATAGAGGGCCAAGGCTCTGGCTAAGAGTGGTACTGTGTGTATTGTACTCATGGGGTAATTAAGGCCATTTCTTCAGGCAGCTGATACGTAGGCCCAGGGAAGAGAAACTACGTAACTCACCCAGTCAACCCTTGCACTACTCCTACAGTTTCAGCTACATAGACCTGCTCCTTGATCCATACTGATCTTATAGTGAGAGAATGTGCACTTCTAAACTTGCCAAAACTTATATTGGTGAGAAGGAGGAGAAAGCTAACCTGAAGGCTTGGAGAAAGGGAAACAACCTGGCTGCAGAGGTTAACTTCAGCACGGTTAGTCATAGGCTCCATGCACAGGGTCCAGGGAGCATTTGATGGGCACTGAAACATCAAGCGTGGTTCACTTAGGTGCCATGGAGAGGACATCCCTCAGGCTGTGATCACAGTGGTAGCTCTGGACCCTGGGTAATGCACAGGTGCAGAGCAGCGCGGCTTCCGTTGGACTCTCCATTCCAGGCCCAGGTCCGTCCAGGTATTGACTGGTCAGGGAACAGGACCTATCCAGTATCCTTTCACCCCCAATGGCTGGGGGTTAGCAAGAGCCAGCTAAGGAATTTGAGACTTGAGACTGACTTCCCATCTGAGTGCATTAAGGGGGTGCCAGGCAAGATAACTCATAATTTTGTGAACTAGGTCAACATTTTGGGAGAGACAATGTTACTGAGGATGACATACCCTCACTCATTCACAGTACATCACCCACATCTCCAATATGAGGACTACCAGCATCAAGAGTTAATATTCCCCTCCATAGTAGAAGGCTAAGTGGCTTGCCTTTGACATGCTTGGCTCAATCCAAGGCTGGGTTGCAGGCTTGCCCATCAGTATTCCCTTTTCAAAGACTCAAGGGCTGGCAGGCTTCCCGTCAATTCCAGGACTGGTGACCAGGCCTTATTTGCTCTAAGAATAATGAAATCCTCAGCTTTCCTCATCTACTGAGTGAATTCAAAAGGGGCAGATGTCACATACAACAGTGTTATAAAAATGTGGCTGCAGGACACTTTTTAATTTGTTTCGTTCTGTCTTTCTAGCAACCTGGTATCCCTGTAGCCAAGGAGAAAGGTAGGGCTGTCAGGGAAAGGTCCTGAGAGCCAGGAACGATATGTCTTATTCCAAACTCTGGTGGTGGCACATTCTGTGGTCTTGGGCAAGTCACCCAATCTGTCTGCTCCTTCTTTCCAAAAATGTGAAACAAACTGAAAGGGGCTGGGAGCATTCATCAGTTTGGTGGAAAGGTTTGAGCAACTTGGTTCCATCAGTGCAATAATGACCTCTTTCTATTTACAAGACTTTGGCTCCTCTCCTCATTTCACTTTTGATAGTCAAGTGGATTTGCAAGTAAATGAGAGCTCTCAGCGGCAATCTGTAGAGCATTTTAAAAGCCTCTGGTCTGCAGCATCCAGAGAAAATGTCAGTGACTCTTTAGAGTGTTGCTTAAAGGGGCTTTCAACAGGACTTAAGTCAAGACTACTTTGAAATCAAGTTTTATGTGGGACTGAAATTATACTATATTCTGCTTGCAAATGAAGGCAAGAGAAAATCTGTGTTTTCAAATTGTGGCCTTGAACTTTATATGTTCAGTTACCTCAAGAGATTGACTCACATCTAGTGCAGTTCTCTGTGTGTGACACATTTAAATGCTTAACAAATGTTATTGGCTAGATAGATGGATGAATAGATGGCTAAATGATAGTTAGTAAAAAGTCACCTATCATTAAGTTTCACCCGAGCTCTCAAGATCTGGGCTTTAGGATCCTTAGGCATACTTGATGTTAACTTCCAACCTCTTACTTCAACAGAGTTCAGGTTTCACTTGGACTGAGATGAAACCAAAAGCAGATGCACTGTGCTTCACTGCAGCTGTGGGAGGACTCTAAAAAGTTCTCTTTGCGTAGAGCAAAAACCCTATGGTATGGGTATGACTTACAGAAAAAAAAACCCAAAAAACTGAGGCTTGGAGACAGTGAGCATTTTAGTACATGGTTTTATCCCTAGGTAGTCACCTGTGATTTGAGAAGCATTGAAAATTCCCCTGCCCCCAAACTTCAGTCTGCCATCTTGCTTATAATTCTGTAAATGCTCATAGATTCTCTGGGTCAACACAGGATGTCAGTGTCATTGATAATATCTTTGTAAGATCAGTTTATAAGATTAGCTTCTGGGAGTCTGAACACAAGCAGGCCCAAAGAAGAGGCCAGCTAAACTTAGTGGTCACCAGTCCGCGTAGATCAGCCCAGACCAGCCACTTCACCGTGTAGAAGCATTCCACGTGGGCCCACAGATGCCATCTCCTGGTTCAACTCTGTGGTCACTGAAGACCTACCTCTCCCTGATTCCCAGACACTGCCCCTGAGAGAAGCAGAGTCAGGAGACAGAAATCTGAAAGACTAAGTAAGAGAGGCTGAAGAGTTATAGAGACTATTTGAATGATAACACCAGACTAAGCTTATGGTAGTGTCTAAAAGTCATACTACTCAAAATGCAGGCCCCAAATCAACAGCTTGATCTGGGAGGTCATTAGAAATGCAGAGCTCAGAACCAACCACAGGCCTAAGGAATCATAATCTGCATTTTAACCACTTCCCTAGGTGATTCATTCATATGCACAAACAAGTTGGAGGCATGCCAGCCGCAAGTACAGAACCCTTTCTTGTCCCTTCCTTGTTGTCCAATAAAAGTGACCAGAGAAGCCACTGCACAGTATAAAACTACCTTTTATCCGCACATCTCAGTGTATCTTAGCAAACTCTGATCCCATCACAGCTGAATGAAAACAAAGAGCAAGAGAAGAAAACAATGGGAGCTTCAAGCACCCCTTGGAGTCAAAAGGAGCAGGTCACTGGGTGTCAGTTCACGCATCAACTCCCTCTGTCAACAGCTGCTGTCTTGAGTGCTGAGCTGAGAAGAATTCTGAGTCACGTCAGAGGGCAGTGGGAAAGAAAGCCGTGCCAGATTATCAATGGCCACTGTGGATGAGGGGTGGGAGAATACCTGCATACCTTCCCCAAATTTGCTGACTCTGAGGTAGAGAGAGGTGCTGGGAAAGGGTCTCTCAAAAGCGCAGCAGAGGACATTGTAAGTGCTTTCTGATTTTTAAAGAAAGTTTGTCAGTGGATCAAGTGGCCTTATAGCAAGCCTCCTTGTCACAGGACAGGCCATGAGTTTCATCTTATAGGATGCCTTCTTACTTGGGATCCCACCCATTTGGCTTCCTAGTCATTAGGAAAGGAGCAACCAAGAGAAAGTGTTTTGCTAAGCACAGCATCAGAAGACCAATGATCAGGACTATGTTCATCATATTTGTGAAAATGTTTTTTTCTTAAGTTTTAGAAGCACCTAGTTATATAGACATTGGGTCTCCCAAGAATTTTTTTCCTGCCTCAGGTCTGTTTGCACAATAGCACAGGAGGACACCAGCCCCATGCAGACAGCAGCCTACAGGTCGCACCAGGCCTTCCATGCTCACATTGGCAGACAGGTCTCTACTCTGGAGCGTTCGTGGGAGCCTGATCCTGAACTTGAGCCTGAGTCCAAGCTGCAGCCAAAGCCACAGCATGGGGCTTTGTTTGAACCTGGGCCTTGGACTTCGGTTGGCAGAGCTGAGACCCTTGGCAATGTTGGCACGAGTATGTTTTCCAAGCTTGGGGTGAGTAATGTAGGCAAGTTGATTGAGCTTGTGGCTACTGCTCTTTGGAATTTTGGGCCTGACCTTTTTGGGTTTTACAAGGGCCTTAATAGTCTTGGCATTGTTCTTTAGGCCCTTCTTGTGCTTCTTGCCAAAGTGCGTGTTCATCAGGAACTTGGGGTCCATCCCCTTAAGAAATTTGTATCTTTGTGATTGGGGTTTCTTGATGCTGTTTCTGTGCCATGTTCAGGGCTGGTTATGCATGGTGTGGTTCTTGAACTTGGCCATATCTGCACTGAAACCCACAGCTCCCAAAGTGCCTGGGACCAGAGTTCTTATAAAATTTAATGGCAAAGATTTTTTTGCAAATTCCGAAATGCATTCTTTGAAACTGTGTTGTTTAAAAGAAACTCCATAATTAGGAGTTTAAAAATCAGTTTTCTTATTTCCTTCGTTTTCTTATGTCATTATGGTAAGAGCACTGGCCTTGGACTTGAGAAGACGTGGGTTCTAACCCTGATCATCCTATATATTAGCTACATCTGCAGGGAATTTAATAAATCTCCCTGGGCCTGTTTCACTGCTGACTAGCATATACAAAGCAATCAATAATGTTTTTAAAGAAATCAATCCAAGCCTCCACCATACATTTTCCTTGGTTTGAGTACATGTTATTGTAATAGAGTGACTCTGTCGTCTGTGAAATCTTCAGGGTATCTGGCAGATACTGCAGGTAGGAAGAGGATGAATTTTTTCTGCTAAATTTTTTTCTCTTCTGTCTTGAATTATTTAATGGCACGGAGCTTCCTGGAAAGAAGAGACCAGGACAGAAGACCCCTGGAGATCTCTGTAATCTTTAAAGTTATAAGGTTCCCTAAATAAATGTGGTCAGGTTAAATAATATTAATAGAAGCAAAAGCACAACAGTAATTTGCTTCTTAGCACCCCATTCTCAAGTGGCTAAAACAAACAACAGGCTCCTTCAGGTGGCCATCCTGGGCCACCTCCCTCTCAAGATCCAGAGGGCCAGTGGGGCTTGCCTGACTTGATCCCTGAGGAGCGGGTCCAGAGTTCCCACAGACTGTTTACTTCCTGATTCTGAAGGACCCATTCTAATGTCACTCACCATACACTGCATTTGCTGGAGGACTTCAGCAGCTATAGTGCTCCTGCCCTGGACAGCTAGATAGCGTTAGAGTTAGCGATCCCAGGCCCACTCACTTCCAGTGGGCGGGGCAGAAAAGCAGGAGGGGGTGGTAAAAGCTGAGGTTCCGGCCTCCCAGCTGCCAGCTCTATTTGGAGGCTGAGAGCAGGGGCAGCAGATGGAGAGTGATGATCTCCTCCCGCTGCAGGTGATTCATAGGGCCTCTGGGCATGAGGCCCACCTCCAGGCCCAGTGGGAGCAGATGTCACATGGACCCAAGAGCCTCTGCTAGCACATGAGAGCCACATGAGGCTGATAGGTAGCTGGGGAAAGGCAGGTAGCAGTCCTCACAACCCAGGTCATCCTGATGCCAAGCTCACTCTTCTTGCTTTTGTCACCTTCGGAGACTCTGGTCCATTTTTCCATCAGCATACTTAGTTAAGGTAGCTGCTCCACAGCCCTATTGGCCTTCAGGCTATTCCAGCTGCACTTCTTGCCGCACGTTTACAGGCATCCTGCAGCCCTGCCTCTTTCGTGTGAGTTCTGTCCTTCTCCACTGACACCCTCACCCAGTGAGCCCCACACCTCCCAGCAAAACTTAGCCACTTTCTCCCCCACAGCAAAAGCAGCAGTCTGGCCAGGCCCTCTGGTACCTTATCGCCTGTGCAGTTGTGTGAGGCTTGGGCTCCCAGCCTGCTAGCGTGAGCACTCTCAGACTACGGGAAAATAGAGTAACTCAGCCATTTGGCTTTTTCCCACGAGACAGTCTCCAGTGGGGTTTGACCCATTTCCTCCCCTCCTTACTCCTGGCCACAGAATGCCTTCATCAGGATACTTGGCATGGGAAATCCATCACGTGCCAACTAAGAATTGAGGTGTCCCTTTTTTAGGAGAAGGGATCCTGATGCTTCCAGTATCATCTGAGGCAGACAGTAGCTTTCATCTCTGCATTGTCTGAGGGGTTTTAGATGCCTTGTCTGGATGCCTTGAAGGGGAGTATAATCACTTTATCCTTCCTTCTCTTCCTCCATCCTTCCCCTGTGGAAGGAGACTGAGACTTCTCTCCTCCTGTGATTCCTAGTCACAGACATAACCCCGAAGTCAGCACCAGTTTACCAAGCTTGTGTGTGTGCTGCCTGTTTTTCTTCCTTATCCGCCTGGCTGGGCATTACCACAGCAGGAGTTCCGAGTGGCTTCCCAGCTCCCAGCATGTGACCCACACATGCCCAGAAGCAGGAGGCACAACATTAACCTTTTAGGAGATTTTCCAGAGCAAATGAGACAGTCCATGGAGTGTTATTTATGTCTCTTCTCCTTTCCTCCTTTTGGTAGCAGCCATTTGGAATGGAGAGAGTAAAGCAGAAGTCAGAACCATCTATGTATCCTTTCCCAAGCTATAATTAAGATGGAGGCTCATTTGCCTTCTCAAGGATTGGTGTAATCGAGCATATGACAGAGCGAGATTTGGGAACATTTTTATCAGTTTTGGAAGTATAGCTCTTCTGTGGCTAAATTTCTCTTTATGTCTCAGATTTCAGAGCATGGACTAACATTTCCCATGCAGACAGGCCATCCCTTTGCTCCTCTGATTCAGCTGACCACTGTTCACTGTAGCTGCATGCAACACATTCCAGCTCTCTGGGGTTTGGAACGGCACCTCTCATCCCCAGAGAAGGGATTCTCTGTGGGGGCTGAACTGGCAGCGCTCAAGCTTGCACTGCGGTCGGCACGTAGGCCATTAGAAATCATCTGGGTGTCAACCTGCCAAACTGAGGCCATCCTGGGGCATAGAGATTTATTGTTAACAGGAGGGAGAAAAGGAGCAATTTCTTTAACTCTGCTTTGCAGGCCACTTCCATGTAAAGTGAAGCCAACGTTGATACCTAAGTCATTTTGATACCTAAGTCATTTTGCCTGTGTTCTTCCAGCAGTTCAGGCCTGTCTGCTACCACGAACAGGTGCCAAATTGGAGTGCAGAATTTTCTCAGCAGGCCCCAGCATGTGTGGCTGCCAAGGCAACTGCGGTAGGGTTGAAGAATAACGAGTGAACCACAAATCCAGAAAAGGAAGAGGAGGCCGCCCTTTTGGCGTGGGCTGACTCAGGTACAAGCTGTCCCTTGAGGAAAGCTGTGGGTTGTGAAGACCCTCCCACACCCCACCTAGTGCCAAGGCCAGACAAGGCCAGGACAGGCAAAGTGGGGCCCCACGGAGCAGCTTCCCAGAACTGGTTTAATCAGACCAGGTAAGGACAACTGAGAGTGTGGCTGCCTGCTCAGGCCATAGTAGGCTCTGCCCAGGTGCAACAGTAAAAAGCAGTTGGTTTTTGGGAAAGTCCTAGAGACTTGTCTGTGTTCAGTGAGCAACAGCTGCACCCAAAGCCATCTAAAGGGAGGTCTGGTGCTGAGTGTGTGCCAGGGAGAAAGCAGAGCTGTGAGCCACATAGGGCCAAGTCTGGCATTCAGACTAATAGGAACGAAACCATGTTGAGGTCAAAAGTCCAAATGAATAGCAACAGAGAAGCAAGTTCTTTGGGGCCAATCAGCAGCAAATGCATGTTGGCATCATCTGATAGAATATGTTACTCTTTATCTTTGTGAAGGAAACTCTACCCACAGCCAACACGGCATGTAGCACGCTTTGACAGGAGACGTAATCAGAGCTGCTCACCTACCTTTACTCATTCTGGGCTCCACAAGTTTGCTGCAGTTCTGACACCAGCCCCAAGGCCAGTGGGAGAGAGTGCCATAGTGTGATGTCTGCCGTGGGAACAGAAGGGGAGACCGAAGGCATGCTGGCTGAGACCACAGTTTTGTTCTTCCTGAGGTTTTGCTTCACTTGGAAACTTCCTTAACTTCATGAAAACAACAAAATGTTTTGTTGTAAATGACTGAACTCACAGTTTTACATTTTACTCTACATGACTTTAAACAAAATTGCCTATAGCAAACAAAGAACACGGGATGAGATATGACAGGAAAGTCCCGGCCTTCATCACTAAACCAATGAGCACACTCCCTCAGTGCACCTGAAGATGCTGTTCAAACTGGGTTCCATTCATTTGCTTCCATTGCTCCTCGTCTACGTACATACTTTTTGATAGAATTAAGATGTTCTCTTTGGAAGTCTGAACTGAAATTCCCACTCAGCTGAAACACAAATACCACGGAAACTCTCTATATTCCAACATTAAACATCCCCCTGGCAGCAAAAGCTCGAGATTTTCCCTTCTAAACACTACTGGGTGGGTGCAGGAGGGATGTTCCAACCAATGACCTTTTTGGAAGGTGGAACAGAGCTTTGCAGCCCTTGGGGTATGGCAGTAACTGTCTAATACATGTATGGGGTCTGAAACGTCAGGGTTTAGGATAGTCATCTGGTGAGAAGAAGAGTGAATGACCACATGTCGAGGGGTCAGGTATCAAGCACTGTGCCCACGCTTTCCTATAGGCTATGTCATTGAGTCCTCAGAACAACCGTAAAGGAGGCCTTACTTCTGTTTTTGTGTACTAGTATAGGAAAGTTCAGAGAGATTAGATGTTGCAGACTCATAACTGATCGAGTTGACATTTGAACTGAGGTCTGATACCAAACCCCATGGGGCTGCGGGATTCCATTCTCTTAGTAGTGGCTGTTTTGAACTACTTGTTTCTTCAAGCACTTTTTGCTATAGTTTTGCAGCTTGAAACATTAGCTGCATTCGCAATTACATAAATAGACCGACTAAGATAAAGTAAACCGAGTAATCAATTTGGAAACAAGCATGATGTTCTCATTTCCCAGGAGTTATTATTGTTTAATATCGTGACTTTAACTTGTGAAAGAAATTCCAGCAAAACTTTTGATTCAGAGACAGAATATTCTGCAAAGTTTATGGTATGTCATAAAAGCAAAAATAAAAAAAAAATACCACCACCTGAGGTGCTCCATGGATCTCTCCATTTCCATTTGGAGGTTTTAGAAGTTCTCAGATAATCCATGGGCATCACAATTCTTGCTTAGGACTGGGTTCATTTTCCTCCATCATCTGTTTTTTGTTTTCACTTGCTAATTCCTTCATGTGGTACATGCAGATCTCCTGACTTGGGGGCTTCAACTTCATAAAGAACTATATTTTGAAGCAAGAGTGGTTCTGGTGTATCTGATGGAAGGATCTCTGAGATTTTTAGAAGTATGGGGACAAATAAATATTGGCCTCCGTCATACCTGATTGTAAAGAGATGCTCAAAGCCCAGACCTGTCCGCAAGAATTCTGGCTGTTACAAAGAGAAAATGAAAAGACAGCATTTGAATTTAGAAACAGAACATCAGAGGCTCTCAGGAGAGTCTTTAGAGAATACAAACTCTTGTACAATAGCAAAAGGTTACTTTGGGCACACACACTGTTTTTATCACTTGATTCTATTAAGAATTTGGAATTGAGATGAAAGGGGAAGAGCTAATAGGTAAGTGCCTGCCTGTCTAGATAGTGTGATGAACTGGGTTTAGATTTGGGGCCCATTGTCTTCTGATGCTGGAACACTGAATTCTTGGCCATGGATGGTTTACATTTCACATGCACAGAAAGAATGGGTCTACTTAGAGCAAGGGTGTCAAACTCATTTTCACCAAGGGCCACATCAGCCTTATGGTTGTCTTCCAATGGCCAATGTAATTTCAACTCCTTAACTGTTAAGGAGTAGTTGCATTTATACAGTCTAAAATTATTGGAGCCCTTTGAAGGCAATCACAAGGCCAATGTGACCTCCAGTGAAAATGAGTTTGACACCCCTGACCTAGAGCCTAGACTAATAGAATCAGAAGGCTTTTAGTTCAATATAATGGAGGCACGAAAAAAGCAGTCAGATTCACCTGGGAAAACAGTTTAACTGTTTTATCTGGAAAGTGGTAAGTAGAAACATGGAAGGAAGAAACAGAGTGGGAGAGCTTGTGGTGAGTCCCAAGTAGCATGGGGAGCAGCCTTCGATATCAGTGCATAGAGCATGCAGAGTTCACAAAGGGGGCTGGAGATGATGGTGCAGGTAGCTGCCACTGGGACCTGAGGAGATTTCAAAACAAGTGCATGCCTTAGGTAAGGAATAAAGCAAGAGGCCAGGAGGCAGGCAGTGAGAACAGGTTGTGAATTGGATCCCAGAGTGGTTAGAGTGACTGGGTTCAAGAAATAGGCTATGACATTCTGCAGGCAGCCAAGGGCTATCGACACTGGCTAATCTATGTGCTTGGAAGGTGATGAGTGGAGGTTGGCTTGTTAGAGGGCCTGTGCTCAGTCGTAAATACACCATTGGCTTAATTTCATGCAGATCAATAAAACTGGTTGGAATTGGACTTGAGTATTAGATGAAAATTTTTTTCACTCATTCATTCAACAAATATGAATTGAGTGCCAACTTTATCAGGGTGCTGAGACTAGAGCACCCTGATAAAGGCTGGCATGTGAGGAGATTTTCACATCTGATTTAAAGAGACAAGAGCCATTCAGTGATGAAGTTAGGATAGCAAGTAAACAGGATAAACAGGATAAACAGGATAGCAAGTAAATTAATAAAAATGTTTCGTATGATTATTTGTACTATGAAAAAAAGTGGTAAGATTAAGAGATTGACAGTGGAGATGTCGTGGGGTGAGTGATAAACCTTCGATGGAGAGGTGTCAATGTAGGTATCTCTAAGGATGTAAAATTTGAATGCTGTCCTGAATTATTCTATGAACCCACAATATGAAGGAATGGGGACATAATGATCGAAGCAGAGGGAACCACATTCACAATGGCCCTGAGGAAGGACTACCTGGAAAGTTTCAAACGAACAATAAGCCAGAGTAGCTGGAGGGTGGTCAATAAGGGGAATGGGGACAGAAAGGAGGTTGGAAAGGTAGGTAGGGCCTGTTCATGTAGCTACTTGAGGAGTTTGGATAGGAAGCCATTGGACCCCTCTAAGACTATCAACGGATTTTTCAGCAGAAATTTTTCAGTCCAGAAGAGAATGGGATGATATATTCAAAATACTGAAAGAAAAAAATTCTGTCAACCAAGAATACTATACCTGGAAAAGCTGTTCTTTAGAAATGAAGAAAAGATCAAGCCTTTCAAACACAAATGCTGAGAAAGCTCATCATCACTGATTCACTAGTATTGTAATGGTGATGTATAAATCACTGACAGTTCTAGTCTGAAAGTTTTAAAAAACAAATAACGACAGCTACAATAATTTGCTAGTGGATCCACAACATAAAAAATGTAAATTGTAGTAGCATCAGTAATCTAAAGTGTGAGTAGGGGAGAAAGTATAGGGTTTCTATGTGCTGTTAAAGTAAGTCGTCATCAGCTTAAACTAAAGTGTTATAAGATATTTTATGTAAACCTCAGAACAACCACAAAGGAAAAACATGCAGTAAACACAGAAAAAATTGTGATAAGAGAATCAAGGCATATCACCACAAAACCTCATCAAATCAAAAGGGAAGACAGCGGGAGAGAACACAAGTAACAAAGGAATTACAAAGTAGTCAGAAAAAATTACCAAAAATGGCAATAGTGAGTCCTTACCTTTCAATAATTATTGAAATGTAAATGGATTAAATCATCCAATCAAAAGACGTACAAAGACTGGATGGATTTTTAAAAAATGATCCAATAATATGCTACCTACACTTTACCTTTAAAGTCATACACATAGGTTGAAAGCAAAGGAATGGAAAAAGATATTCCAAGCAAAATCTAATGAAAAGAAAGCAGGGGTAGCTACACTCACATAAGTCAAAATAGATTTTAAGCTAAAAGTAGTCATGGGAGACAAAGTCATCATGTGATAATAAAAGGGTCAATTCATCAAGAAGATCTAATGGTTAGGAACATTTATGCATCCGACACTGGAGCACAAATATGTGAACAAATTCAAACGTAACTAAAAGGATAAATAAACATCAATGCAATTAATATTTGGCAATTTTAATACCCCATTCTCAACAATGGATAGATAATCCAAACAAGAATCAATACAGAAACAGTGAATTGAACATTATAGATCATATGTACCTAATGATGTATACAGAATGTTCCATCAAATAACAACAAAACACACATTCTTCCCAAGCACCCATAGAACATTTTCTAGGATAGATCATATGTTAAGCCACAAGTCTTATCAAATTCAAGAAGATAGTAAGGATGGACCTATGAGAATGAACACAAAGTGCGAAAGTCTTTGCATCATTTATTATCTACATAACAGATAGCATCAACCACAAACAAAACACCAAAATACCAAGTGCAGAGAATGACTTAACAAGTTGACATCAGTAAACCTCTGTCCTTAGCCACTCCAGTGCTACCACAATGGGAGTATGAGTGGAGTACCATAGTAGCATGACTGGGGGCTGTTTATAGGCTCAACTGCATGGGCTTCCACCCACCAGGGCTGATCCAGGTCCTCCCACAGCCAAAGGTTCAATCTGCCATTAATAGAAACCAGTACAAAGCCCCCATGTGATCCAATCACTCAAGGAGATCAACCAGTCACTTAATGGCAAATTGATTACATTGAACCCCTTCTACCTGGAAAAGATAGTGGCACATATTCTGAGTATGGGTTTGTCTTTTCCAAGACCTCAGCCTGTACTACTATCCAAAAGGTAATAGAGTGATCCATTGCCTTGGGATGTTGTATAATAATACACTAGACCTAGGAACTTACTTTACAGTACTGGTTTTCAAAGTGTGGTCCTTGGACCAGTAACATCATCACCACTTGGGAATTTATTAAAAATGTAGGCTCTTGGATCCTGGCAAAAATGTGAATGAGTCTCAGGTAAGACCCAGAAGTCTGGGTTTTATCAAGCCTTACGAATAATTCTGATGCAAACTAGTGTTTGAGAACCACTTCTTTATAGTAAAGACATGGCACTGAGCATGTGAAAATAATGCCTATTGGTCTATTCACATCAAGAAACTGAAAGAGTGACAAAATGGTCTTGTAAAAGTGTAGTGCCTGCTTGAAAATACTACTTATAAAGATAAGATATCATCCTTTAGGGCAGTGGTCCCCAACCATTTTGACACTAGGGAGTGGTTTCATGGAAGACAATTTTTCCAGGCACCAAGGGTAGGGGGCAGTGGTTTTATACCCTGCCACCAGATGTAGCTTAATTGTCACTTGCCACTCACTGATAAGATTTTGGTTTGAATCTGCAAGCAATTGATTTATTATGGTCTTTGTGTAGTCAAACCTCTCTGCTAAAGATAATCTGTACTTGCAGCTGCTTCCCAGCACTAGCTTCACTGCCTCAGCTCCACCTCAGACCACGAGGTATTAGATTCTCACGGGGAGCATGCAACCTGGACCCTTTGTATATGCAATTCACAGTAGGACTCACACTCCTATGAGAATCTAATGCTGCCACTGATCTGGTAGGAAGCAGAAACCATGCAGTAATGTGAGCAATGGGGTGCTGCTGAAAAGACAGACGAAGAAGCTTCACGCATTCGCCCACAGCTCACCTCTTACTGTGTGGCCAGGTTCCTAACAGACCTCTGCTCTAGGGTATAAAGCATAGCTTCATTCTTTCTTAATCAGAATTCCATGAGAGATTTATGCCACATCAAAAATTATTTGAGTGACTCTTTTCCCAATTTTTCCAAAGATGGTTTATAGTTAATACTACTCCAGATTCTTAGGAGGAAAGTAAATACATTTTATGTATAATGGGTGTGTTAGGGCAACAGGGCTTAATTATTATGGAGAATCCTTGATAAGAATAGTGTCCATAAATTAATAACCATGATATTGTGTGGTGCCTCCTATAGGTAGAATAAATGGATCTAGGAAACAAGGGGGTAAATAGGAAGGGTCCTTCTTACCATCACTCACAAGTGGGAAATTTGTGCTTCTAATTCATACAGCTCAGGGGTCTGTGAGTCTAGATGTCCTAGTTACCAGAAGATGTGCTCCAGCACAAAGGAGAAATAAAGCAAGAATGAGCAAAACATGTTATCTTTCAAAGAGTGGATTCAATTTATGAAAAGAATGAAAAGACGACTTAATAGTTACACAACCTGCACTGAGAACAACCTGTAAAGTTTGGAACTGCAGGATGGTAGCTTTTGGAGCCAAGTATCTAGACTCAGTAAAGTAGATATTATGAATGGTAATGTGGTGGAGCATCCAGAAAGAATTAAGAATATGCATATGGGAATTTAGAAAGTGACTATACATATATATATAGTCACTCTACTAGTAGAGTAGTAGATACATATATAGAGAGAAAGAAAGAGACTGTCCAGAAGATATCCAGATTTCATATAATATGAAAAGTAGAGACATTTATTAAAGAAGATACAAGAATCATTCTATATAGGACAATGATGCCTCAGTCTCCATCAAAGCAGGCACCTTGGGACCTCACACAGTTCTCCCAATTTCCATCAGCTGCCCCATCATATTTTCCTGAATCTCATCAACAGTCTAAAATATCTTTTCTTTCAAAGTTGATTTTTGTTTTAGGAAAAGTTCTAGGGTATAAAACATAGCTTTTCATAGGGAACCAAATCTGGGCTGTGGTGGGGCTGATTCATCTGGATGATCTGATGTTTTGCCAAAAACCTCTGCATGACACGTGATACATGAGCAGCACATTGTCATGATGAAGCTGCCAATCACCAATTGCCCATAGCTGTGGCCTCAGAATCATCTGAATAGTTTTTGTGAAGGAATGTTCAAGCTTAGTGCAAAATACGATGGACATTTGTTCTCTACTGGCTCAGTCACTTTGGATGCGACAACCACACAATACACGTGCTCACTCGACAGTGTCTACTGCCCCCACTGACTAGTACAGTAAAGTCATCATTGTTCATGCATGCACATTCCAGTCCACTCTCCTTGGCTGCCAGGTTACATCGATGTTGTGCAAACCGTTCTCATTCTATTAACAATGGCTGGACATGGCTGGACTTTTTCCGGACAGAACATTTCATATACATTATATATAATTTGGCTATAAGTAGAAAAAAATATAAAAAACCATTCAGGTAAAAATAAGTATTACTATGAAAGAAAAACAAAGTTGGTGATGAAGGGTGTTCCCCTAGCTAAGGTATTTAAGGAAGGCCAACACAGAGGCATCAGTAAAATAGAGGAGTAAAACATGAACTTCAGAAGGTGGAGTGGAGTGAAGCAGTCAAGGTAGAGGCAGCAACAAACACAAAGGAATGGAAAAGGCATTAGTATGTGGAAGGTCAGTGGGAGGGGAGAAGAGTGGATGTTGCCTATTTGAGGAGTAAGGAAGTGTGTGAAAAAAATCAATTAGGAGTGGTAAACCAACTATTGGAGAAATGAAGTGGTAGGTGCCAGGCAGTGCTGTGTGCCCACTTGAGGTTTGTGGTCATAAATTTGAAGTAAGACTATTCAGCATGGTTATATAATTTTCCCCCCAGAAATGTTACCACTTGAGGATGTAGGCACAATATAGTATATAATCAGAACCAGAGTTTAACCAGGTGAGTATGATGGAGGGGAAAAAGAAAAGAAATTTGAGATGCTTGTGAGTTATTCCAATAATGGAATTTAAGCTCAGGAGGGAAGTAGGATGTAAGGAGGTGATAGATAGTGAAAACTTTCCAGGCTCAATAGTTAAAAACAGATCTAACTCTAGAGGAAGGGATGCAGTTTAGCTGCATGTCAAGAAGATGTACACACCTGTGTTGAAATGTATAAATCTGAGAATGAGAACACCAGACAGGCATATGGGTGGTTTTAAGAAAGAGAACACACTTGGAGCCAGCTGGCAGAGCAGGTACTTCCCTGACCCAGATCTCAACACAGTTTAGAAGCCTACTCCAATCAGGAAGGTATCTGTAGGGAGTCTCATTTGGCTAAAATTAGAGCATCTGACAAATTCTTGTCTTACTCTGCTGGCAGAATCATCAATCAGTAAGTGGAGGGAGAGACAAGGGGAGCTTCTACTTTAACAAGAAAGAATGTCTTGATAAAAGTGAAATTGATGAGATAGTCTGATTCCCTTAATTGTTCTAAATGAGCCATGTTCTGGTTTATGAGATCATTGAATCCACTACTGGTGATTTTTGTAAAATTATAAAAAACTAAAATGATATTGGTGACAGGTAAGGTTTTGGCTTTAAGAAAGAAGCTAACTTCTTTTTCAGCAGAATAGCCAAAAGACTACTGGAGAAAAGCATAATCAGATGAAATAAATAGTTGTTGACCTTACCCAAAGGATGAAGATTAGTCGGTCAGACAAGATTTCTGGTGGCAGTGGACAGGAAGCAAGAATAAAGAAGAAAGCAAGAAGTGACATGAAGAAGCTATAATCTTGGCCCCAAATATTGGCATTGTGAACTAAGTCTAGTAATGACAATTAATTGGTTAAAAAGCTATATTGTATTGTGTACTTACATGGACTACCATTTATACACTTCATTTCTAATACTTAATGCAACTCCGTAAGTGGAATTCTTATACTTACCTTAGAGTTGAGAAAACTGAGGTTAGACAAACTAATTGACTTTCCTGCAGTTTCACAGGGTACAACAGAACCAAGATTTAAACCAGGACATTCTCTCTCCAAAAGTCATTCTGGAGTGTTATTTGCATCTGAAAAACAACTCACCATAAAATGTATGTGAGAGAGCTTTGGAGTGATAAAGACAGTGTTTTTAGCTGGCAGAAAGCTCACTAGAACTAACAGCATGGTTTGGTCATCACAAAGCCAAACATTATCTTAGTTTATATCAACATAGGGTCGGAAACTTGAATGGCCACCATATATCTCAGCCACATAGATAGTATTGTGTCCCACTGGGAGTGCCGAGCTTGAAAATGAGATACAGACAAACCAGATTACATTTGTAAAGGAGCGACGTATTTATTGGAGACTCAAAAATCATGTTGAAGGCTCATTGAAGGAACTGGGCACCTGGAAAAGGGAATGTCTGGAGCAAATATGATATTTTTCTCTAAAATATTTGGTAGGCATTTTTGGGGACGAGAAAATAGTCTTATTCTGTGTGACTACCAAGTGTTAGAACAAGAACTGGTTGATAAAAATCAGAGATCCAAATAAAATAAGGGCTACCTGAAACACATAATTTTCTCATCCTGGTATGTTTGACAACGACTGAGCACAGATATGATGAAGGCATTTTAAGCCTCAGATGGACAATTATATTACACGACTTTTATATTCCTTTCCAACACTGAGGTTCTATGATTCCATGACTTCTCATTTAAAAAAAAGTTCTTTATACACACAACTATATACATTTATAATGCAGAAATGCTATTATTTCACACCTGACTTTTAAAATAGTAAAGTCTGATGCTTTTCTCTCTTTCTATTTTTTAATAATTGGATTTCTACTCTTAGTCTTCCCACTCTACTAATTTTAGCAACTCTACAGCCCTAAGGGTTCGAAACCCAGGTCTGACATTTACTAACAGTGCATCCTTGGACAGGTTACTTACATTCTCTATAACAATTCTACCTCATATGATTTTTATGAGGATCAATGAGTTAATACCTGTGACACACTTAGAAATATGCTTAGCATTTGGTGGGCACTAGGTAAATCCCCATGTCAACCCCTGCAAGTCCCTGGCAGAGCATGACTGGACTGTAATGGATGCATGGTACTCTACAATTTACTCTGTCCCTCTTCTTTTGATGAGCATTCTCTTTTGTCCCAGTTTCCCTCCTCATACAAGTAGCATTGCAATATATGTGTGCATGCATGTCTTTTGTATTGCTGCTTTTATTTCTACGAGATTAAAACAGAAGTGGTTTGCTGTGCTGAAGGCTATACGTATTTTTAATTTTAAGAGTTGTTGCCATTTCACCATCACCAAATAAGGCCATAAATCTTCATATTCCTTGAAGTAATGTATTATTAGTGCACTTTTGCCTACATTCCCACCAACAACAGGTAGTAGAGCTCTTCTTAACTTCTACCAGAGTAATAGGTGTTGGTAAAGTGATATTTCACTGTTTCTTTAATTTGAATTCCCATAATTTTAAGGAATTTGAGCACCTTTTCAGGTGGGTTAGCCATTTCACTCATTCTTCTGTTGGGTCATTTGTATTTTTCGTGTCAACTCCTAAGACCTCTTTGTAGAGCATATATATGAATTCCTTAGGTGACTTTCCTTAAACAACCTTGGATCTAACCATGGATGGCCATGATTGGCTCGCTTCTGCCCTGTCATTTCTATCTAAATCTTTCTCCCTCTTCTTCTCTCCTGACTCCCTGGGATAGCCACTGGCCTGTGAGAAAGTAAAGCATCCAACAAGAAGCACAGTGGGGTTCCACTGCAGAGAAGCATGGTACCCCAGAGTTCATGAGAAATAAGGAACAAGGGCTAGATGATGGGGTGAACTGGATGAGAGGCTAATCTGCAGAAGCCAAAGACACAGGATCGATGTCAGGATCTCAGAGCCATGAATGTGGAGGCAGGTCAGGGTGAAGGGGTGTGGGCCAATTGCTTAAAATGCCCATTAATGTCTAAAACTTTTTTATGGACCAGCAGGAGTATCATGTTGTGGTAGGTGGACCTGGCTTCAAATGCTCAGGCAGGGACAGACAATTTGCTTGTTCAAACTCTTCATTAAAGCCTTCGTGTCTAAATAGCAGAGTCCCTGGTACTTTAACTTGATCTTCAAGGTCTTCTAAAATCCGATCTGACCTTTCCTTCCTCACTTTACACTCTCTGTTCTTTTGTTGCTCCTCAAATTCCTTTCATCTTCTGTTTTTTGCCTGGAATGCCTTTCTCCCGCCTTTCCTTTGTACAAATTCTATTCATTTTTAAAGCCTCTGTTTCTCTGAATGCTGTCCTGACCACTCTGGCCTGATGTGAACTCTCCCCATTCTGAACTCTCACAGTAATTATTATCTGCCCACACATTTGGCAATTGGTCATTGTCTCCTTGAGATCCTTTTGGAAACAAATCCCCCTCCGAGCCAGCTTAAGCAATGAAGAAATTTATTATCTCATGTAGCAGGAAGCCCTGAATTAGGATAGGCTCCAAGGTTGACTCAGGGACTCAGCTACGCATTGGAGACCCAGGTTTTCTCCACTCTGCCATCCCACGTCTGGTTTCTTCGTGGTCATAAGGTGGCTGCCAAAAGCAGCCATTGCCACACTCTTCTTCACTTGCATTTAGCAGTGGGGAGTGGGAAACCTCTCCCTGAGCAGCGGCTATTAGTTTCCTTCAGGCTGGTTAAGCCAATACTTGTCACGTGCCTACTGCTGGACCAGTACCGGTAGCACAGTAATTGTCTTACTAATTAGGACTTAACTCCGGTCTGGGGAGGGGGTCATCTTCCCCTCTGTCTCCTGGGTGGGGTGGATATTTTCCAGCTGGATGGAGTGAGTACTCGAATAAAGATGGACTTCTCATAGGAATCCAGAAGGGGAATGCCGAATGCTGCCTAGTCATGGGTTGCCTTGTGACAAGTCTTCTTTATCTTGAATTGCTACTGACACCTTTTATTTTCACCTTTTCACACTTTTCACACCTTTTCTCTTTAGGTTGTTCGCAAACTCCTTGAGACAAAGCCTATATCTTACATTCTGGAACCCCCAATGACTTTCCTGTAAACACGTCAGTGAATATGTATTGTTTGGGCTTGATTGCTCTGAGAATGACCTGCATTCTCTACCGTACTAGCACCACAGGGGGTCCAACTGAAGCTCCTCAGGTTCAGATGACAAGCACAAACGCAAGGCTTTGGGGAGCCCAAGCACAGAGAGGTGGGGTCTGTTTCGAATCATGTTGTGATTCTTCCCTGCCTCTGCCTCCTCAGGAGCTACGTGGATGTTCGCATCAAACACCGAGTCAGAGAGTAAGACCAAGGAGACTGGAGGCTCTGTCATGCGGCAGATCTCTTTTTCCTTGATACTTGCCTGTGAGCGTGCTTCACCCCTGGGAACTTCAAAGTCGGCCTCTGCCGCAAAGTGTGCATTGTACAACGCTCTTCCCAGGGAAGACAGGGGTCGCCAAAATCAATATCTAAGACAGTTCATTTATTAATCCATTTAACAAGTATCCTCTTTTTGAGTAGTTGTTACTGAACTCTGTGCTAGGCGCAGGATATGAAAAGTTGAAAAAGAAATCACTATTCCTGCCCCCGATTGCTCATTAGCAGACATGCTATCACTTCTTTGAATCTGGGAGCAGTTATTTCTGTGTTGTCACTGGGTTCAGACCTCAAACCATCACCTGGAATGTCTGCTCTAGAACTAAGTGCTTTGCTGCGGATACGTTGCAGGTTTCAGTGGTAAGAAGAACACTTTCACCCCCTTTTCAATGTCTAGCCTGAGGTGATTCATTTCGCTCAGCTTCTACCCTGCTAAAATGGGAATGAACATGGCTAGCCTACTTCTAGGACCAGCTATAAAACCCATTACCCATACATGAGGCACGACCCTGACAGCCCAAGCTGGACAATATCATTAGCTGAAGTACAGTAAGATTGGGTGAGGTGGTTAAGAGGTTTCTGAATGAGTCAGGCCGCTGGCACTCAATTCAATAATGAGTCATTTTCCTTGCCTAGCAGACATTGTGGTAGAAAATGAAAGGAGAAGAAGCCATTCAATGTCTGCTTTTAAAAAATGTATTCTCCACCAGAGTAGATTTCAACATATTTTCACATTTTAGACCTAATACCTGGGACCAGAACTTTTTTCCAGGTTTTTCTCAATTTGGAAAAAGTAAGTGGAATGTCTCCTGGAATGAAGAAATTGGTTTTCATCGTCTCCTAGGGGTTTTAGATAATAAATTCCTAGTGGCCAGACATGGTATCTATTACCTTGCTTTGTGCAGTACCTAAAGTTCAAATCTAACTATCCCGGCCTTTACTGAAAACTTCCTAATGACAACGACGATGAGAACTCGTTGACCTCACGTTCACTTGCCATACACGACTTCACTGGCTTTCACCTTCATTATGTACCAGCTTCCTACTGGCACAGCTCTTTCCTGGGTCTTTTCGTAGATCTCCCAACCAAGATCTTAACATGTGTCTTTTCATTTTTCTGTTACAACCTCTTCATCTATTCTCTCTTCAACTTACTCCTAAGAACTAAAAATCCTCTTCTACTCTTACACTAGCTTCAATCACTTGTCATTCTTTCTACTGCACTAGCACAGAGGAGCCCTTCTAATTCTGCCTGATGCTCCGTCTGGCAGCTGCTCCATCGGGCTCCCTGGTCAGCTGTTACAACACTGCCCTCACCATCCTACACTCCTCCATCCATTTGACAATTTGTCTTGTTTATTATGCCAACCCAGACCTTGGTCCATGCCCACTATGTTCTCCGGACCTACCCTTGACAATCTGAGACTATAGAATAAAGACTCAAAATCTCATTGGATTTGTCTCCTGCAAATTTACACTTCAAACTTCCACTGATCTGCAAAATCAGGGCAATTTGAAAATTCTGTCAGAAGACTGGAAACATTCCTCCCAGTCATATTTCCAAATGGTCCATCTTCAAATGTCCAGTCACACCATCTTTGATCTTTGCAAATTAATTTGCCTTCCTAATTTGTAGAAAATATTAATGCCATTTCATAATTCCCCCTTCTTTTCCTTCTTCTCTTTCTCTGTATGCATAAACAGGTATGCCCTTTTGCACACCTCTGCCAACTACCTGTCTGTGCATGTGTGTACATACATGTATTTATGTAAGTATGTATCTGTCTATTTATTATCAAAATCCATTTATCATCTATCTATAACTCCTTACCATGACTCTCTTGGCTTGGGCCTCATCCAGATCCCCTTTGAAGGAATAACTTGATGACCCTTGGTATTGAGCCGCCAGTCTTCAGTGTCAGCTTCTTCATTGTTTGCCTCAGCTGCAGAGCGTCACTCTGCCCGGCCTCACATCTGCATAACAGTGGCCTGCATCTGTGACTGAAGGAAGCAAAAAAAAAAAAAACAGTCCTAGCTGTCAGCCCAGTGCAGGATGACTAATGGGCTATCCTGGCTCTTGGATTTCCCACCACATTCAACTTTCTCTACCTGACCCTGCTCTTTCATCATTCCTCAATAGGTGTTCATCCCTAACACATATCTTTTTCTTATTTATTTTTTTAAAGATTTGATTTATTTCTAGAGAGAGGGGAAGGGAGAGAGAAAGAGAGGAAGAGAAATATGGATGTGAGAGAGAAACACAGATCAGTTGCCTCTTGAATGCACCCTGTCCGAGGACCAAACCCACAACCCAGGCATGTGCCCTGACCGGGAATTGAACCAGCAACCTTTCACTTGGCGGGATGACACCTAACCAGCTGAGCCACACAGGTCAGGGCCCTACTGCATATCTTGACCCCAATCTCTGTCTCAGCACTGCTCTCTGGAGAAGCAAACCTAGGGTGGCTTCAAAAAACAGATAGTAAGTTAAGTTTTGACTGCCGGCTGGCAGAGAGTTTATGGGTGCTAGGAAGTGAATCACAGATTGCCCCTGGCACATGGTGGCCATCTGTCTAGTGGTTGAAGCTTTTACATGTGGAGAACTGGGAAGGTGTAGTGGTGGAAGAGAATACACCACAGGGGGGAATGTATGTAGTGTCTGAGATATGTGGCGAGCTATTACTAAAGTTCACTGATGCTCTGCAGAAATGTAACAAACAGTTGAGTTACAGGTGACTGAAAGCCTAGTATGAAGGCCAGAGGGCTCCTTTCTTGCATGAAGAAGTCATCACCTCCTGTACCTGCCAATAGAGAAAGAGGCCTAATATCTGAGTGCCTGAACTTCAAAGATAGTTAAACTTTCAGCAGAGGCAACTCTTACTTTATGCCAAGGCCAGAACCCTGCTTGAGGTAGTTTGGGATCCTGACACATCTGGGTGGATTTGTATTTCTATTATGGCCTTTGCAACATTATAACTTTATTACTTGTTTATTTGCCTGTTTCTCCCATTAGACTATGAACTCCTTGAGTGTTGGGATTGCATTTTACTCATTGTTGTCTCTCTTTCTGCTCTCCTCCACCCCAAAGCCCCATGCGTCTGCCTGACAAGTAGGGAATTATCCATACAAGTCTTTATGAATGACTCTCCGGCATTTGCTTGTTTATTCCTCAACGTCCATTCTCTCATCTTTACTACTAAATTCCAGAGGGATATGAGTTCACTTTATAACTCTATCCTATCCCTTTCTGAGTTATGATCCCTTCCTTTTTCAGTGTCTTTATTCTTTTCCTCTTTATTAACTGCCCATCCAAGTAATACTACACAGGATATAGATGCTTAGCAAATACTTGCTTCATAAATAAATCTCGCATTGTTTCTCTCCATTGTTTCTCTTCAACCACAGCCATGATTAATTGCAGCCCACACTGCTGTTCTCCAAATGCTCTAAACCTACAAGATCTTGCTCAAGATCTGCAAGCAAGAATGGACAATAACAAAGGATCATATGCCCAGAGCAGTGACTTGTACTAGCAACAAGGAAGTATCTCATAGGCCAGGGGCTAGTCATCAAACACATGCCCCCCTAAAACGGCAAATTGGAAGAACCGTGCTGTGAGGAATGGGTGTAGCTAAGAAGAAGGAGATTTCATTCTCCCATTCTCTGGCAAACGCTCTTTTTGCCTTTATCTGTAGTGAACCTCTCTTCCCATTCACCCGCCCCATATTTTCTCCATTCCTTTCTTGGGTTTAATCATCTTAGATGATACAAGCTCTTATCCCCCACCTCCACTATGGTCCCATGATGATCTCACCATGACCCCCACCTTGACACCGCAGGTGAATATTTAAACAGATGATGACCAGAGGTTTCTTGTTACTTACTAGCCATACCAGCAAGATAAGAGGTCTAGACTTTTTGTCTAAGCCTTGTCCAACTTAAAATTTTCAATGTATTTAGGGTACTGATGGCTAAGTAATTATCAAAAATCAGCTGGTTTGAGAGATGGGAGTGTCTCTTAGAAAATAAATAAGTTGTGGGAAGACATGTTCATAAATGTTGTCCAGAGCATTGGTTAGTGTTATAGGAGAAAGGCAATTTTGAGTTCAGCAAAGCCTTTGATGTGGAATCATGTCATATCTACTTAGCCCCCTCTATCTCATTTCTAGTCCTCCAAAACCCACTTACATACACCAGGTCCAGAAGAAGGCCCTGGTATGAGGAAATAATATAATATTTACATCATAATGATATAAAGTTGTACTATATTATTTTTTAAGTTTATGAACTTACATGATATCTGGAGATATCAGAGTAGAACATAACATTAGATAGCAGGTTTACCCATCTCTTCTTGAAGAAACAAACTCCTTAGAGCAAAGAGGGCCTTTTTTTTCTGCCAGGGGGTCATAGCCATGGGGTAACACTGGGACCAAGACTTACTGAAGACATAACAGCCAAGGCAACCCTGTGCTTCAGTTCTTCAGATAAAACCCCTTCCCCTTCCCCAGCCCACACTGTTGAGCTCTGAGAGGAGTTCTATGTGGACTGATTTTGAAGGCCTTCATTGGCAGACCCACTCTCTATAATATCTTGTCTTTTAGAACTCCTTAAATGTTTATGGTCTGTGTTTTAGTTAGGGTTCTCCAGAGAAATGGAACCAGTTGGGTGTGTGTGTGTGTGTGTGTGTGTGTGTGTAATTGGTTCATGTGGTGAGGGAGGCTGGCATGTCCCAAGATCTGTGCAGGGTGAGCCAGGAAGCTCAAGGTCCAGGGGAGACATTGGTTTAGCTCCAGTCTGAATTTAAAGACCTGAGAACCGAAATGGCCAAGAGTGAAATTCTAATCTGACAGCTGGGAGATTCCAGACCCAGAAAGGGATGATGTTTCCATTTGAATTCAGGAAAAAGGTCAATGTCTTAGTTTAAGGGACATCAGGCAGGAAGACATCTTTCTTACTTGGAAGAAGGTCCATTTTTTTGTTCTGGCCTTCAGTTGATTATATGAGGCTCATCCATATCAGAGAGAACAATCTGCTTCACTCAATATCCCCTAATATTAAATGTTAGTCTCATGTGGGCACTGGTTTCTGAATTATCTGAAGTATCCAGAGAAATGCTAGGCCCATTGTAATTTGGAAAGGTCTGTTGAAACAGTAAGTAATTTAAGATAAGGACTAAATGTAAAATAAGAAAACATTGACTTAGTGACTTTGTATTTGCTTCTTCCTTGTTATCGTACCCCTATGGCTTTCTTCCCTCCCTCCAGGACATAAGCCAACATCATCCGCTTTGGCTGCCCTGCTGTGAAACCTCAACCAGGACGTGAAACCCCATCCAAGGTATGGAAGCCACATTGGGGAATACCTCTGTCTTCGATTAGTTCCTTCTTCATTCTTGAATTTGACTTTTTCTCTGCTCACAAGTGACTATCTGGTGGTGCATTTTCATAGAGCCCTTACTAATAGGCAAGTCCCAAAAGCTACCTTGAGACAAGGTTCTAATAGTCTGTGGTATCTTAATGGAATCCTTTGGTTTAAATAGCAACCTTGAATATACAATTTATTTAGATTACATGTAACTTGATTGAGTATCTTTCCTACATAACATGGGCCCCGTGCTTGAGGTTTCCACATGTGTTATATCATTTAATGATTACAACAATGACCAAAGGTAGCATTCCTACTTTACATATTTTTAAAAATTCAGAAAGAATAATTTATTTGCTGAAAGTCAAAGGGAGCTGATTTCAAAGTCAAGATCAGGGTCCTGTCTACTTGTTCATGGAGAACTGCCAGTGTCTGCAGCAAAGTGATGCCATTTACGGCAGTGGAACCTATAGCATCCCTTGCGTGGTCCATCCTTAATCTGTCTCTGCCTTGTTAGCAAGGCCTAGATGAGCACCATGCTTTCGTCCAGCATGAAAGAGGTAGGAGATCATTTTATACATGATTTTCAAAACTGCCACTTAATTTTATCCTCAAGTAAATATCAACAAAATTATATATATATATATGTATATATATATGTATATATATGTGTATATATATATATTTAATCTTGTAATCACTTTGTTAGTCTATAGCCTCAGTCACATGGCAGTCGACTTCTGGAGCAGGGTGGGTTTCAAACCATCTCCCATAAGGGAGTCAACAAGCAGGGGGTTAAACAAACCTTCCAGAGAGTCCTTCCCCAGACTATAAATTCATGGCAGCATGTACACACATATGGATATTACTATGCCATCTTTTACTCTGGGAAATGGTTACTTAGTACCACCGATGCTTTTACTAAAGGTCAGATTTCTTGGTTTAAGATCAATTGTTCTTTAAACTCTTGAAAAAAAATTTATTTGCTTGTTGGCTTGCTTTTGTTCTCTGCTCATTATTATCTATAACATGGTCAGTTGTAAATCTTAAACTATTTAGCGTTTTAAAAACAAATGGATACTTCTTCCTAATATCATGCACAAATATTTATTAGCTGTAAAAGAAAAAATTGACAAACTGGACTTTATAAAATTAAAGCCTTCTGCTCATCAAAGAAAGAAAATAAAAGGCAAGCTACAAACTGGGAGAAAATATTTTTAGTGTACGTATCAGAAAAAGAACTTGAATGCAGAATATATTTAAAAAACTCTTAGCACTTAATACTAAAAAGATAGACAGCACAGCACTGGCCAGCATGGCTCAGTTGCTTGGGCATCGTTCCACAAAGCAGAAGGCCAAAGCATTGGTTCAGTTCCTGGTCAGGGCACACGCCTGGGTTGTGGGCCTGGTCCCCAGGTGGGGCACCTGAGAGTCGGCAAATCAGTGTTTCTCACTCACATTGATGTTTCTCTCCTCTCTTTCTCCCTCCCTTCCCCTCTCTCTAGCTAAATAAATAAATAATTTCTCTTAAAAAAGATAAACAACACAAATAAATGTGGGTAAAACATGAACAGGGATTCACAAAAGAAGATATATAAATGGCCAACAAGTACGTGAGAACATTCTTAACACCATTAGTCGTCAGGGAAATCAAAACTAATACAACAGTAATATGTCATGCCCGTTAGAATGGCTAAAATTACAGGACTGAAAATTCCCATGTTGGTGAGAATGGAAGAGACTGGGAACGGGTGTTGGTGGGAGGGCAAAACGGTGTAGCAACTTTGGGGACAGTTCGGCAGATCCTTAAATGTTAAACACCAGCTTACCAAACCTCCCAGAAATTACACTTCTAGGTATCCAGTCATGAAAAAATAGTTTATGTTTACAAGGGATATGTAGAAAAAATAATCAGACTAGCTTTATTTATAAAAGTTTGGAAAACAATACAAATCACCAGATACAGATAAATGAAAACATATTGCGGTATGTCTATATAATGGGATTCTTAGCATTAGAAAGGAATGAACTACTGACATATGAAACAACATGGATAAATACCAAATACATTATTGTAAGTGAAATCATCCAGATACAAAAGATCATATATTGTATGATTCCATTTCTATGAGGTTCTAGATTGGCGAAATGAATCTATGGGGATAGAAACCAGATCAGTGATTGCCAGGGAGACATGAGGAAGGGGTAGGAGCTTGTAAGGGGACACAAGGGAATTTTCTGAGATGGAAATACTCTATATCTTGATCTGGGGAGGTAGTTACATAATGTATATATTTATAAAAAGTTATCAAATTTCATACTTATATATGTGAAAGCTAGCATTCAACATATAACTTAATAAATTTGATTTCTAGGTAGACATAATATTAAATATGTTGCTATGTGCATATGAATTTAATCAGGAATACACATAAAATTATGTTCAAAGACAGAAATTGTTACAGTGTATCAAAAGAAAAAGACCCAATTATAAGATGCCTACAGGAAATCCACTTTAAATATAGACCCATGTAGATTAAAAGTAAATTGACAGAGAAAGATATAGCATGCTGCCACTAATCAAAAAAAGCACAGATAGCTACATTAGTTTCCCACAGAGGAGACTCAGAGCTAGAAAGGTTACTGAGGACAAAGAGGGGCATTACATAATGATAAAGGTGTCAGTTCTCCAAGAAGACGTAACAATTCTTAATGTACGTGTGTCTTACAACAGGTCAGATACGTGAGACAAAACTGATGTAAATGCTGGAAGAAAGGTGGTTTCACTGTTACAGTTGGAGACTTCAACACTCCTGGAGCAGAATGGATACACCCAGCAGGCAGAAAATCAGGAGCGACCTAGTCGAACTCAGCAACATTATTAATCAACTGAATATAATGGTTTCTAATGACTATTTCAGACAACAGCAGAATACACATTCCAGTTTTGTGGGGTGAAATCTTAGATGATTGATTTTAAATCTTTCTCCTTTTCTGACAGATTCATTTAATGCTATAAATTTCTCTTAGAACACTGCTTTTGCCACAGCTTACAAGAAGAACCAATTAAATACAAAAGAAGCAGAAGAAAAGTAATAAAGAAAATTAAAGCAGAAATCAATGATATCGAGAAGAAGAAATCAGAGAAAAACAATAAAACCAAAAGCTGGTTCTTTGCAAAGACCAGTAAGATCGATAACCCTCTAGCCAGGCTAACTGAAAAAAAAAAAAGGAGAAAGGACACAAATTACTAACATGAGAAATGAAAAAGGGGACATTACTACAGATCCCACAGATATTAAAAGGATACTAAATGAATACTTTGAACAACTCTACAGCCTCAATTTTGATAACCTACATGAAATGAACTAATTCCTTGAAAGGTACAGTCTACCAAAACTCACACAAGAAGTACACAATATGAATAGGTCTATACTTATTGAAGAAATTGAATCAATAGTTAATAACTGAAAACAGAAAGTTTCGGGTCCAGATAGGTTCACTGGTAAGAAGATAGGTGCAGAGGGAATACTTCCTGACTCATTCTGTTAATAGGAGACCAGCATTACCCTCATCCCCAAACCAGACAAAGACATTAACAAGAAAACTACAGACAAGTATCTCTCATAAACATAGGTGCAAAGCTCCTCAACAACATGTTAGCAAGTCAATCCAACAATGTATAAAAAATGAGTTACATCACTGGCTCCCCTGGTTCTCAGGCCTTTGGACTCAGGCAGAATTATACCCCTTGCCTCCCACTTGCAGGTGGGAGATCATGGGGCTTCTCAGCCTCTATAATCACATGAACCACTTTCTCATAGTAAGTCATATATATGTGCACACACACACACACACACACACACACACACGACTTACTATGAGAAATTGGTTCATGTGATTGGATATATACATACAAACACACTTTTTCTCTGGAGAAACCTGACTACTGTAGGTAAAACTATGGACAAAATAAAAAGCTTAGTGGTGGCCAGGGGTAAGGAGAGAGAACACAGCACAGAGCTTTTTTTGTAGGGCACAAACTACTCTATATGTTTCTCTAGTGGTAGATACATATCATTAAAAATTTGTCTAAACCCTAGAGTGTACAGCATCAAGAGTACCCAGGGTACTATGGACCCTGGGTGGTAAAATTTGTGCCACTGTAAATTCATCAGTTGTAACGAGTATATAACTCTCTTGGGGGAGGTGGACAGTGGGGGTGGCTGTGCATGCGTGGCGGCTGGGATATATGGGAATTCTGTACCGACTCTCAATTTTGCTGTGAATCTAAAACTGCTGTAATTAATAAATTGTATTAAAAGTATTAATGTTCATCACAGTGTTATTTTTAATAATGAAAAACTGGAAACTCCCTGAATGCCAAGCGTTGGTCATTCAGACAGAAGACTTCAGTGTGATGAACATATTAAGCATTTACAATTGGGTTTCCTAGTCTGGCCCTAACCTTCCCTCCAGGCCTTTGTACTAAAATCTCCCTGACCCAAGTGTTTCTGGGAGTGCAGAGTTCTCTCACAGGAACGCAGGAGGGAGTCCACTGGATACAATCACACGTGGCTTTTGACTGTTTTTTTCTTGCTCCCCCTCCTCAGTGTCCTCTGTTCACAAGGTTCTTTTGAAGGAACCTTGCTCCTCCTGCCATTAGTGGCAAACACTGTCTTGAGCCTCGCCTGAGGCCCTGCTGAGCGTGCTTCCAAGGTTCCAGCTCTGCTGATCAGAAGAGCATCAGAGCAGAGCTGGGGCCCAGGAGAAGTGGCTGGAATCCCTCTTTTCATAGAGCTCAAAGGCACTCTCCAGGCCCTTGCAGGAACGGAAGGCCGTGCCACCCCTTCACTGTCCTCCCCCAGCTTGCTCTTTGTCTCCAGGACTCCTTTCCAAATTCCATCATCATCTTCCAGCTAAAAATTGAAAGCCTCCCTGAAACTTGATCTCATGCAAAGAGGCACTGAAAAGAATTCCTAGCCCCTGGTTCTATAAACAGCCCCCTGCATTTGGGAGTGTTGTGATGAGCTAGGTTTTGTGTTTGTTATTTCTATTTGCAGATAATTAACTCAACAGTTACACTACAGCTTACACCTCTTCAGTGTGTTTGTTTCATTTTTGTATATGAGGCTCATCTGTAATTGCAGAGGACGAAACTGATCTACCCTCCAAGGTCAGGAGTCATTTCCCCGCTGTGGGTTTGAGTTCATACTCTTCTGCTTTCTCTCACTCCTGTGTAAGTGGGGCCACCATTGAAAGGGGCATGTGCGCTTCAATCCCACAGTCTGTGGCTAAGGATCAGAACAAGGTGCAGTATCTATGGAGGACCTGAATTCCTAGGCACTGATCTAAGGAGTATGCAGAAACAGACAGATGTTTGTGAACTGATGGAAGCACAGCCCCATCACAGACCAGCTGCAGTCGTGCTCCCATGCTGGCCCCACCCCCTGCAGAGAATGGGTCCTAATAGGTTGGCTCACTGTAGGCCGCCTGAGTTTAATTCGGATTACTGAGTAATGGAAGATGTACACCAGAGGCCTTCATCTGAGAGCCAGTCTGTGTCACCAGGGGTTTTCTTACATTGGTGTGGGTGCTCTAGTGCCTTACCAGGCTGCTTGAGTTTTATGTATGAGTCATAACAAATGACATTTTTTGTTTTGATCCAGTTCAGCAGTTACATCTCTGAGTCTGAGAATCTCTGATGCACACCTGGATACACCCATGACACAGCTTTATTGCAAATAATGTCGTGAAGGGAAACTGCAGATCATTCCCTGATTGGTTGCAAAAAGGACAAAGAAGTCAGGATTATACAGCATTTGGTGTCACCAATGAGCAAAGTCTTGGGGATGAACCAGTTATTCCAAAAATTAATATCCACAAACTCATGTGCAAGTGGCCTCTTTTAATTGTTTTTACTTATCTGGGAATAATGGACCTCAGGAAAGTGAGTGCGCTCAGCCTCGTGATTTGAGCGAAGTTCAGGAGCCGAAGCGGTTTTGCTGAGTCACTGCTGGCTGCAGGACCCCGTGCACATCACCTGACCTCCACAAGTGCCGCCCGCCCTGCCGCAGAGATGAGTAACTGTGGCCTGGGAGGCCCGGAAGTGCAGAGACAGCCTTCTGCCCACGGGACCCTGGGCACTTCTGGGGCGCAAGTTAGCTCCATCAAGGAGAGGGGGGCCCTAAAGAGGACTCTCAGAGTAGTAACCTCATCTAAAAGCCACCTCTGGAAAAGGGACCCTTTTATGCTCTATGAGGAGTATTAACTGGCAAAAACTTTTTGAAGCCTTAAAAATACTCATATATTTTGATTGCATGATTTTACTTAAGTAAATTCAGTCTTCAGAAATAATCAGAAATGCATATAAAATTCATTCTACAATCTTCATCATGGTGTTATTTTTAATAATCAAAACTGGAAATTATCTAAATGTTAAACTGTAAAGCATTATTAAATAAAATACGGTACATATTTATGTTGGAATACTGGACGGCCATTCAAAACAATCACTGCAGCAGGATAACTAATGACCTGGGGAAAAGTTCACAACAGAATAGTCAGTGGAAACAGATTATAAAAGAACATTGTTAGAATAATCCAACTTATTTAAAACTATCTATACTCCCACACATATAGATGAATGACTGCAAGGCTATACACTAAATCGATAACAGTGTTTAGTCTCTGGGACTTAGAATTGTGATCCCCATTTTTTACTCATGATTCTTCCTATATGTTTCAAATTTTTCACAATGAACGTGTGTTCTGTTTGCCATAAATATCTGTTCCCTGAGTCTCTGTTCAGTTGGACTGTCACAGATGGGGCCGACCTGCATGCATACATACGGAGCAAACGAATACAGTGACACGTCTGTGAACCGGCTTGAGCAATCCCAACCCTGGAGGCTCTCTGGCCTGGGAATAGAGTGGGATTTGTGTGTGAGGAGCCTGAGCCTGGAAGACTGGTGAGTCTGTGGGTGGTTTCTTAAATCCTCAATGCACGTGGCTTCTAGCCCCAGCTCCGCCCTAAAATTCTGGCTTGCTCAGCAAGGCTGAAGAGTGAGTTTGCCTAAGCAGCTGCTTCCCCCACATAAGTCCACTGTTTACTCTGTATCTATTTAATATCTATTAAGCAACACCTGATCCTGTTGACCAGGAAGTATGTTTGAAAGGAAGGAAACCTTTCTTTCAGAGTTAAGCAAACATCCTTGGTAAGGGCCCTAACACCTGAGAATCTTGCAGTTAACATTCCAAGCATTAAATCTAAATAAATGTCCTGAGTCACAATACCACAACTGGCTGGGTGGTGATCTCATGGTGGTGCATCCCCCTGTATGAGAACAAAAATTGTCAAGTGGCACATCTTCCTTTGAGAACAAAGCCGTCTCCTTCATAATTCATAATGGGAAGAAAAGAGGTAATTTATGAGATAATCAAAACACATAATCTATTATAGAGCTTTCAAGATGGTATTTTCAGAAGCAACACAGTTATGCTTAACTCCCCTTACCAAAGTCAAGAGGCAGGAGCAGCATATAATCCCGACATTGCTGGTGTCCGGCTTTGAGATGTGGTGTGAGCATGTGCCTTCCCCGAGCAGATTGGCTGAAGATGGCTCCAAGGGCATGCCACATAAGCAGGGAAGGCAGTCTGAAGTACATCCTAACATTGTTGCAGATAAGACATCCTAAAAAATGGGAATAACATTATCTCCATGTATTATAAAATAAATCAAAGAATCCATCAGATTATTGATATATTTTATTTAGCATCTACTTTGTGCCAGATACTATCACAGGCACTGGGGACCCAGCAGTGATCAGTACAGATAAAGTCCTTGCCTTCAAAAAGTTTATATTCTCCTCAGAAGAAACAATAAACAGATTGATGGCATACTGGGTGATAACTGACAGGAAGAAAAATCAGGCAGGGTAAAAGGTTAGAGAGCACCTAGGGGAGTCTTCTCTGATAAGCTGACACGGAGGAGAAGCACAAAGTCAGCGAGGAAGCAAGCCAGGTGAATCCTTGCAGGTGAATCCTTGCAGGATGAATGTTTGAAATAGGGAAGAGGGCAGGGGCGAGGCCTTGAGGTGAGAGGATGCCATGATGTGTTAGACTGATCAGCAAAGATGACTCTATAGCTGAGGGCCATGGTGAGGACTTTGGCCTTTCCTCTGAATCAAACGAGAAGCCATTGGAGGATTCCCAGCAGAGCAGAAACAAGGCATGACTTACCTGTGTGTTGGTGGTGGTATGGTCTTGGATGGGAACAGGGCAACCTATCACTCTTGTCACCCCACCATCAGGATGATCATGGTCGAGCCAGGCTTGAAATAATGAAGGTAAATGAAGCAGAGCAATTCCAAAGGAGTATATTAAAGGAGCTGCTGATGTATTGGATGTGGGAGGTGAGAGAAAAATATGAACGCAGGTAATTGGCCTAAGCCAACGGGAAGAATTTAGTAATGTTCTGTGGTAAAAATGAGGTGGGAGGAATTCACAAGTTTTGAACACACAGTCAGTTCTCGTTACTTGCAATAGTTGTGTTTTGCAAAGTCATCATGAACACTGGACCATTGCTCCTGGGAGAAGTACGGGGTTAGCACCCTGTGAGGCCCTGATCACATATGTTTTTGTCAACTGGTCAATAGGCAACCTTGTTTTATGTATGCTTCAGTTTAAAGACACCTTACTTAAGACATATCTCCCATTCTTTGTCGTTGAACTCCTTGGCCAACCACATCATAACTCATGCCTAAATGAAGCTTATCTAACATTTATTTTCTCCAAAAGGCATGTTACAGCCTTCCAGCACTGAGAAGCACTAGACAGCACATCAGCACAACACTTTGGATCATTTTAAAAAGTGAAATTGCCAACAAAAAGCACAAACATGAAAAAAATGTGGCATTAAACAGATCACGAAAGGATGCTTCTTTACATTGCGAGAGCTGAAACAAGAAGGCGGAGTATCGCCATGTTTGACCTCAGCTGGATCGTGCATCTCCGGTGACTCAGGTTTTCCTGAAGCCCTCCACGTGTCTGTAAAGGACTGAAAGCACTGCGGGTATTGATTCTGGAGTCACAAGTGAATTTTAGCAAATAGGCAAATTTGCTAACACAGGTTCTACAAATAATGAGGGTTGACTGTATTAAGATTGAAGGGCCTATTATTCATCCTAGTGGAGATATGAAAAATGAGTTGGAGTCTGGGACATTCCAGGGGAAACGCTGGGGCTGGCGGTATTGATTTGGGAGTCACTGCCATTTATCTGAATCTATATTTGTAGCTAGCACGAGACTGGATGAAATCATCTAGGGAGTGTGGAAGAAGAGAAGTGTTCCCGCCGAGACTGACTCCTGGGGCACTCCAGTGAGGAAGTGAGTGTCTGTAAAAGAAACTAAGAAAGAATAGCCAACGGAACAAGAAAGAACCCAGAAAGAGTTGTGTTTCAGAATAAGGGTGTCAAGAATGTGTCAATTGCTCCTGAAAAGTTGTCTCCCATAAGACCTTTAAAACTGACCTTTACTCAAAAAGGGAGGCCCTGGGTGATTTTGATGAACAGTTCCATTGGAACAACAGAGGTAAACATCAGTCTGGAATGGACCTAAGAGCAAATGTACAATTCTTTCCATGAGGAGTTTTGATGGAAATGAGAGAAGAGGAATAAGGTCAAACCTGGAGGGTGTCGGATCAAGGGGCCACTACACACTGTGCATGTTTATGCTGAGGGAGTGAACTGCTGGAGAGGGTGGGATCCATGATAAGAGAAGGGACAACGGCAGGTGGTCCTCTCCGCAAGTTCAGTAACTTACGTAACTTCACATCAATTGTACGTGGTCAGCACTGTCACTATCTTCATCTACAGGCAAGAAAAATGAGGCGGAGAAAGGCCAGAAAACTTGCTCACAGTCACTCAGTGAGTAAGTGGCAGAACCAGGAGGCAAGTTTGGGACTTTGGTTTCCAGAACCTGTGCTTTTAGCTGCTGTGCTGTATTTCTGCAACTTTAGATTGCAATTACTTCACATATATTGATTTCCTTGTACCTAGCAGTCACCAACCAAGGTTGAACAGCGAGAGGAAGAAAGGGAGCAATCCCAGACTTCAGCCTGTCCGCTCACCACGCTCCGGGACACAGGCAAGCTGGGGAGAGTGCTGTTGCTTCGTTTTGAGGGAAGCCACCGAATCTGGCTCGGTGCTAATACTGGATGCTTCTAGAACATGTCTTACCTTCAGAAATGCTACGAGGTCAATTTTGTAGCACCTGGGAAATAAAATTCATTCCTTGGGGTCATCCCCAAATCAAGCATTTAATTAATCTTCTCATAAACTTCTCCTGTTCTTATTCTGGTCCCACATGAGAGATTTCTCAGAAAATAGCTCAGCTTTTTTCTAAAATGGATGCAGCTTGGCATCGCTTGGACCCTGTCTTCAGTAGTTAAATAAATCACTTGTTGCTAAACAGAGCAATTTATTCCCTTGACATCTACATGGCCCTCTTGGTTTATTTTAAAATATATCAACTAACTTGCCACAACTGCCATGGCTTTTAATGTGTCTGACACATCCAATTTCAATAGCTCAATGAAAATGTCACATAATAAAATCTAGAGAGGCAAGCGGAGCAGGCAAGGAGGGTTGGTGTGTAGACACACCCTCGGAAAATAAGCAATGAAAACGCCTATTCAGGTAAGCTTCAGGGAAGGATCTTCTTACCAGCACTTTGGGAAATTGATTAGATCACACGGAAATCTCTCTTTTTACATATTCTCTTTATTAATCAATTCTCCCATGTGTGTTATTTAACTCATAGAATCTACGTACTCTCCCAAGCTGTTTCACATGAAATGAAATCCCCACCTGCCAAACACCTTTAATTTTTCATTTCAAGGAAAATATTTATTCAGGAATGTAGTCATATTTCTTCACAAAGGAATTCTGGAATGTTAGATGGTTGGCATGCATTTATATTCATTCCCCAGATGACAGGTTCTGTAATTCAGTGCTATCATGCGCCAACAGACGTCAATGTTCTGGGCATCCTGATAAACATCAGGAACACAAGAATTGAAAAGATCAGTACTGACCTCAGTGTATTTGCATCACGAGAATGATCTTTCTCTATAGGCCAAGGTGGAGTCAAGTGGTCATCTTAGCTCTGCTAGTAACTAACCATGTGATAACTAAGACAACTGACTTCAATTCCTTACTTGTAAAATTGAAAGAATATTAAATATTACCTTGGAAGTTTATTGAATACCAACCCTTAGGATTACTGGGTGGGGGAGGAGGGTTAAAAGCAACAACATATATCAAAGTACTGTAAAACCTGATACAATCTTAGTCTTACTTAACTGAACTCAAAGTATACCCTGATTATTGCATCTTCTTCTATAATGCTCAGGAAACTAATTCTGTTGCCAAGTATCTAACCATCCATCACTATCTTTACAGTGAAGATACCTAGCATCGAAAACAAGGTGTTAGGAGATCACAGTGATGATATTTTGTCTCAGCAATTACAGAGGCGACTGTAATATTCATCTGCTTGTATTGCAGATTCCTGAAACGCGATAGGTCACAGGCATCCTCACTGTTATGAATTTTCTCTCCCTGTTAATGGACATCTACCCTCTCTCACAAGTTAAAGTAATCCTCACAACTCTCTCTCTGTTGGTCTAAAATCCCGAACCTTTGTCTCATTTGCATCTCTTGGGTCTGTCCACACTTCTTTGTCAGACCACCACTGCCCTCATACAGGCCTTTTGCTTTCTTGGGTGGGTCTTGGCAACAACCTCCTAGCTAACTGACCTTCCTATTGATAGCTCCTTCCTCTTCACTCATTCCTTTCCTCTGCCTCATTACATTCCTGAAACTAAATATGACCATGCTCTGCTTCTTGTATAAAAGCTTGCACTGTCCTGCCCCCACTCCCATGATTTTTCCTTAGGGTAATAACCTGGAGTAATTTCATAGACCGGCTCTTGCTACTTGTCCATGACCCACCAAGCACATGTGACTTTGGCCATTCCATGAACACCATTCATTTCTTGTGTCGTACTATTTGCTTTCACTCTACCTGTGACTTCAAATGCCCATTCTCCCTGAGCCCTTTCCCTGGCCACTTCTAACTTCTCATTCAATTGTTCAAATAGCATTTCCTCTGTGCAGTCTCTCAGCACTTTGGACAAAGCACCTTCATCTTCTGAGCTCCCATGTCTCCTTCTACACTTTGACCATTGTCCTCACTACATGGTACCAAAATATGTATTGCCCTATATCACTCCTGAAATGTCAGCTCCATGAGAAGGGTGAATAGATTTTGTTCTTTGTATCCCCTATGCCTAGCTCAGTGCCTGGAACGCTGTTTGACCCTGACAGTATTTGGTGGATAAATAAATGCATGAAGAGGCAGAGCTTGTCTTCATTACCTCCCATCCCTCAGGCACTTGCCCTTGACCTTCATCTTCTGAGAACTGCCTACCTTTCCTCCTGCCTCTACCTTTCTTTAATGATGAAACAGCACCATTCCAAGCCCATCGCTCCTCAAACATCACTTGCCCTATAACCCCTCTTTGTCTTTAAGGGAGCCAGAGGGAATGGGACTGAAAGTACAGAGTTTAGAATCAGACTCCCTGGGTTCAGAACTTTTTATTTATTTTTTTAAAGATTTTATTTATTTATTTTTAGAGAGGGAAGGGAGGGAGAAAGAGAGAGAGAGAGAAACATCAATGTGCAGTTGCTGGGGGCCGTGGCCTGCAACCCAGGCATGTGCCCTGACTGGGAATTGAACCTGCGATGCTTTGGTTCACAGCCTGCGCTCAATCCACTGAGCTACACCAGCCAGGGCTGAACTTTTTATTTTTTCAATATTGGTGTTGATGGGGCGACCACAGAGATTTATATGTATACATATGCATTCACTGTGATTTTTTTACAATGAACTTACAGAAGTTCAGATCTTTCTGAAGCCCCAAAATTGGAGCCTACAAATCAAGCAGTGAGTTTTAACTGGTGATGGTAACATGCTTCTCATTTAAGTCTCCTGAGGTTATACTTACTTCACCTGTAGTTCTTCACGTAACCAAATTAAAAAGTGCAGATACAGATAAAGCTCTTCCAGCACTTCCTTTTTAGTTCCTCATTCAGTTGTACGCTTGTGATGTGAAGGTTGATGTGAAAGTGTGTCTGGGACTTGGTGCCTGAGGGTGTCTTGTGCTCCCTTGAACCTGTCGAGTGCCACCTTTCCAGGTGCCCTCCACTGGCAATGCTGGAGGAAGGAGAATCCAGGGAGCCTTTTGGTAGAAGACCATTTTCTTCACTCCCACTTTGCTCTTCTTGCTTGAACAGATAGACAGGCCCCCTTGCTTGAACAGATGGCTGGCCCCCCAAATTGCAGTGCCCAGTAAATAATCCTTAAAGAAGCAGAAATGCTTTCCTTCTATACTGATTCTGGGTCCTCTTAGAGTCACACACAGTGCATTAGTTTTTATTCAATATATGTGTAGAACCACAATGCTCCGGAAGCATAACTGCCAGGCACTCTGCACTCTCCCTCCATTGACTACCCTTGCCGAGGTGTGCCTGGCTTCTCCCCCACCCCATTTGACTTGTGTGTGGTGTCACATACAGGATGTTTCTCTCTAGAGGTGGAATGAGAAGTTTGGTGGGAAAGAACAGAAAGGTTGACATGGGAACCGACTGACACAGAACATAGTTCTCATGTAAAAGGGGATGGGCACCTGTTTTCAAATGAATTAGAATCAAACTGTGAGAGTGAGTCAGAGTTTTCTCCTAGTTTCTTACCTTAGGTTATCCAGGGACAGATGCTGAGAGTGGAATGTCTAGTGTGTGGCCCAGATGTAGTTAGAAAAATTCTGTAATAGACTTTTCTTAACATTTGGCATGGTATTGTCATCTAGCTTATTATCATTATGTATCTAGTTTTTATATCCCATTTTTATGAACAGTATTATGCTCTAGGTTTTATTATTATGAACAAAAAGTTAAGAAGAGGTATATGAGGCTCTGACAGTCTGCTTATTAAGTAGTACTACTAGCATATTTGATAGAAAGTTCCATACCTTCTTCATACCTTTTGAAACTCTCTCCTCCTTTGACTTCTAAAACATCATTCCTTTGTGTTCTTGCACAGGCCTCTGATTTTTCTTTTTCACATTTTTTTTCTTCTCTTGATAGATTTTCTTTGGGCTCTACCCTTGATCTTTTTTTCTTAAAGTCTACTCTCTGTCCTTTAGCGTTCGTTAATTCTTTTGGTCTCATTGCCATGTATTTCTCGATGACTTAAATCTTTTATCTCTAGTCCTGACTCCCTTCATGGACTCTAGACCCATATATCCAACTATCTAATGGATATTTATTTCTTCCTGGATGCCTCTTGTAGAAATAAAACTCAGTATATCCAAAATAAAGTCATCTTCTAGTCTCACCCCACTCTCACTGCAGCCTATGCCTCCAGTGTTCCCTAGTTCAATGGACAGCATTGTTATATTCCCATCAGTCAAGCCCAAAGCCCAAAAATCATACTGTGGATTCCTCTCTCTTCCTTATTCCTCACCCAATTGAACACCAAGTTCTGTAGATTCTCCCTTTTTCAATATGTAACCCCTCTTTCTATCCCTAGTTGCTTACCCTGTGAAATAAAACACTTATGAGATTTTGCCTGGAACTCTGCAATATTTTTATAATAAACACTAAATAAACATGTTAAAATAACTGAATATATAAATATGGACATAGAGGTTGTTTAGAATCTCAAGTTTGACTTTTATACAAATGGCTATCTGCTGTATCCTATATATTTGCAACTGAGCTTTTTGGGGCTAAACTTTACCTTTCTCACAGTTAAAGTTCATCAGAATAGCTTTGTTCATTGTTCCAGTTTTCTGACATTATTGTTACTCTGTCATCCATCATGTTCCCTCTACTTCCCAACTTTATGTCATCTCCACATTTTATAATTTTGCTATCTATTTCTTTATTCTAGACATTGCAATAAATGTTGGTCAGGAAAAGGCCAACGACAGAGATCTAACAATAGGCCAAAGATATTTTACTCTAAGTCACACTTAGCAGAATCATTCACATGCAGAAATCTACTCTCATCAAGGATAATTTTTTTTTCTCTTGTCCATAGTAGTATCATGTAGGTTTCTTAAATGTCTTGTTGAAATTGGTATAAACTCCGGCTATATATTCACCTACTCTATAGTTCCACTGATCCTATAAAAACGTAAATGAGTGTGGGATAATCTGTTCATAAGAATCATTTGCTGGACTTAATACAACTTTCATTTTCTTGTAAAAATATTATCAAACTACCCAAGTCAATTTTAAAACCTAAAGTTTAGAACATAAGGAAAAGGAATATAATGTACAATATCATTCTACAGCTATTTTAAAGTAACTATAGGCTATTTTGTTCAAGTCTTTTTGAGAAACATGCTTGTATATAGTTAATGGTATACATATAATTTGTAGTCATCTTTTAAATTTATCCTGCCTGTTTTCCAACATTGCTTCATTTTATACACTCCTCATAGATTTCCACTCAATCCTATGAGTGAATCATAATTTTTTAAACATATTCAAATTATAGGACCTTTGGACTGCATTCAATTTTTGAATTATATTTAAAGATATAATGAATATTTTACATATATAGGTGTTCATTTTATGTTTTTATTGGATACTTCCCAGAAGCTTTATATTTGGGTCAATTTTCTGGTGTATTATACACGTCTGTATTAGGTAGGCAGAGTAATGCTACAGTAACAATCACATGCTCTCCAAGCTCATTTATTTAACAACCAAAAAAACTCCAAAATTTCAATGGTTTGACACATGAAAGTTTATTTCTCACTCACACCACTTCTGCTGTGTGTATCAAGAATCTCCAGGGTAGTTCCTTCAAAGAAGTGACTCAGGGATTCAGGACGGTTCCATCTTGGTCTTCATGGATGATGTAGGGGAGAGAAAACTGGAGGTTGTCCAGGGACTTTTTATTGCTTCAGCTTGTCAACTGCACTCGCAATCCATTGGTCAGAACTAGTCATGTGCTTCCACCCAACTGCAATGGGTGCTAGGAAATATGTCTTTTCTGCATCCAGTATGAAAAAGAGCATCACTGTGGGTGAATATTTAGGTCTACTCCAGTGGAGTATGTTTGTTCTATGTAAATCTGGCTTAGCTGAAACTTCATTCCCCAGAATCCCCTTTCTCATAGGATTACAGGTTAATTTTAACCAGAAGGAAATATTTTCATGAGATTTGGAAGGTGGAAGTGAAGTACCAGCTACTAAGTTCAGAAGGAATGAGCAAGGGCATGGCTGCAGCTCACAGCCTGATCTCCTGGCTCACCTGGTTGTCATGGGGCAGCTGCCAGCTTGTAGTCCTCCAGTTCCTGTCAGATCTTTTCCTTCAGTTTCTCTGAGTCCTGGGTCAGATGCACATGCAATCCATGGTGAAGGCCAAGGTCCTTTTAGGTCCCATGGGCTATGCCATTTGGAGATGTTGAGAGCTAGACACAAATGTGTTTGTCCTCATGGTTTCCAGTTTCATTCTTCCCTGCGTCACACTCCACTTTCCTACCTGATTGCCAGCCCCACTGACTTATTTACTCCAGACCCACCTCTGGATGCAGAAGTGCCAGCCTTCCATAGAGCTCTTCACCAGCTCTTTCCTGTGACTGCATGGCATGAAATCCCACTGTGAATCTCTCAGTCCATGTTACCTGTCATGATTTTTTCTCTGATAAAACCCAGTTAATATAAAATACATTAAGTTTTTATAAAGTTGTGTCTATTTGTGAGGTATTGTCTTTACAGAAATTTTACTTGAATTCACTGTGGAGAAGACCAGAATCACAAAGAAACATTTGCTCTACATTTAAAGAGAAGGAACAGGTCATGGCATACAAAAAGACAGATGCAATTGTCCAAAGGGAAGACACTTATAAACACAAAACTCAAAGCACAGTTACAAGAACAGGGAACCGCCTCAGAAGCTTCTTTCTATAGAAGTCAATTATAGAGGAGAACTCTGGAAGGATGTGCTGCAATGGTGGCGGAGTTGTCCACGTTTCCACGGTTGTGAGGACAACTCTATGTGGAGCTGATTTTGCCCCAAGGACCAGAGTTAAAAAAGAACAGGCTCCTTTAGGGGAAAATCCACGATGAAGTATAAAACCCAGAATTTTCATTTAAACTGAATCAACATTCAGCAACAATTGATCTTTGTTCCTATAAACTTTCTATCTGCATAAAGTTTGGCTTCTGTGTTTCTTTGTTTGCCATGTAGCTGACCCCACGTGATACGGCAGCACCATTGCTGTCTGGGAGGAACACAGGAGAGGCTAAAGTTCACTGATTTGGTCTGGTCTGCGGCTGTGCCCTGAAGCCTCAGCCACCCAGGTTGACCAAAGGCAGGGTCACTTGCGGACATCCATCATACTCTTCTCCACACACATACTCCTGCCCTTTGCACCAATATCTCCCCTGGAAGAGGAACTCATTGTCCACTTTCCCTCCTCCAAACTTTCCTCCGATTTCAGACAAAACAAGACAACTCTTGCCACACTTCTTCAAGGAACTGTGGCACACTGGTCAAAGTCCACGTGAGCAGAGAATTCTATTCATGGTTTGCATGTGATTCATGCAACTCATTTTGATTTCAGCTGTCGCATGCTTCATTCTCATCTGAGGGGAACTGTCATTCGAAGCGCTGGGTGTCAACAACCAGGAAATCCTAGATGACCGAATAACATGTGTCCACTAAGCCTGTGTAGGTATCATACACAATGTGATTATATATACATCAAACACACCAGTAGGTGTTTGCCAATTTGGGCTTTGGCCAACTCCCCATCAGTGCTGGGCACATTGGTCCATAAGGAGTAGTTCATCAGTGTAGTTCGAGTCACCACACATTTTGTCCCTTGTGTTTCCCTATGTAAAATAGCAATAATAACGACTTTCATACCAATGGAATTATTTAGAAACAGCGTATGAAATGAAGAAAGCACTTTTTATGAATAATTTTATGAATTATTCAAGTCTGTGCAAACCTGCCTGTTCAGAGATGATACCTGGATTTGTGTTCAGACTTCTCAAGTTTCACATGCACTTTATTTCTTGTGCTTGGTTTTGGTATTTTCTTCTACTAAATGGAATAGCTTTACAATTATTTCAGAGATAGCAAATGAGTGACTAGAGGGCCTCAACTGGCCTCAGAGATTGTCTAAAAACCGGAACTAGTTGTCAAATTTTGCAAACAGAAGGTGCACCATGGCCTTCGCACTCCCTACACGAGGTGTGCATTCCACAGTTCCACCCATTTGAGCGACTCACCAGGCTCCTGTGCTTGTGTTTCAGATGCCTGCTCCTCCCTGTTTTGCACTGTATCATGTGTGATGGCATAGGGGAAAGGGGCTGTGGGCCAGACCCTGAATATGCTGATTTGTTATTCTGTATAGATTTGAGACCCGCTGTGGGAACACGTCTCTTAGAGCTTCTCTTCCCCAAAGCTCTGTCGTCTGTATGTTTAAGCAGTATCTCTTGAGTCTGCACTCTGGTACGTCATTATGTCTGTGTACCATTTACTCACTTATCTCCCCATCTACTGGGCCCCTGGAGGGTAAGCCCTTTCTTCCTGGTATCTGTCATGTACTCCTTCTTTTCCCTAATCATAGGAAGCCCTGGTCTTCACCGTCCCTGACCTCAGATCCCCAGTCTTCTACACATCTGAGTCCTAGGAGGGGCATAGAGGTAGGGGTGGCCCCTACTATACTACCATTTGTAATAAAACAACTATAAACTAATAAGAGTTGTGGGTGGAGAATATGGAAATAAGAACACAGTTAGTTCTGACCTGAATGAAATATCTTCCTGATATTATCAACAACCTACCAGAAACTGCATCCTCTTCACCAATAGAAAAATTTCAGTTTTCAAGAAAAAAAGCCCTTTTGTAAACTAACTTTTTAAAAGGTAGAAAATGATAAATTTTACATGTATACAATTTACTTATTAATATTACAGTCTTAGTATGATACATTTTCTCACCTAAAAATTATATTTTAATTTAGGAAACATACTTTCTTAAGCTATTGGGCCTTAGAATAGACCATGTGAGAAAATAAAATCTTTTTTAAAATTAAAAATTATATTCAGCATTAGCTGATAACTTTAACCTAGCAACTAAATAGTAAAACATTTCTCTTAACATCCAAATCAAGCATGATTGCATTTTATGTCACTGTATAAATAAGAGAATGTTAATTAATACTTGTCTAGGTCAAATATTCTGGTTGCATCACAAACATATATATAGCACAAATAAATCAGCTATCAAATTTCTGCATTATTATCTTCATCATGAATTATTAGCCTGCAAAATGCCTTGTTTGCTTTTTTTTGTTCATTTTGTCTTGTAACCTCTAGGTTTTCAGACAGAAAAGAGAAACACAAGTGAGAAATATTTCGGTTCTGAACAGGTAAAACTCCCGTTGGCTGCAATCTCTTCAGGCCGCTCCCCACAGGAGGCAGCCTGCGGTGACATGGTGAGTGGCCACAAACCTGAAGGCTTAGCCCCTAGAAAAACCTACCACAGTGTCAGAGAACACTAGTCAGTTCAGCGTCTAAAGGACAGGTTGCTCTCATCCATAAAAGTCAATTTATTCTCTTGATGTTCAGACATCAAAAATATTTGATTTTGTATTGAAACAGTATGTTCGTATACTGGAATATGCTCAATATACCACTTTTCTTTCCTCTGTGCACAAAACTCTCTGCCTGATTGAAATAGTTTGAACTGTACTTTGCATCTAGTGCTGTTGTAACAATGATGGTCTTGGATTAAAATAATGGAGGCTTTGTTCTACTTTGGTTTTCAAACCATTTTTTTTTAAACCAAGTATGTGATATAGTTTAAAGTTTTAATAAAGAATTAAAGGTGATTATGCACAGTGGAATTCTCATACAGTATGGACTGCCTGCTGAGTTCAAAGTTCTGTGCTGTGCGCAGATACGTATCTGTTTCTCCATCTGTTTGGCACGGTCCTCCAGCAACCGGTCAGGAAAAACACTATTATGTCAGTGTGAAGAACACTTACCTTGGGGAGGGACTGGGGATGCGGGGGTGCCAGGAGATTCAGCTCAAAATTCAACAGTTTTATTCCAAGTATACATTTTAACAGGGACTGCTTCAGGCATCCTTTATAATCTACCTAAACCAATGAACTGAGAATTTTATGACCCGATAGCTTAAACTATATTAAACCAATTGAAAAGATTTAAAAATCGTCATAGCAAATCTTGTCTGGACCTTCAGCTTTGACGGTGACAATGCCAGAGCTCACAGACTCTGGAGGCCATTTCCGGGTCTTGCAGGGGCGGGGCCGGAAGGTCATCACAAAGCATCCCCGACTGTGGCGTCAGGTGTCTGGTTCCCTGACCACACAGCGGTTCTCCTCCCACTTTCCTTCTCCCAGTGTGGCTTCAACACAGAGCATCAGTTCTAAGAATAACATGAGTATGGCAGGTTATTTCCCCCTCCACAAATTCTAGCTGCATAATTTAACATAAAAACAATTTGGGGAAGAGATTATTATCTTTCTACATTCCAAAAAGCTCTCACTGATACAGTTTAAAATAGGCAATTGATATGCTGCATTTTTTTTTTGAGTATTCAATAAATTTCTTGGATTTTTCCCCCCCAACTGCAGGAATAAAACCACTCAGTTCCTTAAGCACAGCAAACATAAATCAAATAGCTTTTACTCCATATTTATAAAATGCCACCATCGTTAAGTTTCTCAGAATTTCCAGTCATCTTTAAGCATTTTCATTTATTAATCTCAATATATTTTAATAGCACACATGTTTTCAGAAAAGTCTTCCCTGGGGCTTACTGTCAACTGTTTCTTCCCTAAATCTTTTAGAATCCCAGCCTATACAGGATTCACAACATGCCTTTAACAAGTTATATGAAAATCTCCTCTTGTGCTCTACACAGACAGAGTGCCCTCCGAATCTGGGAGAGAGCGCTCACAGTCCCGTTGTGACGTCAGCTGGAGGGGCCAAGCTCCACAGCACCAGCTGCTAGAGCCGTAAATCCATTGTGTTGCCCGTTAGGAAATTGCTCTGTGACAGCTACGGTTTGGAAGCAGTAACATTTTTCTTTGCAACTCCCATTTTTAATCTTTTCAGTTATTTTCTACAGTAAAACTTAGCCAGCCGAGTGTGACTTCATGTGTCACTGACCTATATGCAATATTTAAAAGAAAGCAAGTCCAACCAACCACGACAAAGGGTGCAGTCAGCATTTAAGGCAACACTGACTCTCACCGACTTAGCAAAAGGCAGTTCTCCCTGCATGGCACCCCTCCGGCCCTGCCTCTCCCTGCCCTCTCCATCCACGTGAGCCAGTTTTTTCACGCGGCGTGAAGAATGCGTGGCGTGTGCTCTCTGGAGGCTGCACTTTAAGTTTGGTCTTCTCAACCGTAAAAACACAGTTATAAATTGTTCTCGGAGCTAACCCAGTCAACATCTTGGCACTTGGTTGTTTTTAACTTTTCAACAATGGGCACTGTTCACTCTCTTCCATCTCAGTTCTTTATTCAGTGGTCAGGCAGGACACTGATGAAAGGCTAGTCACGGCTTTCCCCCATGGTATCAGTGTGGTGGCATGTGATGGTTCACGTGGGGCGGGTTTGATCCGAGAAAGCCCAGTCTCTGCTTATTCTTCCTTTGTTCTGTCATCTGGGGAGAAAGAGAGAGAGAGCGTGTGTGTGTTGAGTGTATTTCCTCACTCTTTCCCAGTGCTGGCGAGCCACACCGTTTGGGGTTCACATTTCCCAAGCACCTACAGCCTGCTTGGCATCATATAGAATATATTTATTCAGAACAGGGGAAATATTTTTAAGTGAATTTCCATAAACAGGGAAAACAAAGCAAACCCCTCTCTGTGGTTAAGAAACAGGAACCACGGTTCTTTCACAGCAGCCCTTGCCTGTCACGTATTCATCATCGTCGCCGGAGTCATTTTAACAGCTACCAGTTACTTTTGATATTATTTTTACAGATGCTGGCAATTGTACTTGATGAAAGGGTTGATTATAGGATTGAAATGACAGATACTAATGATGATATGCCTTTCCAATGAGTTTAGTAATTACTCTGATGGTAGAAAATATGATTTTCGATCAAAAAAAGTGTAAAGAGGTCTTTGTATTTTGGCATGTACGCCTTTTTCCTCCCTTGAGTAGCAGAAGGTTCACACATGATGGGGAGGTGGATAAGTGGAAGCTTTTGCTTGCTGAGAGATAGTTCTTTTTTTTAAGCCTCACCTGAGGACATGTCTTCATTGCTTTTAGAGATAGAGGAAGGGAAAATGAGAAGCACTGATTGGTTGCCTCCCTTCTGCACCCGGACAGGGGATTGTCTGCGCCCAGGAGAGGTGGTTCTTACAGTGCAACACAGAGTTTCTTTATCGGAATTTACAAATTCCGCAGTTTGCTCCCAGGGGGCTCTGGGTCTCCCCTCATTCAAGGTGGTGAATGATTTCCCCCCACCAGCTCCATCTCTCTGAGCACACTGACCTGCTCCTTGAGCTCTGCCAGCTGACCTGACAGCTGTTTGACCAGGCTCATGGTGGATTCCAGCTTCTCCTGCAGGTTCCGAATCTCATTTTGCTCACTGTCCCCTTCATTGCTAACGAGGGACATGGCTCGCATCCGAGGAAACCAGTCCAAATTCTTCTCCTAAAGGAAATAAATGTTCAGAAAGAAGGGAGTAAGTATGGAAGGGAGCCTGAAATTCTGTAAAGAGTGTTTGTAGGTGTTCATTATTATTAACATATAAATCAAAGTTTCTTAGCACTCGAAGAAAAAAGTACTTTTTCTAGCCAGGGATCGGGAGGGAATGTGGGTGGGAATGAAGTGGGGGTTAGACACTGATCTTCGTGAGCTGGGGGAAGATCTTAAATATTGCAACAAACTTCTTATGGGTTCCCAGGGAGGCCCGGATACACATTTAGAACAGGATTCTGAGCCTTTCAGGCGCCCCGCGAATCCTCATGAGAGACAAGGTGGGGTCTGGAGCCAGGGAGGGCAGCTCCAAGAGTGCATGGTACAGCGTAGGCCCGAGCTGCTTCTCCTTCCTCTCCACCCAAAAGAGAAAGGGGAGGAGGAATAGGAGGGTGGTCAAAGAGATGTTTCAGTTCCAGCCGCCCACGCGAGTTTACCTCCCGCTTCCTCGAGATGAGCTCAGCTCAGCTCAGCTCAGGGAAGAGGGAAGTGGGAGGGCATGGCCCTAGGCTACTCTGTCTGCCCCCTTTGGAAACATTTTATTACAGAAGGGGCAGCCTTCCCCAGAGGGCAGTAGCTGGTACTACTTCTGTTTTTCTAGGTGGGCTGCGTACAGGTGTGTGTGTGTATGTGTGCACCCGCACCCGTGTGCGCACACACACTTCCCCTCCATTGTGGTGAAGACGAAGGGCCGACCTGATACCCAGGTCCCTTGGAAATTCTGCCCGATTGCCTAACATCACAGAATCACTGTGCATTACTTATATTCCAGTTTGGAACCTCAAAAAAGCGTGCAAAGTACCTCATGTTGTCTCCATTTTACAGATGAGGAAACAAAACGACCCCGATAGTTTAATTACCCATGTCACAAACTATGAAGTGGGAGAGCTAGGATTTGAGTCAGGTGAGTGTTTCCACCACCCACTAGGTTTGTCCGTCTGTATTCCTGTTTACCCATCTGTTTCTCCAAGTCACCTTCTCCCAACATCCCCAGCTATGACCTTCCTGTTTATGCTTCTTTCTACTCAGAAAAGTTCACTGAAGTGGCTACGAAGACTTCTGCCTGGCAGATCCCGAGAATAAGAGTCAACAGAGTACTTTCCTCCCCTAAGGCTCTGTGGACAGGCCCAACCTGTGTCTCTCTGAACTCCTGTCTGAGTCTCATCCAGCCTTGGGTCGGTTCTTTTTTCATTTTGGTAGTCGTCCTAGTCTGAGAATAACAAGTTTTTATAGTTTCTTATGCCCAATGACAATGAAAAGGGCTGATAAAGGATTAAGGATAAGACATATTAAAGAGTTTTAAACTGCATTTAAACAGCTGTAGCTAATTAGCATTTCAAAGGAGAATGGTAACTTACTCAGAAATGCTAAGTGACAGCCAGATTCATTCATTCAATCAATCCTTTTGCATCTATTGCCAGGTGTTTAGAGACGAAAATCAGATGAGGTAAGTTGTCTGCTCTCAAGGAGCTCATGGCCTAGGACAGCCCTCCAAGAAAAGTGGACAGCTCGCTGTGTGTATCAAAATCCACGAGGGTTGCTTGTTAAGGACAAACAAGGGCCCAGGAAGTGCCTGCAGGGCAGGGGGGATGGCCCAGTGGAGTGGAAGGCCGTGCCCTGTAGTGACCCCGGCAGCTACTACTGTGCACCAACAGCCCGGGTGGACGTGCAGTGGAGGCAGAGAGCCAGACCGACAGAGGATGGTGTGCCCCTGGAATGGGCGTCAGAAAGACAAAGGCATGCGGATGTCAGCACAGGAACGGCAGCACAGCAGTGAATGTGGGCAGTGGAGGAGGCATGGAGAAGAGACTGTGCTGAAGGCTCTATGAGCACTGAGTCCTTTCAACAACCCAATGAACTTCAGTTCTTTTAATCTCTTTGGCACATGAATTGTGTATAGTATTATCTATTATCTGAAGTTTACCAATGAAGAAACTGAGGCTAGCAAATGTTTTAGCTGGGTTCCCAACCCAGATCTGGGAGCATCGAGATTGCCTGGCAAGACAGGAGACTAAAATTCTGAAAGTAGACCAACTTGAGAAAAAGAAAATTCTAGAATGAGAGTGCCTTGCATCTGAAAAAAATGTCAGTGAATTTGGGGAGTTTGCATTTAACAGGTACAGAGTTTTATTTGGAGGAGATGAAAATTCTCTGGAGATGGACGGTGGTGATGTTTGGGAAAAAACGTAAATGCACTCAATGCCACAAACTGGTACACTTACAATGATTACTGTTGTGTTGTGTATACTTTACTATGATTTTTTTAAAATCAATGTATTAGCAGAGCTAATCTTTTGGATAAACCATGCACAAAGTCCTCGAAATCATCCTGAAGGAGGTCGGTGCTTGGGGTGGATTAGGAAGCTGTGGGTGGCCACGGGCCAGAGTCTGTGATGAGTGTGCAGGAGATATTAGAGGACAGTGACGCGGAAGGGTTGACAAGTGCATGTTCATGTGAGGGTGAAGATGCAGGGATGTCTTGGCAATGGGGAGCCAAGTCTGCTGACCATCTTCTAGGGCCCTTAGTACCAAGTGGTTGGGAACACGGGCAGGTGCTGCCAGCTGGCTCGAAGAGTCCAGGAGGCAGGGTGCTGGCAGAGGAGGGTTGATCTGCAACAGGGCGGACTCCAGGGGGCTGATGGAAGGGAAAGTTTGAGCGCCTCAGACAGCTGAGCCTGGGGGCAGAAGGTACCAGGTGACAAAGTGATACCCAAGGTGTGGATGGTGAAAACATCAACTTGTAGAGAGTTTCCAAAAGGAACAGGCAAAACATTGTTCAGACGCTGAGCAGATCACAACTTGGCCAAAGAGAACACAGGTGAGGCTCTGTCTCCAAAGAAACGTTACTGCAGCTTTCTTAGGGACTGGGATCAGCCTCGTCTGAGTCTGAGGAACGGCGGCAGCTCTCAGGGGAGCATCACCCCAGCCCTAGGACCACAGGACTCTCCTTCCCTGCACATTCTTGCTTCCCTGGGTCCTTGTTCACCCCTTCATGTACTAATTCTTACTGTGTTTGCTGTGTCTGTGCTAAGCACTGGGAAAACAATGGTGAGCAAAAACGCAGTGCAACCCTTGTGTTCACAGAATTGACAGTCTATGTGGAGAGAAAGACTTCAATCAAAGGATGCAAAAACAACGGCAAGCTGTGCTTCGGGGCCGGGAAGGAGAGCTACACAGCAGGCACTCGTCATCCTTTCTCTCGGTCCCTAAAAATCATTCTCTCTGAATCCTCTGGTTTCTCTCATCTTTCCTTCGCTGCTTGGACTGTTCTGTGTTTGTTGTTTGCGTGTTCCTCCGTCTTTCCTCGCCCATTTGTGCACTGTGTGTTTTCACTGCTCCCTTCCTCTGTGTGCCAACTGACCAGAATCTGAAACTAAAGAAAAAGTATAATTATGATTTTTTTCCATATGGAGTGCTTTGTAGTTCCTTTTCTTAATTTTTGAGGAACTTAACTTGAATGTGTTACATCACTCACTAAAATGGAAAAAAATAACCAACCTAAATTATTTTTGTCCTCTTTTTGTGAATAAAACCAATCTTTTAAAACTAATTTCCATAACTGATGTTTCTTCAAATTTGTGTGGAAAGTACATCCTTTTCACCAGAATAACTGAGATACAATAGTGTTCTTAGAATAACTGCTGCATACACTTTTTTCATTGACAATGGCTCCCAATTAAATACCCAAAGGTTCCTCTCTCTGCCAAATGGCACCACGAGCAGCTTGTGTGGAAGGCTCAGCCTGGGCAGGGGGAGGAAGTTGAGGCCAGGACTTGAGCCTAAACCAGAACCTCAGGACAGACACGCAGGACAGGGACCAGTGAACAGGATGCCACTTCCTCACCACGCTGACTTGCAACACGTCCGCCATCTAACAAAGCAGTCAGGTCTGGTTTGTTCTCGGTTACTCATGTGTGCTGTGTGGGTCTCGTGACCATGATTAGCAGACTCCCATGTTGACTTTGGTTAGTCAATATGAAATCATTTCCTTATTTCACCAGGAATGAAAATATTTGACCACAGGGTAGTATAAAGTGAGGGAAGTGGCAGATTAACTGTGAGACTCGGAGGTTACAATGTGAGATCCTAGTGACTTGGTGGGTGGGAATTCAGAGCCTCTCAAGGTTTTTAGAATGCAAAGCCCCGAGATGAACTAGTCACGTCTCTGAAGACGGACACACAGAGCATGCTAACCATAACCATCTCGCTATCCCTAAATTCTAATAATACTGTATTTTCCCAGATGACTAGAAGATGGATAAAGAGAAGTATAAAAATCTTTCAGATAGTCCTTCCAGCAGTCAGATCAACTTGCTTATTTAATTTTGCACTTATTCAATACAATGTTAGGTTGTCAGTGTCAGTCAAAGCTTAGCTGTGCTTTGTTTTCATATGTGGTTCTTACAGGTGAATACCCATTTGTAGGGAAGAAGCAACGTGGAATAACATAAAGAGCACCGAGATAGGAGTCAGGACACGTGGGTTCTGGTTTTAGCTCAGCCAAAAACTAGCTACATGATATGAGGGGGAGAAAAAGCCTTACTCTCTGGGTCCCCATTTCCTTATCTGTAAAACCAGCGCGCTACCCTAGGTGTCTCTATGTCTTTTCCTGCTTGTCGTTCTGTGAGCTATGAATTCAAGGCAAACTTTAAAAATCAAATTGCTGAGACAAATCTCCAGTTTGCCAAGTGAGCTAGCAGAAACAGAGCATTTAGGCTAGAGGCAACCTTGAAACCACAGAACCCAAGCTCATCATATTATAAATGCCCAGCCTGAAACCTAGAAAGTGTAGGTTTCCTTGAGGTCTCACAACACAGCAGCAGATGTCCCTGCACTTAATTTCCACCTCTGGACAAGTTCTTCCAAATTACATAGTGGACTGGCTCTCACACGTATAATCTGTCCCTGTTGATGATTAATGGACCCCAGGCTTAAGAGCATGTAAAGACTGTAGTAATTTCTCTCTGCATCAGAATGAGATGAAAAAGTAATGAGATTGATTTCAGTGAACCAAACATTGGAGGAACTGTCTTATGTCTTTTTAGCTCTACTAGATGAACATCGAAAGTCCCCTGTTTGTAAGCTAAAAAGCAAGCAAGCATTGGGGTTCTATATCGCAGTGACATACGCCATTTGTTGGCTGCATAGCAAGTTTCAAGCACTTCTGTCATGCTATAGCCCAAACCCCCAACAATTCCACAGGGCGGAGACTGTGAACACCCCCATTTTACAGATGGCAATGCTGAGGCAGGAAGAGGATTGGTGACTTGCCCGAGGTCACACAGGTGTAACAACGGGCTGGGCCAGATGTTGGCCTCTATCTTGTGTAACTGGAAATCCTGTCTGTCTTTCCCTGCACCCGCCTACTGTGTTGTGGAAATGTCACAGCTTAGTTTCTGAACTTGCCAAAGAAAATAGAGACTACAGTGAAAAAAAAATATATATATATAACTTGAGCCCCTTGATTACTTCTTCTGGGATGTACTGAAGAAGATTTGTTGAAAATCAAAAACAGCCCTGGCTGGGTATCTCAGCTGGTTGGAGTGTTGTCCCGTACACCAAGGTTGCAGGTTCAATCCCCGGTCAGGGCACATATAGGACACAACCAATGAATGCCTAAATAAATGAAAGAAAAAACTGATGTCTCTCTCTAAAAAAAAGTAAATAAATAAAAAAATTAAAAAAGGAAACCAGAAACAGACCTTCTAGGCATCATATCAGAGATGCGTATGCAGGCAGTGATGGAAACACATCAACACTCCATGCTCACTGCAGTTGTGCAGAGTGCTCCAACAGCTCGCTAATGAGGGCTACCACATTGAACATGCCATGCACTGTACTGGAATGGAATATCAATAAACCATTTCATATCTACCTTCACCTCTGCTTCCAGACTCTCTGACTACACTTAAAATGTGCCGTTACAAGGCCATTTGCTAAGGTTTTTCTGGTTACCATTTTATTCTGAGCCTTATGTTTATACTGCATTTTCCATTCTGAAATCCTATGCACAGCCTGCTAGGCTGACAAGCATACCCATTGCCCAAAGCCTCGGTATGGCTCCTGCATTCCCCTCTTTGCACTTTTGGCTTGAAGGGGTCTGTAGAAATGGTTCTCGAAAGGAACGTGAGCAATGCTGATACTATCTGCTTACTGGAAGGTCCCAGAGGGAAAGACACTGTTCCTGGTTTCCTGGAACTTCAGACTTAGGACGATGATCTGGAACAAGTGTTCTTTTCTGAAGTCACAGTAACCAGTTTGGCTAATGAGTGCTTCAGGTACCTCATCCCATGAACTGCTCAGTGAAGTGGGGGTGAGGTGGGCTTCTCGCCCTCATACTAAGCTGGTGCCCTGGCCGGCAGGCTAGGTGTTACCTCAGAAATTTAAGGGACACCAATAATACTGTCATCTGGGTTTCTAGCCTCATGCCTGGTGAACATGCCGCATGTATATGACAAGTGTTACTCAGTGATGGCAACACATAGGCTGTCCTCACAGGAGTTCAGATGCAGACCTCAGGTTTGTGAGAAGGGAAGGGCTGGAAAACACTCTTGTCTGACAAATGTGGGGTCTGGAGGTGAGAGAAAGGATCCAGCTGTGTCCTTTGAAATTAAAATGCAGTTCCTGGGTTGACAAATAAATGATAAATTTCTTTCTCAAATGTAAATCAGAACAGCTTTCTGTAAGTTCTGTCTGATGTTTTGGCAGGACTCTCCTGAAACTTCTTTCAAATATAATCATCACATTCAACTTCACTGCATGTAATTTATTAGAGGGAGAATTAAGGATAACACATTTATTTACACAAAAAATAATAAACTTGCATGTAGAGCTCAAGGAAGATCACACACTCAAACCCACACAAAGCCTGTACAGAAAATACTATTTCCAGAGAAAAAACATCCCCAGAAATCTGTTTAACACTAGAGTCAAAAGCAACACATAACAAATGGAATTAAAATCTATTTTAGTAACTGTATTTGTTGCTATTTGAACTCCACTGCCTTTTTCCTTCACATATATGTATGTGTATGTGCATATATGTATAGCACATACAGGTTTGTCTCGCACGTACAAATGGGTAAATCTTCTAAAAGACTATCTAAATTCCTCCTTTGGAATACAAAGAAAAATGCCTCCCCCTCCCTCCTGTTGAGAGCAAACTTCTTAAAGAATAGTCACCAAATCTCAAGACTGCACAGATTAGCTCGGTGAAGGGTCCAGCACGTGGTCATCACGGCAGAGCTTTACCTGCCAAAATCTGATCAAACTGCATTTGCAGTGGGCCAGCTTGCCAGCTGATGTGTTGTTTACTAGTCCTTGATGTTAAGACATTTTATCAAATTGTTCTTTTCACATGTTCAGTCTATCCTTAAGTCTTTCCCCTTGTCTTCAAAACACTAGCCAAGCAGAGGAAAAGAGCCGGTGGTTTTCCAAGTGTGTCTCCCCTGGGCCAGCAGCATTGACATCACTGGGAAATGGTTAGAAATGCACATTCTCAGGCCACGCCCCAGACCTACAGATTCAGAAACTCTGAGTTTGGGGCCTAGTAACTGTTTTAATGAGCCCTAATGGTGATTCTGATATGTACTGAATTTTAGAACCACCACTCTAGATAGTTTAAGACCAAATGGGCGATATCTTAACATTACTAATCATTGGATGAACCTTAAAGTAAATCCTTAACTGTATTCATGTTACACTTTGAGTGATCACATAATTTGTTGGATAAACAGGGACACAGTTGAGAATGAAAGGAGTGTGATTAAAAACTTTGCAGAGACAATGGCATAACTGGGACTGTTCCAGTCAAAACTACGGTCCCTTTGGGTTCCATTAAATTCGAGACTATGATTTATGATACCTGGACCAACTAGTTAGGAAAATGAAAGAGTTCTGTAACAGTATCTGGGTAGCCTCTATAGATTAGAAAATTGTGTTTATGTATGTAAATTGCTGAGAGGATGAGTCTGAGGTATTATCTACTAGGAATTCATAAGTATTTAGGTCACTTGTAAATTGCTTATAAAAACGGATTTTGACACATTTCTCATGGGAGTAGTCCATACTTAATACTCTCATTTCATTTTTATCAATTCTTTTTTTCATGTAAAGTGGATGGATACTAATACTCCCCTGAAATTTCTCCTTAATTCCAATGACCCTCCCTAAACAATTCAATTTTTATCCTTAGGTTTTTGTTTTGTCTTGTTTTTTAATCACCACTGGCCTCTCTACTGCTCTCGGAATTGTTTCAGAAGTCTATCACCAAGGGCAGGAGCATGGTCATGATCGAGGTCGGGAATGGCACTTTCGGGCCAGCACAATGCTGAGACCTAACAATAAATTCAAAGTTGGACCACGATGATGTGCCAAGTTGTACCCAAGAACTCTTACTACTCTCAGGCCAAACTTTTCATTAGCATCAAAGAGCTAAAATTTCTTCACTAGATTCTTCAAATAGGACATCATGTGGATTTAGGGATGCTGAATTAAAAAAAAATTTGACTTAAGTCCAAACCAGTATGTTCTGGGATGGGGCAAGCAGGGCGGCATGTCAAAGTGGGACTGAACTCTAAGTTAGATTACAGCTTTGCAGAGGACAGCAGTGACCACGGACTAGCTGGCTCTGGGACTTGGAACCGCTACAGGATGGTGCACAGCTTGAAAGGAGCCTACCATGGCTGCCAATGCACCTACAGCTGACTAGCTGGGTCCATAGCTGTTCTGAGCACAAGGAGCCCAGCGGCTGTAGGTGATGACACACAGCTCGGCCAAGCAGCTGGTACATGAGGTAATTTCAAGTAGGATGAACAAGGGAAACTTCAAATGGGGCAGAGCAACGGCTGCCCAGGACACGGGGAGGCAGAAAGAAGAGTACGGTACGCTGTAACTCCAGAAGATGGTGAGTGGCTCTTTGTGAACAATGGTTCCTAGGCTGATTATAGTGATAAGATGCCAAGGCATAAAAGGGACAAAGGGTTCATGAACAGGAACTGCAGTCATGAGTCACAGAGCAGTTTGACACAAATGCAATGTAGAAACAATCATTGATCATGTGGTAGGTATTGCGTTTCTCATTTTCATGCAATTTCACAAATAAATTCCCCAATTTTTCAACGGACGCTATTCAGGCTCTATGAATTTTGTCTTAAATTCATCTGAAACATTTCCTTGGTTATTTGTTTTTATAGAACAGCAATCTGAGAGAAGACTTAAAAGATCAAAACAGATGCTGAAGCAATTCCTACATGTAAGACTTGTTTCCGGCACACGAGAGAGCCAGTCAACAAAATGCCATGTCTGGTTATGATTGGCTGTTGTACACAGGTGCTCCCTGCTCATAAGAACTCAGATGCTGCCCTGAGACATTTTATAATGAACATAGGCATTATTTTTAATTTACTGATTTTAGAGAGAGAGAAGGGGGGAGAGGGAGAGAGAGAGATGAATTTGTTGTTCCACTTATTTATTCATTCATTGGTTGATTCTTGTATGTGCCTTGACCAGGGATCCAACCTGCAACTTTGGTGTACCAACTGAGCTACCCGGCCAGGGAGGCCAACTTTTAAATTGCTTCCTAATGTAAGTTTATATCTTGCTTCTCTAACGAGATGATGCACATCTCAAGAGTAGAAACCATGTGCTGTATTTTGCCATGTTCACTGTGCACCCACCTTTTGTGCACATTATACACGAGATTATTATACTCGTTGTTATACCCATGGTATATAATCATTATACCCATGTATAATGTGCATCCTTATTTTTCATTCAAATATTTGGGCAAAAAAATTGCATATCATACATGGCAAAATATGAGCATATATACATGTGTTAATGGTCCACATAACAGCTTGGGCAATTTTAATCTCATGTTTTTCCTCTAACTTTCTTCTTCCTCCATCACCCCACTCCTTACTGCAGACCCACCCATTCCCAGGTTCGTCACCCTCCCTGGCTGGGACACTGTTGTATGATAAATGACCTGGCTGGTCTTTGTCCCTGGTCTCTTAGAGAAGGCTCTAAAATTTCAGGGGTGTCCAAACTTTTGGTGTCTCTGGGTCACACTGAATGAAGAGTTATCTTGGGCCACACACTAATTACATTGTGACACATAATTAAAAAAAGTCTCATTGAGTAAATTTACGATTTTGTGTTGGGCCACATTCACAGCCATCCTGGGTTCATGCAGCCCATGGGCCCCAGGTTGGACACGCCTGAGAAATCCTTGGAATTTCCTGAATAATGACAATGTCTTTGTTATCCACAAGTTTCCTGGATAACACCTGAGTTTATGCTAATGAGGTGACACCTGGCGGGCCCCAAGATAGCTTCAGGATGGGGGTTAGTCACCAGAAAGACCAAGCACAAGTATTAGACGGTTGGGGCTTTGAGCAAGCCCAACTTCTGGGGAGGTGAGGGAGGCTGAAGATAAGTTCAATCACGTGGCCCGTGATTCAATCTATCAGGCCTATGTAATAAAAACCCAATTAAAGCTCTCAACACACTCAGTGGAACTTCTGGTTGGTAAACACACTGATGTGCCGAAAAGATGACGTACCTGGATTCCATGGGAGAAGGTATGGAAGCCCTGCATTCCCTCCCAGACCTCATCCCCTGGGCCTCTGTATTGAGCTGGTCCTCCTGACTTGCCCCCTTTATAATGAATATAATAAACATAAATATACACCTTCCTGAGTTCTGTGAGTTGCTCTAGTGAATAAATGAACCTGAGGGGATTGTGGGAACCGCTGAAGTTATAGCCAGTCTGTCAGAAGTGTTAGTGGTGGGGGACCCCCAAGCACAGTAGTGTCTGAAGTAAGGACAGTGAGGTTGGGGATCACACCCTCTAACTTATGGGATTTGTGCTAACTCTGGGTGGTTGGTGCCAGAACTGAACTGCATACCCCTCGTTAGGGTTGAAATGGAATAGCTGGGGTCAGAATAGGCACCAACCCTGTTCAGCGACAATGGTGGTGGGCCATGTGGCCATCAGCTGCTGAAGACGGCAAGGAGGGCAGGTCGCCATTAAAGCAGTAGACAAATGACCAGGAAACTGGGCTAGTTGGGCCTCTAATTTGGCTAAGCGTTTCTGGTCTGAGACCTGTAAATAGTGGCTATTTGACTGGACTGTTTTAAAGGAGCTACAGACGACAGAACACACTCAGAGACCTGCAGCTATGTACATGCTAAGGATATGACTGTGCAAGGCATAAAGATTTATCCAGGGTGTGTTTATGGCAAAAGAACAAAGTCAAAAAGGATGATGTTTGTGATCTTAAATAAATTCTCTCTTTACTCCCTCCCTGTTCTGCCTGAGGGGTTCAGAGCAATTTGAAATCCACCAGCCTGTGAATTTTCTGTGGTTTAAACTATTTGCTCCAGTGTGTTTTACCCATTCCCTTGTCAAGAGTGAAGTTTGTTTAGTACAATAATCGATGATGTTGAATCAAAATGTGGAAGCACTGATACATTTTTTTAGAACAAATTTTTCTAGCTTAAAATCTAAACACCTTCCCTAGCCCAGGGGGCCCTATGTGACTCTGGTCCTCCTGCACCCTTGGCCACCATCTCCCTTCCTCAGTAGCTCTCGCCACATGGCCACCCTGCTAGTCCTCCCTCATATCCTGCCTGTTCCTGCCAGGGGCTGGCTTCGGCGGACCCCTAGATCTTTCCACAGCTTGCTCATTTACCCCATCTACTCAGGCCTTAGCTCCCCAGAGAGCCTGCTCTTGACAATGCAATCTAATACATCTCCATCCCTCTCTACTCCTTTCACTTGCTTTGTTTTTCCTCACTGTTTCCTGGCATGACCTACATTACATTCTTGTCTGTTTCCAAAAATGGAGTGCAAGTTCTAGGAGAGGAGGGCGCCGTCTCAACTGTTCTTAGCGCCTAGCACAGTGTCTGGCACACAGCAGCAGGCTTGCAGTGAGCGCTAGCGGAGTAACTGGAGGAGCCAACATGGAGGATGCAGAAGGAGAAGAGTATTCTGCTACTGCTGCTGCTCTTTCACGAGGTTCCTGAGGTGAGGAACACTCAGTAAAGGGTGAAGTGGCTTGTGTCGTGTGGGGTCTATGCTCTGTGGGTCTATGCTGTGCGGGGGAGGTCTATGCTCTGCAGGAACACTCACCAAGGGGAAACCACTCTGGACGGCACCCACCTGCGAGCATGCTTAGAGGTGCAGGGACCCAAGAGAGCGGGCAATGATCTAAAAGAGAGGGGTTTTGAAGGAAACCCATTTCATGTGGGACTCAAGAGTTGGAAACTTTTAGTTTAGGTAACAGCTAATAATCTTAGTTACCAATGCATGTAAAAGCTACTGTTCCAGGAACTGAAGGTGTGACCCGCCCTGACTCCAGGAGACCATAAGCAGTTCCACCTCTGTGCCTCAGGGGGACTGCAAGCAATTCAAGATGGTATCTGAGCCATTGTGCTCCAGGGTGAGACGCCCACTGCCCAGGACACAGATGAAAGAACGCTGCAGCTTTCATTTGATTAACTTTTTCCCTGGACTCCAAACCCCTTACCTACAGTTTTTTCCCTTTACAGAAGGAGTCGGTTTAAAATGGAATTTAAGATGGTCTGTCAGGGTACATAACCCACTCTCTTCTCAGGTCGACGGCCACCTGAAGTGCCTGTAGACTCAATCCCTGCCTCTGCTTATTGGGTCTGGTAGGTGACAGGCAGCATGAGAACTGGCTTCTCCAGTTTCACATCCTCTGAATCCCAGCTTTGCCTCTCATTAGATGTATGACGGGAGGACATTATTATTTAAGTTTCTTCCTCTGAAAATGGGGTAATAAAGCCTATCTTTTCGGATTTCTGTCAGGAGTTGATAAAACGCTCTAGAAAGACAAATGCCGTGCACAAGCTTCTGGTGGGCGGAGGATGGAATGGGAACGAGGCAGGGCTGTGAGGGTGTGGCGGCAGAAACATATGTTTGGGGCAAAGAGAATGAGAGAGTGGGAGGAGGGCTCGGTAACAGGCCTCAGGGGATGATGACATCCCTCAAGTCCATAGATTTTCAGAGACAAGAACACAGAGTCACCCTGACGTGAGCTTTTACATTTTCCCACATCGATTGCTATTTGGGAGTTTTGGAGGGTTTTCCCTCCACTCTTTCCCACCCACTGCTTAGTAACCTTGTGGAAACGAGGAGCCTATTCATTTATTCCATATCTGCAAATACAACCTTTGCCTATACGTGCCCACTTTTTAAAAATGCAAATTCCTCAAGTTGCCATGGCTTTCAAAATCTACTGTTTGAAAATCACTGACACACACAGAGAAAAGGGAGGTCACCTCGGAATGGAAGAATTCTATTTTTGTCTCGGTTTCTTTGCAAGAACTGTGGTCAGGCTTCCTAAGGGGCGGTGCCCACACAGTCAGAGCTGACTCCGTTTGTATATCTGGACCGTGACTTTGAAAGAGAGTTATGAGGCTTTTTTCCAGGGTTATTTTGGCCCTTGTATTCTACTAAACACACTATTAATCTTCTTTTACTTCCTCCTTTTTAAATTTATCTTACCCATAGGGTGCAGAGAACCGCTTTGATGCTTCAAGTGACTCTCCTCTCTCGTCATCACCTCTCTTCAAGGCACACTGATTTGGGGAAGTGGTGCTGACCTTTCGTTTTGCCGGGTACACCAAGCCCATGGTCATGCTATGAACTGTGTTAAAGAAGCCCTGCCCTTGGAGCCATATTTGGCTTTGCTGTACTTTGCGCTTGAAAATTAGATTATAGGAGATGCCTGCACTTTGGCCTGGTTTGTGGCTGCAATATGCTGCCAGTGAAGGCATGCTTACTGAACTTCAGAGCTGACAAGGCTTTTTAGTGCCCTTACAAACAGGATTTATTTGGATTTCAAATTTGTCGCCAGGAATGGAAAATTGATGGTTTTGCCAGTATTGGTAGCCAAGAGTTCCAAGGTCCTGTTGAGAACTTGAGTTTATCCTTAGCTCTCCAACAGATGTTCTGTAACATCCTATAAATTTCACCAAGCAGATACGAATGTTTTTTTCTTATGACTTTAATGTAATTCGATTACATCCTTGTGTGACAGTGTATTTTTAAAAGGCATTGTAGCTCTTTACCCCAAAGTTGAATAATTTTTTGGAGTTCTAGGTAATTATTTAGAATTTAAAAGAATATCACCAATAGCCTCACATTTAATAGGAATTAGAGAAACACCTATGCAACATTTTTTTTAGGTATTTGGTTAGGATTTATATCCCTGATCATGATTTATGCATCATATAAACATGTATCATTCCCCACATTTCTGTTCATCAGAGTCAATCCTTGTCCCTCCTGCCCCATTGCCTCATAACTCTCTTTTTTAATTGGTGAAAAAAATGTGGGGAATGATTTGGCAATACACTATATAATACAGATTGTATTGGTTTAGATTGTCCACAATTACCCATGACTAGAAAAAATATCTAATTATTTTGACCTAAGATACAGGTACTTTTTGACTAATGCAATATATAAAAATCAGATTTACAAAACCCACCAAACAAAATAAGTTATTTAAAATTCATTTCAAAAGGCTTCTTTCCTAAAGGAATAATTATAGGATTTCTTTAAGTAACAATTGCCCCACATGCACTGGGAGTATGATTCAATTTTCATCACAAAATACATGGACATGCAACATCCCAATGACATGCCTAGTACAAGAAGTGAGGGAGAGATTATTTTGATGTGTGCCTTCAGGTTAAGCCGCTAATTTAGAAAAATCTTATTTATACTGAGAACCATTTTCTTGCAAAGTCAAATTTTAGAGGATAAAAGGAGCTGATGCAACCTTCGATATAAACTTTCTATCAGCCAAATCCCACTTTTAATAGTCTCCTGTGCTATTTGCTCAGTCACAGGATCACCACATTATTGTATGGAATCCTGTCATAATTAATACACTGATGATGGGTGGCCCAAGGCAATGAGGCCTTCCTGATACACCCAGCTTCCAAGTCGCTTGGGACACGGGGACTGGAAAGCACTGCATCCCTGGGCTTCCAGCTGGGGTCACAGTGCCAATGCCCATTCAACAGGCTGGAATCACACACAGCCAAGTGTCACTGAATGGTGTCCAGAACAGAGTGTCACCTGCCCAGTCACCAACAGCATGGGACAGGTTCTCCCTCAGATCTGGTCACTGTCAATTTATCTTCAGCATGAGCTGAAGATCAAACCCAGGGATCAAAAGAGAGTATTTTTTATCAAAACTAAAGCAATTTACTCAGTGCTTCTGGAGCATAAATGCCAATATAACATTTTAGAAGACATGTCTTTCCATGTTCCCTTGCTGTTTGTTGCATGTACCAAAGGACCACCTAGACTTTTCTCCATTTAGTGCCTGGCAAGCATCCAGATACTTGGGGGCTGCATGCACACATGCATAATTGCGACTGGACTTTTACTATCATCACTCCCCCATCTGCTGTTTTTAGTTTGTCCCTGATCACTTATAATGATATCTTTATTATGTCTCTCATATAACACCCTTTTCCCTACTACAGGGCTGCCAGGACTCCATAAAACCACCATCACAAGCTGCTCTTCTCCTTAAACACTATCATTTCCAACCTATAAAATGGAATCTTTCTGGTCTCTTGGCTTGACACTAAAGCCTAACCATTATGGAGCAATCCACCCTCATTGACAGGTATCTTCTCTCGTATCTGGTCAGTGCCTTCACTTCCCTTGTCAGCTCTTCGTGATGCAGTTGAAAAGATGCGTAACCGGGAGACACAAGGTAAAAAACTGGCTGGCAGTTGATCTTGGGTAATTTTGTTCTCTGACCCTCCCTTGGGAGGGTGAGTGTGAGCCGGACTGGAAGGCTGAACTAGTCCTTGCAGCCTTAGATTCTCTAAGCCAGTGCTTTACCATCTCAACTCCTACGGAGGTTCATTGGGGGCGGTGGGGGGGGGGGGGAATCGGAATAGGTAGGAAAGAAAAAATGAAGGACAAAAACCTGGTACTATTTCAATCACATAGTACTTTAAATACGTCACAGCTTTTTCATGGTTGTTATTTATTTTATTTATTTTCTTGTGAACCCCACGAAAGACAGCCCTACCTGTTCCCAAGGTAGAAAGAGGGAAAACTAAGGCACACAACTGTCATTGCTTCACCACTGTCACACAGACAATGAGAAAGTCAGAACTAGAATACAAGCTTTATATTGCTGGGTACCAAGACCCTTTCTCTGGGGATCATGAAGTATCACAATCCTTCATATGATCTTGTCTTATGAAAGAGTCCTATGGATCACTCTAAAGTATAGACACCTCTATGATGCTTGAGGTTAGATGTAAAAAGTCAACTGCTGATAAATGGAATGTATACAGGGATGCCTCATGGATAATAGGCCTTCCCAAACAAAGAAAGACCCAACTGTTAATTAACCAGGGTAATGAACACATCTAAAGGCAACTCTGGCAATCAGGAGGAAGACAGTCAGTTTGGAACAAATGGGGCAGGGGGCAGCAGAACTGGCTGGAGCTTAGCACTCTCCTGAGGGTGTCTGGCTAGACTCCACACATTCTTCATGGAAGATAAAATAAGAGTAGTTGTAACAACAACGTTAGAATTTTCAAAAGTGATACTCCAGGTGCTGTCATATTTAGGTTCACAGGCCAGTGCTCAATCCCCTGAGCAACACCAGACAGGGCTTAGGTGCTGTCCTATTTATATTTATTATTTCAATATATTTAACAGGAACTCTACCACCATGGTTACTTTCCCTTCCCTGCTTTATTTTTCTCTGCAGCATGCTTCACCATGTAGCATACAGTGTTATTATTTTGTTGAGTACCTGCTATTAGAACATCAACTTCATGAGGGTGGGGATTTTTGTTTCGTTTACTGCTGTTCTTCAGTGCCTCAGATAATGCCCAGCACACAGCACGTGCTTTGTAAATCGTTTGTAATGAATGGACTTTCACAATAACCTAGGAACTAGTCCTATCTCATTTTACAGAGAAGTAAACCAACACCTAGAGTGATCAGGTGTCTCCCAGGGTCACAGAGCTGGTTAGTGGTAAAGCCAGGACTCACTGGAACAGAAAGCCAGAACAGAATTCAAGTTCTCTTTTAAACTCATTCTACAGCTCTGTGCAGCAATGAGGTTGCATCAGCCTCTCTCAGTATGATCTACTAAATATGCATATCATGCAACCAACTAACTCTCTCTGCTCCCAACCTCTGCTTATTAAGTAACCTTCTGATTATAATCTCACTTCTCAGGAAAAAATACACTGACCAGTCATTGTGCATGGCTGTTCTGCTTGTGTATTACAATTTATCTTGTTAAATCAATGCATTCACGTTCTGCTTTATCACATCTCTGATTAGTGTGTTCCCACCCCAATTCATTCCGTGTGCCCTTTCGGTGTCAAGAATCTGAGCAATGATTAGTACAGGATCTACAATTTATCACCCAAGAAAAGGCCTGTCTGGAGCCCTGTCCCTGAAAAATCATCCGGTGACTTGCAGTGGGTAAGCCTCCCCAGGTAGTAGCCTAATATCATTGCATTCCCATTTGATCAGTGATAAGGCATTTTAGGCAAGGCAGTATCCTAGCCACAGTTGTCTGGTATAATTTGGGAATGACAGGAATGAACATAAATTGTGAAATGAAGCTGGTATCATGCTGGCTCAGCTCGAGTACCAAAGCAAGCCACAGTTGTATTTCAGGGTTTACTAGCAACCTTAAACTGGAAGCTCAAAGCAAGTCAGATAGTCTTCATGCCTGAACACAGAGGACTTGAGGAAAGGAAAATGAGCAATGAAACAACATAGAATAAAAATTAAATTAGTAAGTCCTGTAGCCTGAGTACCTAACACTATTTTTAATATAAGAGTAAAGCATTTGACATTCCCTAAACATGCCAGAATCCAAGAAATGGTTCCTGCAACTTTAATTACATGAATCATTTTTTATGAAATTGTTACTTTTCCTTGGCATATTATATTTTCAGACTCAAGACCTAGGAGTTCAGAAGTAATAGATCACAATTTTCATTAAGTACATATGACAGTCTTGAAACCCTAACTTGTTCATGTTTGTCTACCATCTTATATAAATATACATACATACATACACACACACATATATGAGTTTACAGTTTTAAACTCTAAAATAAATGTACATTTATTAAAGCAGGTAAGAAGCAGGAAAGATGTTCCCTATGGAAAATGTTTGTGCACTACTTAAAGGAATGAAATGTTTTAATTAAAAGGTAAATATCTATCATTCAAAGGGGTTCAGTACGATGCTTCTTAGAAACGGTTTTGTCTGATTAAGACAATGTTAGAGGCAGAGGGCAGCTAAGGTGTTCAGGTGCAATAGTAAGAGAGGAAGCAAGGGGAAACCCTTCCACCACCACTGCCTCCACCATGGGCGCCTGCACAGAAGGCACTTCTGACTGGAGCATTTTTAGGTAAGACTGTTGTATCCTCATACATCGTGTGATGTACCGTGATAACTATAAATTATTTTAAACTAAAAAATAATATCTAGGATTTTTAAAAAACATACAAGTTGAAGCCTATTTTAAATTAATTACCAGTTAAATATCCTCTTCTGCTTGTGGACAAGTGGTCAGTGATTATGCCACAAATATTCCCATTCCCTGCATCAGTTGGTCTCTTTGTGAAATAGTTTAGCCCTGCTTTCCTGTTCTCTTTGCAAACTTTAAAGACTAATTGCCAGTGTGGTGTAGAAAATGTCGTTTCTGCTAGCCTAATTGCTAATTACAGCAACAAGGAGAGAAAAATAAGGAAATCCAACTAAATTGCAAATAAGTAATAAAGGGCAATGTCAGCTTTATGAGGTCTGGCCAGAAAGTATCCAACCACGTAATATGAAAAATGGGGACATTTACTGAAGAAGATACAAGATGCAAGAAACATTGTACATCGGAGAGTGATGCCTCAGTCCTCTTCAAAGTAGGCACCTTGGGACCTCACACAGTTCTCCCAGTCACCATCAGCTGCCCTGTCATATTTTCCTGAATCTCACTGAAGGTCTGAAATTTCTTCCCTTTTAAAGTTGATTTTAGTTTGGGGAAAAGCCAGAAGTCACAGGGCACCAAATCTAGGCTGTAGTGGAGCAGAGTCACCTGGGTGATTTGATGTTTTGCCAAAAATCTCTGCACAAGAAGTGATGCATGAGTGGGTATGTTGTCCTGATGAAGCTCCAATCACCAGTTGTCCACAGCTGTGGCCTTCTGAATCATCCAAATAGTTTCCGTGGAGGAATGTTCAAGCTTAACACAAAATGTGATGCAGATTTGTTGCTCTCCTCAATCAGTTATTTTGAATGCAATGGCCACACAGTACACATGCTCACTCAACAGCATCTACTGCCCCCACTGACTAGTACAGTGGAGTCATCATTGTTCACACATGCGCATTCCAGCCCACTCTCCCTGGCTGCCAGGGCACATGGATGGTACACAAACTATTCTCGTTATATTAACAATGGCTGGCCTTCTTCTGGACAGACCTTGTAACTATCATTTCACATTCTACTGCACTTGTTTTGTTAATAAAGCCTTTGCCGACAATTCTTTTTACTAATTTTAGTTTGATATTTTGGTATTTATTAGGTATCTGATTTACAAAAACTGCCTTCAGATTATGCTCATATTGTTCATTAGCAGGTTATCTTTATCAGGATCATCCAACTACATCCCCATCTCAGCTATGTCTTCAAAATAAGGTACATTCTTTGTTGTTTTTGGAATAACCCAAATGCAACCTGCCAAGTCCTTCTTAGGATCAGAAGACTAAAGAGGACACAAGTTTATGAGAATGTTCCTCTTCCTTTGTGCACCACTATTTACATTCATTACAGGAGGGAAGCGCCCACTTGATCTGGGGGAGCCGACTTTGCTTGAACGTTTCCTTGTGAGAAAAAAACACACAATAAAAATAACCTATTGAGCAGTCAGTTCTAAAAGGATGCCTACATTGATACTTCCAGTGACCATAAGGAAAGTCATGTTGTCATTTTTGCTAATTTTGGAAGAATAAATGTTCTCACTCTATAAAACCAACATTGTGACTTCTTTCCCACAGTTAACAGAAAAGAGCAGAAATTGACTACTTGGTCCCACAGAAAACCACTCATACTCCCATCACACTGGGATGGAACGCCCACTCCCATTGAACTGGGACTGATTCAAAACAATGCCAGGTTTACTTGTGAACTTTGAGGGCTACTTTAAACCTCAACTTTCCCCTATGTTGCAATCTTTGATCTATTGAATTCTGTGGAGTGACTATAGAGGCTTCTATTATATATATTGTAAATTGGATGCACCCAATTTACAACTGCAGATATATACTTTTATCTCTGAAGGTCCTTTGAGGCAATTGTGTAAAATACTATACCAAGGATTGTTGAAAATAATGAAAGATTTCATAATGTGAAAAAATGCATCGATGTCACTGAAACTGAACAAAATGGTTCTTTCCTTCTCCACATACATTTTAACCATCTTCTCCACAAACTTGTTCAATAGAGTGCATGAAACAAGCATTTTGCACTTTGTCCCATAGATGCAATTTGCCAACCTGCTTGATTTCTTTTTCTATAGCTCTTCTTAATTTCTACATACTCTGTATTTTCTCCTTTATTAAAGATGATGTGATCTTAGCTCCTATTACACTCACATCTGCCAAACTACTGCGAAGAAGAGAGAGATATAAAGATGAGGCTAGGAAAGGATAAGATTTCACAAAGCAGGTTTGCAACTGTATATAAAATCTGACAAAAACTCAGATAATGGAGATATGGAAGATTAGTGAAACGATCAAGTTGTATGAAGAGAAGAAATCTAGCAAAAGAAACAAACTAAGGCATATACCTGGAAAAGGAAAAAAGAATGAGAATTAGAAATAAGTTATTTATTCTGCAAAGGCTCACTGTGCCACTAGGAGTGAAACACAGCAAATATTTCCATGTTGCCAGATAAAGAAATTGCATTCACATGTGTTAGCCATTTCTATCACTGTTTCTATGTAATTCCCCTTAGATTGTCCCCTGTTTTTCACTAATGATGCAAACTAACTTCTATTCCTTCTTAGGCAGTCTTTTAGTAGAGAAAGAGTGGGACAGACAAGATATGGTTGACATGGGTTATTGGCCTAAGTTTGATTCCAGGTTCAATTCCATTTTCTTTGCCATTTTCCTGCTCAAGCCAGAGATGGCAACCAAATATAAACAATTAAACAATGCTTTGAAGGCCCTGTCTGGCGTAGCTCAGTGTACTGAGCATGGGCTGTGAACCAAAGCATTTCAGGTTCGATTCCCAGGCAGGGCACATGCCTGGGTTGCAGGCCATGGATCCCAGCAATCGCACATTGAAAAACAAACAAAAAACAAACAAACAAAAAAAAACAATGCTTTGCAGTGACTGGTTATGTCCTGCAAAGTAAATTCCATTGACACTGTAGGACTATTTGGTGACCACTTGAATGTGCAGAACCTTATAAGGAAGGGAGCTCCACTGCTTTTCTTCCAGGCTGGTATGTGATTCTCCTTTCAACCTCTGGCTTTCAAGTATATCCAGACTTGTGGTTTTGGTTATAAAACCACAATATATCAGAGATAGAAGGGTCTTTTGATAGATTTAATTCATCTCCTTTGCTTTTCATAAAAGGAAGCAAGAGAAGGTTAAATAACTTAGTTAAGCTCTGTTATGTCTCTTAATTTCTAACTCGGTCTTTCATGTCCAATAAATTAATTTTAGATCTGTTGGATCCTCTGATCAGAGTTTCCATTTGAACATGTACAGATTGAAGAGTTCCCTCCATTTATTACTGAAAGTCTTCAGACAGGGTTTTAAGTGTCAAGGTAAATAATATTATCATTTGTTTTTTAACTAAGGACACTGAGGCAGAGAGTTGAGACAAAATGCCCAAAGTCACACAGTGAGGAAGTAGCCAAGCTGGGGTATAAACTCAGACAGTCTAACCCCTGTGCTCTTGTTCCAATGCCTTTTTGCTTACTAGTCATCACCTGCATTATGAGGAAGCTAAGTCACTAAGATATACTATTACTTACTTTTTGTGCATTTGTTTGTTCATTCAGTCATCCATCCATTAACTCAGAAAATATTAACTGAGTCCCTATTACCACTGCTCTAAGTCTTGATGATATAGCAACAAACAAAACTAAGTCATTGACCTAATGCAGATTATACTCACATAAGGAAGACATACAAAAAAATAAATAAATATACAATATCATGTCAGATTTCAATAGGTGGGGAAATAAACAAGCAGGGTAAGAGATTAAGAAGGATACAGTCAGGAGAAGATACCCCTTTTGAAAGGTGACCAGAGAAAGCCTCTCTGAAGTGGTAACATTTAAGCAGAGACCTGCAGGATGTGAAAGAATAAGTAGAGTGCTGAAAGCTGAGAGAAGAATAAACACAAAGGTCCTCGGAGAGAAACAGGCTTGATGTATTATGGGAACAGCAAGAAGAACGTGGCTGGAGCTGATGAAGGAAATCACGGCAGGGGACGGCAGGTGTCAAAGCATACAGGCCTGGGTGTGAAGTCTGAATTGCATTCTATGTACTAGGAGGCTAAAAATATTCAATTTACATTTTAAAAATTATCACTTTGTTCCCTGAGGAATAGTCAGTAGAAGGAGAAGACTCGGATGGAAGCAGAAAGTCTACCAGTTTAATGGCACCACTAGCAATGTAGGTGAGGGTTGAAGGTTATCTGGACTAGAGATGGAGAAAATTTAGGAGGGAATTGAGTCATATCTATTTCAGTGAATAGTGTAGGTGACATATTTTGATGGAGTGTATGCTGTGTATTTCGATGGAGGGCAGAGAGATGGAGGAATGAGAAGCCTTAACTTCTAGTTAAGGTTTAAAACATTTCCAGTTAAGTGCTTAAAAAAGGAAGAGATGCACATGCAGAAAATGGGGAATATAGCTGTTGTGTAGTAAAGAACTCGACTGGTCTTTGATCCTGATTCTAGAAAGATTCTAAATTCCTTGGAATTTCCCAATGACTGAAGTATCTTTTTATTCATGAGTCCCTTGGGTCAAACCCGAGTTTATGTTAAGAGGTGAGATGACTCAGAATGGGGGCTGGTCACCAGAGAGATGAACCACGTCCCTGGAAGGTTGGGGCTTTGAGTCAGCCATGACTCCAGGGGCAGAGAAGGGACTGAAGACAGTTCAATTTTATGGCAAGTGATGGAGTCAATCACGCCTATGGAATAAAGGTCTCCTAGTTAGCAAACACATCACTATGCCAGGAGCATGATGTACCCTGCTCCACAGAGAGAGGGCACAGAGCACTGGGTTTGAGTCCCACCCAGACCTCATGATCAATATCCTTTATAATAAAAGTGTAATTGAAAGTACAGTGCTTCTCTGACTTTTATGTCATTCTAGTGAATAGTCAAGCCTGAAGGGGTTATGGGAAACCCTGAGTTTGTAGCCAACTGGGCAGAGATGCCAGTGGTCTGGGGATACCCAGAACACAGCTGGCATCTAAGGTAAGGGCAATGCTGTTGGGGAAGGTGCCCTCTAACGTGTGGGATCTGAGCTAATTCTGCATGGTTATTAGCATCAGTGTTGTACTGCAGTCTACTAGTTGGTGACAGAATAGCATCCCGCGTCACTGTCACTGCATAAGACAGAATGAACCTGGGAACATGATTTATTTACAGCCAGGTGTTAATGGAAAGAGAGCATTTTAGTCCTTCCACCAGTTTGTTTTGAACAGTAAGCAAATTCATGTAAATAGTACATGTTAAAATTGATTTACAAAGTTAAAATATCTTAACATTTTCTTTTAGGTTATTTTCTCCTGTGTGGAATTTTCATTTAAACATTAATAGCTCCCCTTATAGTTTCAAACACATCAATCTTTACTATGGTAAGTTAGCAAACGTGAGTCCTATATGATTCCCCAAACTCCATCTCTATTTCTGATCAGTCTTCTCTTCTGAACCCAGTTCTGTTATCTCCATGGACTAGGGAGTCACTGCCCTCTGAATGGCCCATTGTCATCCTACATGGAATGAGTTGGCCGCCCAAATCAGTGTTTTCCTAAATGTCTGAAGGGGAGTGGGGGTTAACTACTGATATTTTGGTCAAAAAAGTTTTTCATAATTGCCAAACTTGAAACCATAATCTTCTTTTCCTTTCTCCACTGTCCACAAACAATTTTCTTATTTTATCTTTCATGTGGACTCAGGGCATCAATAGTTAGCGCTTCAAGGACCTCATAGATCAGTTATTTCATTCATTTATTCAATAGATATTTGTTGAGAGCCCTTTTCTCCCGATAAATTGTTCTAGCTGCTGGTGAAACAGCAACTGGGATAGTCAAGAGTCCAGTTTCCAGGGAAACAAAGACAATTAAAAAATAGTTAATGAATTCACAGGCAAATAATCTGAGACAGTGTTGAGGGCTTTGAGTAAAATATGAGAAGATGCCTGGGGTCTTCTTTAGTAGAGTTGGCCAGAAATGGAGGATTTTAGCTTCTGAAGGTAAGTGTTCCAGCTAAAGCGAACAGCAGGAGACAAGGCTGGCTGAATGGGAAACTTCAGGAAAAAAAGTCAGAGATGCAGATGGGTGGTGGAGGCAAGCTTTTCTGGCTCATGGGTGGTGGAACAAGGTCATCAGCCCATCCTCACTCTTCGTCAGATCACTGTCCCACCTCACCCATCCCTCGCCTTCTATTTCTGGTTCCTTCCACAACATATTTCATTGGTGTGATTGTCACTGGTTTCCCTTTCTTTGACCTCTTGCCCTTTTACTACAACCCACTATGACACTTCCTAAAAATTCCATTTAAAAAGTCATAGCATTCCTCTACCTAAACTCATCAATGTCTCTCCTTTGCAGCATCAAGCAGAAAGTCCTTACCCTGAGCAATTAATCACTGCAATCTTTAGCCCCAACCTAATCTGGGCCAGGTCCCCCTATGCTTTCCTATCATTTACGCAAGTATGCTTTTTTCCTTTACATGCAACATCCATTCCCCACCTGCAGCACAGCTCATGATCTGTAGCCAATCAAGTGTCACTGCCTGGTGTTATCATCCGACCTTTCATGACCACATAGTGTTTTCCCCCAATGAGGCCCAAAATTCTTAAAGGCTGAGAATTTGTTTGTCATATATTTGTGTTCCTTTAAAGTATCTAACCCATTAGTACAGACATGGTAGGCTTTAAATAAGAGTTGTTGAATAAATAATAATTTATTGTTTATTCTGATCCTCAAATACTAATGCAATATTTTAAAATTTAATGAAACATCTATGTATTAGATACTGCATAAATATTAACTTGTTTATACTCAGTAAAGTGGGAATAGAGGGAGCATTCCTCAACATAATAAAGGCCATGTATGAGATACCTACAGCCAACATCATACTCAATGGACAAAAACTTAGAGCTTTCCCACTAAGATCAGGAACAAGACAAGAATGCCTGCTTTCACCACTCCTACTCAATATAGTACTGGAAGTCCTAGCCACAGCAATCAGGCAAGAAAAAGAAATAAAAGGCATCCAAATTGGAAAGGAGGAAGTAAAACTGTCATTGTTTGCAGATGACATGATAGAATACATAGAAAATCCTATGGACTCCATGAAAAAACTACTTGACCTAATAAATGAATTTGGCAAAACAGCCGATACAAGGTCAATACTCAGAAATCAAAGATATTTTTGTATACCAACAATGAAACATCAAAAACAGAAATCAGGAAAAAAATCCCATTTGATATAGCAACAAGAAAAATAAAATACCTAGGAATGGACCTAACCAAGGAGGTAAAAGACTTGTACTCAGAAAACTATACAACACTGAAGAAAGAAATTAAGGAAGACATAAACAAATGGAAGCATGTACTATGTTCTTGGATTGGAAGAATTAACCTCATCAAAATGTATATACTACCCAAAGCAATTTATAGATTCAATGCAATCCCTATTAAAGTATCAATGACATATTTCACAGATATAGAACAAACATTTCAGAAATTTATATGGAACCATAAATGACCCTGAATAGCTGCAGCAATTTTGAGAAAGAAGAACAAATCAGGAGGGATCACAATACCTGATATCAAACTGTATTACAATGCCACTGTAATCAAAACAGCCTGGTACTGGCATAAGATCAGGCACATAGACCAATGGAACAGAACGGAGAGCCCAGAAATAAACCCAGGTCTCTATGGTCAATTAATACTTGACAAAGGCGGAAAAAGCACAAAATGGCGTAAAAATAGCCTCTTCAAAAAATGGTGTTGGGAGAATTGGACAGCTACATGCAAAAAAATGAAACTCGATCACCAACTTACACCATACACAAAAATAAATTCAAGGTGGATAAAAGACTTAAATATAAGTTGTGACACCATAAAAGTCCTAGAGGAAAACATTGGCAGGAAAATCTCAGACATTCCATGCAGCAACATCTTCAAGGATATGTCCTCAAAAGCAATGGACATAAAAGAAAGAATAAACAAATGGGACCTCATCAAATTAAAAAGCTTCTGCATGGCTAAAGAAAACAGCTTTAAAATGAAAAGAGAACCAACTATATGGGAAAAAATATTTGCCAATGATACCTTGGACAAGGGTTTGATCTCCAAAATATATAAAGAACTCACATGACTCCACTCCAGGAAGACAAAAATCCCAATTAAAAAATGGGCAAAAAACTTGAACAGACACTTCTCCAAAGAGGATGTACAGAGGGCCCAGAGACATATGAAAAGATGCTCAGCATCACTAGCCATCAGAGAGATGCAAATTAAAATCACAATGAGATACCACCTCAGACCCGTCAGAATGGCCATCATAGACAAATCAACAAACAAGTGTTGGAGAGGATGTGGAGAAAAGGGCACACTAGTGCACTGTTGTTGGGAATGCAGACTGGGGCAGTCACTGTGGAAAACACTATGGGATTTCCTCAGAAAACTAAAAATGGAACTACCTTTTGACCCAGCAATTCCACTGCTGGGATTATATCCTAAGAGCCCTGAAACACAATTCAAAAGAACCTATGCACCCCAATGTTCACAGCAGCACAATTTACAATAGCCAAGTGCTGGAAACAACCCAAGTGCCATCAGCAAAAGAGTAGATCAAAAAACTATGGTACATTTACACAATGGAATTCTACACAGCAGAGAGAAAGGAGGAGCTTCTCTCCTTTGCAACAGCATGGATGGAACTGGAGAGCATTATGCTGAGTGCAATAAGCCAGGCGGTGAGGGACAAATACCATTTGATCTCACCTTTAACTGGAACATAATCAACAAAAGAAAAAAGCAAACAAAATATAACCAGAGACATTGAGATTAAGAACAATCTGACAGTGGCCAGAGGGGAGGGAGTAGATGACCGACAGTAGGGAGAAGGGTTTTCAGGAACTACTATAAAGGACACATGGACAAAACCAAGGGGGAGGGTGGAAGCAGGGGAGGGAGGTGGGTTTGGCTGGGGTGAGGGGAGGTGTAGGGAGAAAATGCAGACAACTGTGATTGAACAACAATAAAGAAATTAAAAAATATTAACTTGTTTAATCTTCATAAGAACCATATAGATAGGAATGCTTATCCATTTTATGAATGAATAAACTGAGCTATAGGAAGGTTAAATTACCTGCCCAGTCTGTGTCTAAAGCAATATGTCACACTGTCACTCTCTCACACACAGGACCTTTCCACTAACTCCCCTTCAACATTCCACATGCTTATTTCTTTCTTGTTTTTTTTTTTTTTTTTGCAGAAGTAAGGTATATACTAGAAAACAAGGTGGGAAAACATGATGCTCTCAAGTAAGAATAATATCACCCCCAATAAAATGAGTTATTATATATCTGTTGGCACTGTGTCTTTTTATAAAATAGTAGTTCAAACTGGATTTAGTGCTTCCGAATGGCACTAGCCCTCAGCTCAGGCAACAGGAACCCTCCAATGCCCTGCGGCACTGGTGCGACCCGAGACTGCGCGAACTTCCCAACCCCCACCAGAGTTTCACAGTTTAATTTTCTCTCAGAGGATTAGGCTCCAGGTCAGAGAAAAATTTACGGTCTGGTCCCTAATTAGTGTTGTCCTATGGAGAATGCCAGTAGCATGGATGTGTAGTCATGTGGACTGTAGACCATCTGGATTGAACACCTAGACTCCAGCCAGGGTTGCTGGGGGTGGGGGAAGGCTGGGGTCAAACCATACATGACCTCCCAGTGAAAAAAATGGAAACAGTCAAATTCTGACCATTACAAAATTCCTGCCACAATGCTTCCAGTGTGTAATATGAAACAAACATTAACACATTCAAACTCTGATGTAAAGAGATTTTTTAAATATTAGAGTTGTCAGAATTTGTAGAACCAGCACAAAAGTGACTTTGGAAACCACTTAGACTCTCATTGTGAATGAGGGGTTGATGTGCCTGGGGGTCAAAGGTACAGGCAGAACCAGAGCCAAGGAAGGGCCTTTATGTCCCAACTTTGCACCAGGTAGCTGGAAGAAAACCCTAGGCAATTACGTCTTTGTCAAGTTACAGCTGCCTTTGCAAATCAACCGCCTCTGAATTTGGCTATTTATACATTTCAGATTGTGGTGAACCAGGGTTCTTTACATCAATCATGTTTGAAATGCTGATCAATAACCTCACAGAATAACATGAACACTTTAAAACCTCTCTCAAGACTTAATAATGACAGTGGAACAGCCATGCAGGAGGGAACTTAAGAGAGCCAGAATATTTTTTCTAAAGCAAAACGTGTGCTTTATACTGGATTGTTTACAAATATTGGAAAAAAATGAAAAAGTTGATTAAATGACTGAAAAATGCTGCAGGTTCTTTACATAAAGAAGCCGAAAATGTGCTCTGAAAAACGAAAGAGACATCTTTTGTTGCTCCTATCGTCTAGTAAGATAAAGGCAAAGCGTGCTCCCCTTATCCCTTAAGGTGAGTGTAACAGAGATCAAATTCATTCTTACAGAATCTTTGTTCTGGCCCAGTGGCAGCTCCTACCACTCCCTTTCACAGCAGCCCTGCCCTGTGGCCTCCCTTGGACACTCTGGACAGTACCACAGCATGCCTCTTTGGGTAAGATCTGTCCTAAGATCTGTCCTAAAATTACTTGTAAAACTCAAATGGATTCAATGGCTCAATTCAAGTGTTAACAGAAACTCCTGACTTTGGTTTAACAAAGGAACAAGTGCCATGTGGACGTGAGTTTGAGTCAGGCCACAGGATAGGGAAGTCCTTCTTCTACCTGATCTGTCTCAGTGATAATATTCTCTAACTGCAAAAACTGCTGCATTTTTAGGATCTGCTTTCTACTCTGCACAGGAAACTCTGCGGCAGGCCACACCTACCTTGATCTATCTCCTCTGTCTCCCTTTCTGGGAGCCAGCCCAGTGCCTAAGATTGCACAGGTAGTATTCACTGAAGAAATGAAAGTCCACCACTACCTAACCTCTAAGAAGAGCACTACGCAGGATCAGTGAGCAATGCATTTGAACATTAAAAGGCTTAAGAAGGCTCTGAATCTGCAAAGTAGTATTTAAATGGAGCCAAATTGTTTTAAGTAGTCAAATATTTTAAATAAAAGTAGAACAACCAAATATCTGTTGAGCAATAACCCTGGGCCAGACACTGTATTAAGCACTAGGACATATGTGATTCTATTCAATCCCTGCAGGAATCCTAGTAAATAGGGGTATTATCCCCACTTATAGATAAGGAAACAGACTCCGAGACCTGGGGTAACCAGACCTCAGATGCTATCATTTCAAAACACCTTGATCTCTAAATCACCATAAAAGCAACTGACTCCATTAGCCTGACATCAGATGACTAATCTCTGAAATGCAAATTCCGTCCTAATTGCTCATGTTATGGCATGGACTATGCCAGTCTATTAAAAACCATTATACAAAAGTCATGTGTCTTTACAGTATACAGTTCTCATCCCCACAACTTATATTTTGATGACATCTGTTACTCCCTGGAAGAAAGCCATAATTTCTGAGTAAAATCTATCAGTCCTAACAATGCAGATTTTATTATTCTGGAAAACAACTGAGAATTGAGCAAGATCATATGCTAATGACAAGAACTGAATTTCTTTCTTTTTCTTTCTCAAGTTCTTCCTTTCTGGATTTTTCTCTTTTCTGGAACAGCAGGAAGAAATCTTTTATTGAGTTTATGAGAATCCGAGATGTGAACCTCTCTTCATAAATTTACAATAAATGACTTGGGATCGGTCACAATTTCAAAGATGCTTCTATATATTGAACTAAATCCAAATCGCTTTGCTCTAACAAGGGGTGTCCAATCTTTTGGCATCTCTGGGCCACACTGGAAGAAGAGTTGTCTTGGGCCACCCATTAAATACACTGTGACACAGAATCACACAAAAATGTCAAGACGTTTTACATACATTTACAATTTTGTTGTTGGGCCACGTTCATAGTCTTCCTGACCTGCATGCGGCTCCGGGGCCACAGGTCGGACACCCTGCAACATTTGGGCTCGCAGCCGAATCCCACACTGAAACTGACCGCTGCTGGGTCACAGGATATCCATGTGGTGACCGTAAACATTTTCTAGGTTCACTGGCTAATGAAAAGTTAAATCTTCTTTCAGAGCCCTCCTATGAAGACTGTTTTTCCTCTTTTCTGGTTCTCCTGTTTGATGAGTGAAATCTGGGTGGTAGATTCCTAACATCATTATTATTAGTTCTTGTTGGTATTAAATAATGCCTGGGGTGGGGGAGTGGTTCGGGGTAAATGCAGACAACTGTACTCGACCAACAATGAAATAATTATAAATAAATAAATAAACAAACAAATAAATAAATAACAGAACTCTGGGTCCTTCCATCAAAGGGCATGCTCTCTAATTTACTTACTTTATATAATCTCCCTTGGATAGCCTCATCCGACCTGTGATTTCAACTATCAAGTACACTCTAGTGACTCATAGACACATACAAGCATTTATCAAATCTTTTTTTGGTATTGACCATATATACCAGGCACTGTTCTATACTCCCGGGATACCCTAGTGTGTAAAAGAGACTGAAATTGTAACCTTGTATGAGTTCATCTTTACTGGCTTCTCGCTGGAATTGCAGGCCCGTGTGTTCAGTTGCTTACTGAACATGTGTATCTGGACACCCAAGTTGTACTTGTGCAAACTGAGACTGTCACATGGCCCCAGCTGACTCCTCGGGAACCCCTAGGATTTGAGCCCCACTGCTCAACCCCCAACAACTCTCCAAGGCCGGAGACGTAAACCACCTTGCCCTCCCTGCAGGGAATGCTCTACCTCATTATTTTCCTAGCCATGATTTCCTTTCAGTCTCCAGCAGCATCTCATTCCAGCTCTCATCATTGTTACTGGGCAAAGAAATCTTTCTACCTATTTTTCTCTTGCCCCAAGATGGCCCCCTTGAATTGATTTCTTACACTGCCATGGAACATGTTTTCTACAATATATACCTGACCTCCTCTCTTTACTTTAATATCTCTGAAGGGCTTCCCTTTCCTTTTAGGGTAAAGTGAAAACTTCCAAGCACACAAGGCTCTTGTGGTCTGACTCTTGATTACCACCTTACCCCCTGTTCTGGAGAGCCTTGTCCTCTCTCCAGACAGGCCCACTGCTCCCTCCACCTGCTGCATCCTCACCTCCCTGACTCACTCACGCACCCAGGCATGACCTCGTGAAGCCTCCCTTCCCCGGCCATCTGCTCTGCAGCAAGCTCCCAGCTGCACTGTGCCATTACCTTCCCTTCACTTCATTTGTCTGCCTCCCGAAGGAAGTCACAGTACGTGCATCCACCTTGGTCCTCCAGGCAGCCTGGTGTCTGGAGCTCAGGAAGCGCACAACCTGGGTTTGTTGGACGCACAAATCTTTGACTGATGGACAATGATGGATTGGTCTGCATTTTCCAGTCATTTTTAATCACACCTTAACTATTGCAGCTTAGAGACTACAAATTCTAATTCCTTAAAATACGGGAGAAGCAGGAAGAGCTTTCCTCCTTCTAAAGGATATCTTTTAGTTTTTGGTCTGAGTTTCTTTCACCCACCTTTTAACCCACACTTGACTTACACACATTTGATCTTTGTAAAATTTTGCCTGATTCTTCTGGGGAAAAAGGCATAGCTAACAGTAGAATTGTAGACATCGGCCCCAGAAACATCTGTGTTTGGATCCTAGTCCAAGCACTCATCTATGCGGGGCACTGTGGATAGATAATGAACTTCACTGAGCCTCAATTTACATAAAATGGGTATAATTAAATAATATGCAAGGCCTCTAGCACATATTATAAATTTAGTTTCCTTTCTTTTTCTCTTCTCGTCCTTTCCCTTTAAGATACACACTTTGCCTGGAATATAGTCTCCTCCCACCTGACGACACCTCCTCATTTTTTAAGGTCGTCATAATCTCCTCCGTGCAACTGTGCCTCGTGCCTCCAGCCGGAGAGACTGTCCTGTCTTCTGGGCTCCAGGGGCTCTATACATCACATTCATTTTGTCCAACAGATTGGTGCTGAGGGCCTAGTATGTTCTGGTTAATTTAAGTGCTGAGAATACTGCGGTGAACGAAACAGACACGGACATGCCTAAGTCATAATGCAGAGAAATAAATGTGTCGATAATACAAAAATCATCTTAGCTCAGATTATTTTGAGTGCTCCAAAGGGTGATAGGACAGAAGCTAACTGGGATGGGGGTGTCAGGGAAGGCGCTACCCATGGAAGGAGCTGGGGGACAACTACGAATGAATGGCACCCACATGTCAAGGCCCTGACCAGGAAAGAAGGGTGGCATTTTTCCAGAAAAAGAAAAAGGCCAATGTGGTTAAACTGTTATTGGCTACGGAAGGGGGATAAAATGAGATTGGTGAAGCAGACTGGGCCAGACTGTAGAGGGGACCATGGGAAGGAGTCTAGTTTATATTCTAAGTACTGCTGAATAGTTTTAAGCAGGGGTGTAACAGTATAATTTGTTTAGAGATTTTTCCAGCTGCTGTGTGTTTGTATGTGTATTATACGTCTGACCAGAGTTCTAATTTGCCCTATAGTTTCCAGTGAATACTCAAATAGCAGTCCTTTCTATTAAATTGTGGCTCTGTGAGGGCAGTGACAATATTTATTTTTGTTTCTGTCAGTGCCTCATGTCTAGTGCTCCCCGGGAAATGCTTGTCAAGTTAAATTGCAACATCCTGCAGCCTCCGTCTTTTGTGCCTGCCATTGTAATACTGCAGTTGTAATGCCTGCAATCTTTGTGGGAAGCTTGCAGTTGCCCATCACCTCTGAATGAGAAAGTCTTTTCCTATTAGAATTCCTCTCAGGCCTTCCTGCCACTGTAGACTGGTCAGCTGACTTCCTGTCGCACAGCCAGGTCTCCCCATCCACCCCGCCCCGTCCCCCAAGCCCTGGTCTGAGTGTGCACAGTCCCTCTTCAGCAGAGCACAGGTATGATGCTGAGAGTGCTGGGTACAGTGGCCTTGCTTGCTCCCCAAGGAACCACTGCTTCTAGCTTTATGTATCGCGGTACAGCAGCAAATAACAGCGGGACATTTATTGAATACTTGCATGTGCCTGGCACATTAAGGATACAGCATCCCTTTCTGCTACGTGTGCAACTTTGGGCAAGTTACCAGTCCTTGATAAGCCTCAGTTTCCCCACATGCAACACAGGGATAGTAATAATAGATTGCCTCCTAGGGTCATTACAAAGCTTTAAAAGAGATCACACGTGTCCAACACAGCACCTGGAATACAGTCAGTGTTCATCGAATGTCAGGAAATTGGCAGTAGTATTGTCAGTAGGCATGATTTTATTTAATCCTCATAGTATCTCCGTAAGGAAAGTCTTATTAGATGCGGGTCGACATATAGCTGGTACGTACAGATGGCTGTACTAGTTACTAAACCTTGCAGTATTTCCTAGTTGCCAAATTAGCCATTATCCCAAGAGCTCCAAATTCTCCTCTCCCCTTAGGACCTTGCAGCATTCTCAGCTTAGGTTATTTCCCTGGGATCCCTGCCTGTCCTTTGTCCTCGTGATCCAGAAACCAAAAAACAGGGCCTGGCCTGGCAGGAGGCCTTCAGGATCCAGTCACAGTTCAGAAGGCTCTATTCTGAGAGCTGACTGGCTGATGAAACTTATTTTATCAATGGGCGAAGTGAAGTGCAGAGGGGACAAGTAAAGTCTTTCCAACACCTTGTAGAGGAAAATCCTAAAAAGCCAAACATCAGAATCTAACACCCAGGCTTACTCCTTTATACTGAGCTTCTCTTTAGACACTGATTAGAAAAAGTAAACAAATCCATTTTCTGCTTATTGAAGTTTGAGGACTATCATCTGGACACCAGCAAATTGAGTTTCTGATGAACCCAGAAAGTAGCTGATGACATCTGAGTTGACACCTCACCTGCTTATCCTCATCTTTTTTTTCACATTTTAAAAAGATTTTATTTATTTATACAGAGAGGAAGGGAGGAAGAAAAGGAGAGAAACATCAGTGTGCGGTTGCCTCTCACATGCACCCACCCTCTTCCGGGCACCTGGCCCGCAATCCAGACGTGCCCTGACTGGGAATTGAACCAGCAACCCTGGGGTTCACAGGCCAGTGCTCAATCCACTGCTCAATCCACTGAGCCACACCAGCCAGGGCTGCCTGCCCTTGTCTTTATTCCCCACCCCATTTCCACCCATGAGTTTCTTGAGAACATTCTTTGGATCCCATCCTACTCCCACTTCCAGCACTGAGGTCTAATAACTTGAGCCCTGGAATAGTCTTTGAGATGAAGATTCTGCATACAGCCATATGGTAAATACTCACCCTCTCTGTCTCTATTTTATAAACTAACAAGAAGATTAGAAAGATGTTAACGTGTGCAAAAATGTGGCAACTCATACATCTTACATATGAATATTAAATAGGAAATTAAAATAATGTAGAGTCTAGATCCCATGATGACAATGAACTCCAGAGCTGGGAAGAAAAAGAACCCTTTTAAATTGAAGACATATGTCTCCACTTAGAATGTGGAAAGTGAAGGTGGTGGCTCTTGAATGTACACATTTACTTCTTAATTGTGCATTCCAAGCTGCAAAGACCCCCTTGGCTTGCCCTGAAATGTAAACATGTAAAAAAGTGTCTTATTAAGGTCTAAAGTCTTTCAAACAGGTTTTAAAGATTGGGTAGTTATATAATTGGCTCAATTAGCTCCAATTACACAATTAATGTAAATTAGAAATAATAGAATCAGAACATACAATTTCATAATGACGACACACAATAATAATGAAGAAACTAAGTTGGCCAATGCTGCTCACGCAGGAGGGGTGCCCATAAATCTTAGAAGACTAGATGTCACTCATGAGCCCAAACATCCCCTTCCTCCAACGGTTACTGCTCAAAAATATGGTTTAACTAAGCAAGATGCATTTTGAGTTCTGGACACAGAAAACAACATCTGGAAACCCATTTGCTCTTTTTCTCCCTTGCATAGCTAAAGCAAGGGGTGACTCAATTTCTTTTCTTGCTCATTCAAGGGACCATCCCTCTCTGAGGTCTTGACAGATAATCACAGGGAAGGATTCATGCTTCAAGGTGAGGTACACCGACAAACCACCAGTGCACACGCCTGCCCTCTGCTAGGAGAGCGGCTGCAGGCACTCTGCTGAGGGTCTGTGTACCGGTGGCAGGAGCTGGGCTTGCGGAATGGAATGGGCTTTAATGCTGTGGGAGAGACGACAGAGGGATGAAAGTGCCTTGTCCCCTGGGTCCGATCTTTAACAGTACATTCGTTACACTTGAGTTGGTTGACATAGCTCTTTATGCTGCATCTTTACCTTCTGATTTTTTAAAAAGAGGAAAGATGACATTTGGCTAATGAGCAATTCATGTTCCTAACTCTTCCAGCTATTTTGGTGTATCTTTCTGTAAATTATGTCCAACTACCAGAGGGCTAAGAAGAAACCATTATTTGTTAATTCACTCGTTATTTTATTTATTCATCCAATAAACACTTTGAGCCTCCTGAGGGAAGAGACTATTTCTTACTTATCCTCCATTTAAACCCTTTGCACAGCTGCTAGCACATGGGAGAGACTCAACGTTTATCAAATTGCTTTTAATATGTATCACAGACACTTTAATGTGCCCTGGTATTACATAGAACAAAGAGTCACTCAATTCCTGGCTGTGGCCTTTGAGAAACTTACCATTATTTTTGTGTGTCAGGACAGACAATTATCATGTTAACAAAAACTTGAGTTAAACTGTCCTGCACGACACTGATGCAATGTCACAAAACAGGTTTTAGTCTAGGCAAATCAGTAGAAGAACATAGAATTGTCATGCACTAAAATGAGGAAAAGTCCCCTTGAAACCACAGTCCTGGGTCGGATTGCCAGCCAGGGGTCGGTTGCAGCTCAGTACCACCTGGATGCTCGGACACTGCGGGGAGGCAGCGCTCTCTGAGTACACGTGGTTCCTCTCTTCCAGGTACCTTGGTTTTGATCCTGCTGTTCGTCAAATTGAGTAATAAATATCCCCAGCCCTGGTTGGTGTGGCTCAGTGGACTGAGTGCTGGCCTGTGAACCGAAGGGTCATCGGTTTGGTTCCCAGTCAGGGCACATGCCTGGGTTGCAGGCCAGGTCCCCAGTGGGAGGCATGTGAGAGGCAACCACACATTGATGCTTCTCTCCCTCCCTCTCTCTCCACTCCCCTCTCTCTAAAAACAAATAAATAAAACCTTTAAAAAATATATCCCCAAAGGCCCCTAACATCATCTTAACAAACAAACACTGAAAGTCTGAAAATGTCCCCAAAATGTTACAGCAACATCTAAAAGCTTTGAGCAATTTTTCCTAACGATCTCTAGTTTGTTGGTTCCTCCTCAGTCATCCTTTGGGCGATGGGAGAAGCAAAAGGCCTCAGTGATGCTCAAAGGCCATTATGAGTACAGCTTTTATCCCTTTCCTATAAATTTAAAAAATTGTTTAAATTCCCTTTCATTATTTTACTTTCCTGCGTAGTCCTTCCTTTTCCCTTCTCATTTTCTGTTCCCAAAAATTCTAGTTCAAAATATCAATTCTCTTACCAAAAATGAAGGTTTGCTTGCAAAAAGAAAATCTATTCCTCCAAATACCTTGATCTACTCACATCTCCTCTCACAATATTCCAGAAAATGCTTTGTGTTAATTCAGATACTCAGACAGTGGATTCTTAAACAGCTTGTTTTAGAACTGAAGGCAGGGATGAGGAAGTTTTAAGTTTCATTATTACTTCAGCATCTTGACCCTATCACTGGATGGATTTAGAGGCACAAATAGATTTCCTTAGGTTCTAATATCTAGAAGCAATATATTAATTTTTTTATAATGTATGTTTTAATGCATTTGGTGTAAATCTCCCTTATGACATAGTAATAAAGGATAAACATTGGAGGTGAAAAAGTATACAGAAGGGAGAAACATCCTCCAAATTTGTTATGTTCTTTTTTTTCCCCCTATTTCACCAAAAGCCAGGAGGCATTTCCTAAGGGTCCCAAGGTACAAATCAGATTTACTTAAACAGTGTAGTAGAATTCAGATGAGTTGTTTTAGGAAAAAATATAAGGAACTTCCTCCTTTTCTTTTGTATAAATCCTTAAGTATAAAAGCTACCTCAATTATAAAGAATTATAGCTTCTTTCAAAGTCCTATTAATAAGCAAGCACTTAAATCAACTTGGTAAATGAACCCATTTTTAAGGAGCAAAAATAAAAGTGGTAGGAAATACCTGGAAGGTCACCTACCAAACTGCTGGAGCAGTTGCCTCTGGGTTGGACAGAGAAAACAGTCTTTAAACTGAGCTATAGACATGCTTCAACTTGCTATTTACTCTAAAATCCGTTCTCTTTCTAGGAGCATCAGGATTACAAAACCATAATCTCCACCAAGTTGAGATTAACAAATTTTCTGAATTGGGTTCAACAGTTATAGACTTCTAGAAGTTTTTTCAAAAAGGCTATTTCAGTTCATGAACAATCTCCCATGCTAATGGCCTGTTTCCATCACTTTTCCTTCTCCTGCCTATTGAAATTCAGGACCGTTGACTGTTCTCTTGGATGTGCACTGCTTGGATGAAAGAGAAATAATTCATGCTGCAATAAGCTTGTGAGCTCTCATCCCTCCTGTCGAGGTTCTGGACAGAGTTCTGATAGAAGGGGAGGGACAGAAACACAGGTAAGTACATGGATACTTAAAAATTCAAGTACAAGTGCTTGGCAAAATGCTGGGTTTAATGTTAAGGCCAAATGTGGGTCTATATTTTCAGAGCAGCCTTCTCTTATGGCAGAAGTCACCTGTAATTTCCTCATTACAATTTCTAAAGACTTCCACCTGTCCTTCTTTATGGCCAATTTGTAGCAAATGATCTGTTGAGCTCTGGCATTGAAATGCTCATCTCTTGGCTTTTGACACACTCCACTTTCTGGCTCTCCCTCTGCCCTGTTGATTGCCTTCTTTTCTACTTGTTTTACTTGTCTTTCTCCTTTTCCTGAATGGGAGATGCCCCAGGTTCTCTCGCTTTCTCTCTCTTCTCTCTTCACAGTTCTCCCTTTTCCCATCTCTCTCTAATCCAATGGTTTTCATTGTCATTCCATGTGGGCAGTCACAGTGAAAACTGTCAGTTACTGAGGACCTAGGCTGTGCTAGACACTTTTTACATATCATCTCACTGAGCTCACACCAATGACTTTCTGTCTTTAGATGAGTAAGCAGAGTCACAGGTAGGTTCAAAGACTCACCCACAAGATCCAAGACCACAAAACAAGTGATGAAACCAAAGTCTGAGCCCAGATCTTTCTGGCTCTAAGGCACATGCTGTTGTCACTTCACTGTCCCTCCTAATCCATGACTCAGCCTCCAGTCTCATGTCTAAATCAGTAACTCCTCTTTTCCGACCAGTTTCTCCTTCTAACAGAGAGACTTTCTGAAACCCAGACACCACCTTTCTCCAACAACCAGGCTCACAATGTCAAGTGTTGTCACCTTGCAGTCTTCCACCTCCCCTGCTCCTCCATGTCCTCACCCTTAGTCTCAGCAATGGCCAAGTACCACCTCTGACATCATCTTCCCCCTCTCCAAACCAGCCTACACACCACTGCCTGACTATTGTCCTAGGCCACATCATTCCCTGAGTGAAAGCTTTCAGTGGCTTCCCGTTGCTAATGAAATAATGTCCAAATACTTACACATAATTATTCAAAAGTCCTATTTCCTTTTCCTGTCATATTTCTCAGAGTTTCCTTTTAGGTAGACTATGCTAGTGAAACTGGGCAACTAGCCCCTGAGTGCTTGAGTGACTCATATTTATCCCCTTGGTCAGGCTGCCCCCATTTTGGGAACTCACTTTTAATCCAGCAGACACTGCTCATCTGTACAAAGCTTCCCCTGTCTGATGCATTGCCTTGTAACAAACACACACACTAGTTCCCTGTCACACTCTGCCACAGCCCAGTTAGGTGTCACTCCACATCTTTAAGTCTACATGTATTTTCATTTGTTCCACTCTCAGGGAACTTAGCCTATTCTACTTTTGGTTTGTTATTCCCCTCTCCCTTTTACTCTAAATACCTTGGTAGAGAAAGAATATATCAGACTCTTCAGTGTATTCCCTGAAATATTTTAATTTAGGGGACATATGGATGCCCAATAATGACAGGGGTGGGCAAAAGTAGGTTTACAGTTGTTCACCTGGAGAAAGACATGCAGGTAGGTAGCTATTGTAATAATCACGACCTGCATGCCTTTTCCACATGGTCAACTGTAAACCTACTTCTGCACACTCCTTTATATTAAGCTCATACTTTGATAAAGTATAGCAATCTGAGATCATACTTTAAATGTAATGATTTACATGTTTTTTATTCCCCAGCAAGCAGAAACAAAATATTTCACACATAGGGTTTCTGAGCAGCTCAATATCAAGAATGTATAAAATAATGACTATAAATGCACATCCTCAAAATGATTATCTTTTTTCTTCATTTAGAAGGAAGAGAAGGAAGAAAAGGATATGTGAAAAAAAAGGACACTGGTTCTGTCTACTATCATCTGAAGAATGCAGAGAAAACAACCTATAGCAGGATGCAGGTCAATAATGAAAAAGCATGGAAAATGCTGAACTATAAAACATAAGGTCTCTTGTGACATAAATATTGTCAGGTAAGGTGAACTACTGCAATATTAACTTGCACTCACTAACGTGTTAGCTTCTGAACGTGTCTTTGGTCGCTCCCTATATCATTCGTTCGTCTTCCTCAGTGGACGAAAAGCTCCCCAGGGAAGGGCAGGGAGCCACTCTTTCTGCCTCTCCTGCCACTTTGTGGTGCTCACTGAATGTTATTCTTGGGACCGAGCAGTGAAGGGAAACATGACTCTTCTCAGGCCTTGTTCTCAAATAGATAGTGTAATTGTGTAGGGTGATTTTTTAAAAAATCCTCATCTGAGGATGTCAATTGATTTTTGAGGAAGAGAGAGAGAGAAACATCGACTAATCATTCCTACACATGCCCCAACTGGGGATCACATCCTCAACCTAGGCATGTGTGCCCTGACTGGGAATTGAACCTATAACCTTTTGGTGGATGGGACGATGCTCCATCCAGTTGAGCCACTCGGCCAGGGCACAGGGTAATTTTGGGAAAAAAATCCAATTTCAGCTAGTTTATTATAAGAATATGAGAATTTATATCCAATGCAATGACATTCACTAAATGTACATCATGGACACATTAAAGTTGTCACTTTGACTTCTATTTAAGCCAGTGAATTTTAAACTTCTCTGAAACAGGAGAGACTTTGGATCATGGACAACCACACACTCTGTGCAATGTTGTTAATCTTAATGCAGAGTTATAAATAACTGGATGTGGAAGGATCACTGCAGATACATCACCAACACTGATAAACTTATGCAAAGTATATGCCAAGAGATACCCAGTGTTTTCCCATTGTAGTCTTCCCTTCCTTAAATCCTTGATTTCTGAAGTTCAAGAAATTTTTTAAAGTATGGATCTTCTGTTCATATTTGCCAATGGGAAAGTTCCAGATTCGGAGAATTGAGACATTAGCAATGATAGGAGTCATGAGGACAGAAGATGACAGATGGTGCTATTCCCTGCACAGAGGTTTCTTCAGTAAATATCTGTGCACCTGAGACTTAGATTTGGTTTGTGTACCTAAGAAGTCCGCGGGAAACCAATGACAGCCAGTACAGCAGCACTTCAGTGATTGATAGGCCTATTTAAAAGTCAACAAAATGGGAGAAGGGCAGGGCAGAGAAGGAAAAGCATACAAAATCCAATACAGTCAAGATCGAACCCCCTGATCACTTACCACGATCATCTGAGCCACGTAACTTTCGGGTCCAGTGTACTCGGTTGGGTCTTTAACCTTCACCAAGACTAGGAAGTACAGATAATGCCACATATTGTGTTCTGACTTGATGTGTTCCTCAAATGACACAGTTTTATTATCAAACTTGTCCCTTTCGAGTCCTGCAAAACACAGGAAACACAATGTATGTAATTTTTTATGTAATCAGCGCACAACTTTTTAGCCTCCCCCCAAACATAATAATTATGTACAAAAAAAGCTTTCTGTAAGAATGCGCCAATTTAAAATGTTATGATTAAAAACAACACAGTACATAAGACCTCCAGAATGAAAGGTCATAGTTTATAGATTTCTTCTTAACAAACATTTTTCTCCCCATGGATACATGGGCATGCACAGTTCTACTATAGATGTAAAATTTGCAGATAATTTCTAATATAACTATATCAAAATTGTCAAATTAAACTGGACCACAAGTCTAAGCAAAAGAAGTAAAAATGATTGTGCAAGCAAAGGCGCACCTGATAATCAGGACAGAAAAAAGGTCATCTGATCCAGGAACTTGCATAAAATGAGGGAAGGCCACTGAGAGTCTCTCTTCAAAACTACTTGTGACCCGTGAAGGGTAAGCGAACGCCCACTGTGATCTGGGCCTGGACTGCAAGAAGGACTCACACACTCGCCCGGTCCCTCAGTTTACTCTGTCTCAGGCATTTGGGGAAGGGGATGGTCTGGTCAATTCCAGGGCACATTTTCAGTCTCTGGGTGGACACTGAGGGAAGGATCTGGGGAGCAATATTTTTCTTCTCAAAGGTTGAAGACTGGATAAAAGAACATGATTGGAGAAGAAGAAAACCATCTACAGGAAAATGAAGAGGAAGCCAAGAACATGGGATGTTGGGACTCGGTCTGGTTTTGCAGTTCAGACACTGGAGAAGAAACCAGGAAGTTGAATTCCAATCCTGGCTACTCTTTCCCTAAGCATATTTTTAAAAAAGGAAGAAGAAGACAGGAAGAAAATACTTTCAATATTCAGATACAATGTACAGTAAGTACAAAATCTGTCCCAAATGGAGTGACCTTTTAAGTTATATTACTGAATATTGAATGGAAAATACCATAACATTTAGCTGGCTGATGGCTACGCCTCATCTTACTTGACCCATCGTCAGCTCAGCATGCCCCAGATAGAACCCAGTCGTGTCCCTCCACCCCGCTCCACCCACAGTCCTCTTCCCATTCCATTGCAATGCCATGCTTCCAGTTGTCCAAGCCAAAAGTCTAGGAGCCATTCTTGAATCCTCTTCCTCTCTCACATACCACAGCCCATCCGTGGTTGAGATTCTTCTTTTGGCTCTGCCTTCAACATATATTCAGAATCGGATCACTTCTCACCGCCTCCACCACTACCACTTTGGGCTGGGCCATTGTCACCCTCGTCTGGTTACTACAACAGCCTCCCTGGCCCCGTTCCCACGCTCACTGTCTGCAGCCTATTCTCAACACGGCAGCCAGGGCGACCCTTTAAATTCTAAGTGAGATAGTGACTCCCCCCTTTTCCAAATCCTGCTGTGGTTCCTCCCCTCCTCAGGTTAAAGGTTGAAGTTGTTAAAATGCCCTACCATTAGGGTTGCCAGATAAAATACAAGATGCTCAGTAAGTCTGAATTTCAGATAAACAATAAATAATTGGTGAGTATAAGTATGTCCCATGTGGTATCTATTTGCTAACCCTTCAATGATGTAGCCCTACAGCCTCTCTAACCTCGTCTCCTTGCTGCTCCTTGCACACAGAGTCCTGATTCAGGGCCTTACAGTAGTCATTTCCTCTGCCCACAACACCCTTCTCTCTGGTACGTTATTGACTAACCCACTCACCTTTGAGTTGTGGCTCAAATCTCCCCTGCTCAATGCGGCTTCACTCATTCATCCTATTTAGTCCTATCACCTATCCCTTCCTTTGTGAGGACACTCTTAATAACTCTCCCACTTCTCCTCCTTTTTCTACTGTGCTTAGCACCTCCTAACAAACTCAATATAGCCATATCAACATTGTTAAATCAAACTAGACCACAAGTATAAGGTAAAGACAGAAAAATGATGGCACAGAAAAAATCCTGCCTGCTAATCAGCACAGAAGAAAGAAATGTCAATTTACCCAGGAACTTGTTATGTTTATCATTTTCTGCATGCCCGTAGGCAGATATATCCATGTCTGTTCTTCACTAATGGTCCAGCTAGCTTAGAATGGTGCCTAGTATGTAGTCAGCACTAAATAAAATACTGATTCAATGCCTTAAGGATATTTCACTAACAAAATGTCCTGCTGGGATGGCTGCAATCAAAAATAGATAATAACAAGGGTTGAGGATGATGTGGATAAATGAGAATCCTCATACACTAGGGGTGGGAATGTAAAATAGTGCAGCTACTTTGGAAAACTGTTTAGCAGGTCCTCAGAAGATTAAACATAGAGTTACTATATGACCCAGTATCTCTCTCTCTTTATATATATATATATATATATATATATAAAAATATATGTAAACATATGCCCATACAAAAGCTTGGACATAAACTGTTCATAGCAGCATTATTCATAATAGCCAAAAAGTAGAAACAATCCAATGTTCATTACCTGACGAAAGGATAAACCAAATACCCACACCTGCTACTGAGATGTGCTACAACACGACCCTTTAAAACATCATACTAAGTGAAAGAAGCAAGTCATAGAAGACTGCAGAGTTTATGATTCCATTTTCACGAATGTCCGGAATAGGCAAATCTACAGAGGCAGACAGTAGCTCGAAGGGTGCCTTGGGCTGCGGAGGATAAAAGGTAATGGGAGGGGAGTAGTGATAGCTAAAGGGTATAACGCTTCTTTTGGAGACAATGAAAATGTTCTACAATTGTGATGATAGATGCTGAGCTCTGAATATACTAAAAACCATTGATGTATGCTTTCAATGGATGAGTGGTAAGGTATATAAATTATATCTCAACAGAGCTATTACTCAAAAAAAAAAAAGAAAGAGAATGTTAAAGTAGATTTTCTCAGAATTCAATTCCAACATTTATCCCCCTGTTGCAAGGTACATATGGCTATAAAAACAATGTGTCTACTATCAGTTAACTCATAATATGGTAGAGGAAACACTCAACAGACATTCTGACGCGGTATAAACTGCCAACAAAACACAGAGAAAGGCAAAATGAATTCTTGCTATGTGCATTTTAAACTGCTGCAAGGAGGTGCAGAGCTTTGAATGTCTGGCCTTCAAATGTGATTGTGGCAAGTGTTAAAGAGAGGAATGGTAAGAAAAGATATTTAATTTTTACTTAGCACACATTTATGCTGACAATAATTCCAACAATGCAATCTAACCTTTTAGCATGTGAGGAAACAGATTCAGAGGAATTCAATTAATTGCTCAAGTAAACACCTTTGGTTAGTGGAAAAGTCAGCCAGTATTTAAATAAAAATGTGTCTGATGCCAAAGCCATGTTCTCCTGCCATCTGGGCAGAGGAAATGTCATGGCAAAGCTAGAGATGGAAGGAGAGGACCTGTTTGGGGGAATGTCGAGTCCCCTGGTGTGGTCAGAAGGGAACATTTGGAAATGAAGATGAAACAGTACATTTGGCACAAACGATTATAACTTTAAATACAAAGCTAAGGAGCCTGCACTTTGTTTGGAAGGTTTTGGGCGGAGACTAGCATATCCAGAGCTGGGCTTTCAGTAACATCCTGTGGCAGGATTTACGGAGGAAGACTATGGGAGAAGAGGCTGGGCGTGGGAGCCCCGGGGCTAGGGCTGTAGAGGGCAAATGTGAAAGAGGGGAACTGGTTATCTTTCATTTTCATTGGTTCTTGCTCGCTAAGCTTTGTTGTCTGTTCTTCGACCATCAATAGGTTGTTGATGTCTCCATCTTTATCTCCAGTACTGACCTTTCTTCTCAACTGCACTTTCTACTGGCAGCTGCCTCCTGGGTAAATCCTCCTGGATAGCTTATGGGCATGTCAAACTGAACTCATCAAAAATTCGTTCCCCTAGCCCTTTTTATTTACCTGTGTAATGGAGTCCCTGTCAACCAAGGAACTTGAAGTGACCTTCAGACTCAGGCTCTGACAATCCACTTCTTGGAATCTGACTTTCTCACCATTCTCCAAACACACTAAATCCTTTGAAAATTCTCTGCTTTCCCCTAGTGTCTTCCCTGCCTTCCAGGCATTCCTTCTTCAAGACCCAACTCCACTACGGCCCACCAAGCTGACTCCCCCAGATGCCACCAGTTAGTCGATCCTCTCTGTGTCCAAAACACTCTGCAATGAAAGTTTGTCAGTTTCTGTCTTAGGCTCCACTACTTTATTGTCTGGTGTATTTTTGTACTACCAGCACCTGGTATAGCAGCTGGTAAACCATAGGCATTCAACTAAATTTGACAGGATAATTGAATAAATCAAGAGAGACCGAAGAGGAACTTGGAATGAAATTTTAAGAGGGTGTGATATACAATTAGAGGCATAAATTCACGAGAAATCCAGGGTGACTCTGAATTTTCTGACTTAACCAAGATTAAGGCAACATCACTAAAGCAAGAGGAAAAAAAGGAGATTTTGGAGGGAGGACACTTTTGATTTGGGATATGTTGAGTTTAAGATGCCTATAGAACACCCAGCTTAGAATGTTAGGTAGGAAGCTGGGACTTCCAGAGAGTTCAAGATGTAAACAGACTAGTCCAAGGATAAATCACCTGAAATTAAATGAGATGACGAGGCAGGAAAACTGAAAGCATACAAGGAGTGTTGTGTGCTCAATACAGACTTTCCAGGAAAAAATAAGACTATACGAGTACTTTGCTGTATTTCCCACACAGTGTGACTACGTTAAGGGCACACACCCACCCAACATCCAGGCACCCCCCTTCCGTCCTCTGCCTTATTTTTCCCTCTAGCTTTTATCATTATTTGATATACTATATGTGTTGGAAAGTAAGTTCCATAATGGTAGTGGTTTTTTTGTGTGTTTGTCTATTTTTGTTCACTGTAATGCCTGGCACATAGTAGATGCTCAATAAGTAATTGTTGAACAAGTAAGTGAATGAATGACTTTAATGTATACGTACAGATAATAAGGGACTAATATAATGAGAGAAAAACATAGGTGGCTCCTCTCTCACAATACAGTCTTTATCTCGTAATAAATCATCTAGAAAGATCTTTAATTCTAGAAACCCGACTATCCATGCCATAGGAATTCTGACATCATTAAAGTCTTTTTCCATGTTGTTATTTTGTCATACCTTGTCCTTTTTCCTGAATTTTCAGCCTCTAGTGATTAAAAATTAATAATTATTGTGGACACCAGAGCCAATCTGCTTTCTGTGTTTACTGCTTCAGTCCTGTCATCTGCGAGTTACCCCCCATCATGACCGCCCTCTGGATCACTGGCGATTGCCTTCTGAGTCACACCTCTCAAACATCTGGTCACTGCCTTCAAGGCTAGAGAAGGCCCATCTGCTCCCATCACCTGCCACAGCATCTACCTCCTCTGTTGCGCTCTGGGTGCGTGTCACTTGGTGCACTCCCAGAGCCAGTTCTCTCCCACGGTGGAGATTCTCTCTTCTGTGGTTTGCACAGTATCCCTCTTTGGATCACAGCTTAACACCCGCCTCTTCCCAGAACCATCTGTAGATTAATCATGACTGTTTAATCATGATTAATGATTAAACAGCCCCCAAATATCCCAAATGCTTAAACCATTCCTGTAATGAAGTCCACATAATTTATATGGTATGTATTAAGTCTTACATGTGGTAAGCAATTCCAGGAATGAATGCATATCTAGATATATCTCATCATAACACTTATCACATGTTTTTGATGAATGGAAGGTCCTTTTGGGGCAGAGAACAGACAACCCTTATGCTCCAAGAATTAGCAGCTAAAAGTGCATGGCACCACTTTTGAATATTTAAAAATGTTTCTATTTTATTTTAAATGTTCACACTAAATTTGTTCTACTTTACAACATTTTATTTGTACTAACATAAAAATGCAATTCAAATTTACTCATAGGTTAAATTACCTAAATGACCACTCTAATCTTTTGAATAAATATGAGGCTTCTGGAAAAGAGACCACGTGTCAACCTCTCCTGAGCTCCTGGAGTCCCCGCCTCCCCACGGGCATGTGGGCGCCACAGAAACCATACCCCACATGCAGCGAAATTTGGAGTCACTCAGAGTGAGTGCACCTAGATATTTTCACCTGCAGTATATATTAATTTAGTACTTGCTTGTTGTATCTTTCTTTTATAGGTTATAAGGCACATCAATACAGAGACAATGTTAATTTGGAGCTAATTAGATAGTGAGTCATTAAGAAAATGTTTATGAATAATCCCTAATATATGCTGTGGAAGCATTAAAATGAATAAAACAAGGGTCTGGATCTCTTAAAGAAGAGAAATGAACATGTATTCCGTGGTTACTCTCAGCTAAGCATTGAGCTAGGAATTCTGACGCAAGTGATGTCATTTATACACACCACAACCCCAAATATGACATTTTAGTCTCCATTTTCTAGGTAAGGAAACAATAGTTCAAGGTGAAAGGAAACTTGGCCAACATCACATAGCCAGGATGTGGAAGCAGTATAGACCTATGTCCCTTGGACCACAAAGCTCATTCACTTTCTGTAAAACGACAATGGATAGCATCCAACAAAGGAGAGAAGGCAACAGAAAAAGCACAGCACCACGCGGCTCAGGGTGGTAGGAGGGATTCAGGAACAGACATGTTTGTTTCCGGTTAGTGAATCAGAGAAGCCTTCATGGAATAATGGCATTAGATCTGGGCCTCGGAATGAGGGCAGGAGTTCAACAGCTTAGGAGTTTGGGCATTCCCAACAGAAACACAACTGAGAACTCAAGGAGAGTTAAAGGTGAGTAATACAGTTAGACTATAATTTGAGCTATAAATGAGAAGGCTGGGTAAAAGGTGGGCAAACAGAGAAGGGGCCCAATTATGGGGCACTTTACACGCCAGGAAAATTAGAGTTTTAGAGTTATAGGCTGCAGTGCGCTTGGTAGCCTTTTGAGTAAGGATGAATTCAAAGTAGAAAAATTCGTGTGGCAACACTGAGCGAGCCATTTGGGGCTGAGCCAAGGCGAGCCTCAGAAAATCAAGGTGTGGCCAGGGGAATCTGCGGAAGGCAGTGACTGAGTCTGTGAAAGAAGATTCATTAGCACATGGTAACTAGTGCACCTGTAAGAGGACAAATCAGATGCTAAAAATTATGGAGAAGTCCCCAGTCCAGATAACTGAGGGTGTAATGGGATATCATTCATTGCAATATGGAAGTCAGGACACATCGCTGGGTTAGAGAGAGGAGATGGAAAGGCAGGATGCACTGGTTTTTTGTACACGGTGAAGCTGGCTGCCAGGAAGCCAGACCTTTCTGTCAGTCAACAATTAAAGACAAAGGACAAAAGCCTGGACAGAAGCTGGAACTGTGGTTGCATATTTGGAAACACTATGCATAAAGTGATGATAAAGAGGAGGGCAGGGAGAAGCGACCAGGAGTCCATGGTACAGTCAGAACCTCTTCCCTAGAGGCTAGGAAGGAAAGTAGGATCTTGTGGTGGAACCAGAGAATATGCAATTCAAGGTAGAAGGAAAGGTCAGCAGGAAATTCATGATGAGATTCGAGAAAACCATTTCAATTGGCGATGAAGGTTACCATAATGTTTTAGGAAGTGCACAGGCTACAGGCTTTTTATTAACTATGAAAAGCTGAAGAGAATTTCGACAGCGAAGGGAAAGCTTACAGGAGCAGGAATGGTGGGTAAGTGATGGCTTTATTATATTATTCATGTGTTTTGTTGATAGAATACGGGAAACAGGGTTATGTCTTAGGAGGAGGCTTACATTCTACTGCTACTGATACATTCTTCCAAAACATCCACTTTTCAGAGGTAGGGTACTGACATAGTAGTTACTACGACTGTGAAGAAAAGGGCTTGGAGGAAGCAGTGCACAAGCAAGACCATGGGACATGCAGAAAGATTTTCAGGGCAGCGTCTTGTTATCTCCGTGGGACTCGTCCTTTGATACAATGGTTCACGCCCCCAAATCCCCAAATCATTGCACAGCACCTTCCTTGGCTGCATCTCCGTCTTGCTTTCCTCCATCTAACCTAGACATGTAAAGAGAAGACTCTGCTTTCTTCCATAGGAAGGAAGAAGCAGGGAAAGGCAGGAAGATGAAGAGGAAGGAAGAAAGGTGGGGGCATGAGAGGGCAGTAGGGAGGAAGGAGTGCAGGAGCGGGGAGGGAGGGAGAGAGGAGGCAGGGGGAGGGGAGAAAGAAGAAAAACAGAGAGAAAGCAGCACAGTTCAGAACTGAAAGCGCTGTGTCAGTGAGTAGAAGTTCAAGCTGCTGGAAACATCATCTGTGGATTCACAATCTAACGAAATAAAATAATCATTTTGTTATTTAACCAGTATCTTACTGCGATGAAAAATGTGTTTGTCAGTTGATAGAACCTTTTGGCATTTTGCAACATATTCTAAAGTCAAAGAATCAAAGAAACTGCAGAAATAATGACAAGATAGCTTTGAGATGTAATTCTTCTATCTATTTATGGAATGGAGGATCCCAGTCCAATGCTCAGATACACAATCTGAATTATGTCCAGCTTTCATTTTTGAAATAATTTTCTTAAAGCATGACAAAGAAACATTACTCGAGTCCCTCCTGGGCCGTTGCATCTATTATTTTAGTATTTTGGGAACACTTACCACAGATGAAACAGGTGGTCTTTAGAATTTCTTCTTTTTTCTGTTTTTCACTTCTGAGATCAGCAAAAGTATCAATGATGACACCAAAAATCAGGTTAAGAACAATAATGATAACAATGAAATAAAAAAGAAGGTCATATACCACTCGGGCAGCAAACAAGGGCTCCTGAAATAAAAAATTAAAAAAATATATATATGCATACATATACATTTTTAAGGCATGGTGATTTAGCATATTGTCTAGAAAGGGAATATATTCAATAAATATATGCTAAATTAATATAAACAGTATTCTGAGATGGGAAAATAAGACCTACTTTCTACCTTCAATTTCTTTAAGTGTAACGAGAACAGCTTCACAGCCTCCTCCCAGAACCCCCTCTGCTCTCTAGCACTTACACTCCCTCCACTCCCGCCTCGCAGCGGAGGCTTGCTCTGGGTTATAAACCACTGTGTCACTCTGCTCACTGCATTTTGGTCCAGTAGGCTGCATCCCAGAGGTTGCACAAAAGGCATACAAATATCAACTCCAGAAGTCAATGATTAGGGAGCTGAGGAAGGACCTAATGATTCATCAATTTCTGGAGTCGGCTTTGTGCTTGGCCTTACAGGGTCAAGTACATAGAGCTCAAGTTATTCCTGCCTGATGAACAGTATTAAGGTACACATCAGAGGTCATGTAGTCCAGCTACGTCACAGATGAGGAAACATTAGATGAATCGGCACATGATACAGCCAGCCTGTTGGAGGACTGAGATTTTTTTGCAAGCTCCCAGCCTGGTGCTTGAGATTTTACAGCTAATGAGAAATTTCTCAGTCTTGCCATGTTAAGATATGAAATCCTGTTAGAATTTGTTTAAATTTTATATTCATCATGGATAAATAATGAAGGCTGCTCGTATTCAGAGGCAGAGAGGACATCCTCACACCTGAGAAAGCTGACAGACAAGAGGCAGCCTAGTGCCTGTTGTTTATGTAACACTGGACTCCTCCACGGTGTTTGTCACCGTGACGTGGCTGCTGTAATATAATGCACAGCTCGAACTTGGAACAACTGCATAACCCCACGAACCACACAGGTTTTCAGTATATCAGCGATTTCTGTGTAATCCTAGCATACAATGAATTGGGTTTCATGGCTATCATGATACTTTCAAAGCAAATGACATAAGATAGTACCCTTAAAACAAAAAACGGTATTGTAAATATTGTCAAGCGGGGCTTTAAAGAAAACAATTATGTGCTTCTTGAAGAAACAGTTCTCCTGCCGCTTACGTCTTTCGATGGCCTCCTCAGCACATCCCCCACACCACCGCCATTCCTGAGGCCCTGGTTCAGGACGGTGACAATGCACATAAGGAGAGTGTCACATGTCCTTTCAATTCCATCTTCATATTCTTCATCAGCTATAAAAACACACAAATTAAACAATGCGGCAAACTCATGGTTTGTTTTCTGTTCATTTTTTTACCTTTATTTTATTGTTGACACTATTACAGATGTCCTCATTCACCCCCCACCCCCTGTACCCACCTCCACCCAGCCCTCACCCCCCTCCTTCCCTCTGGCCATTACCCACCATTGCCTGTGTCTATGGGTGATGCATATACATTCTTGGGCTAATCCGTTCATCTTCTTTCACCCAGCATACCCCTCTGCCTCCCCCTGACAGCTGTCAGTCTGTTCCATGTATCCATGCCTCTGTTTCTATGTTGTATGTCAGTTTATTTTGTTCATTAGATTATACACATAAGTGAGATCACATGGTATTTGTCCTTCACTGACTGGCTTATTTCACTTAGCATAATAATTTCTAGGTCTATCCATTCTTGGATAATATCCTAAGAATCCCGAAACACCAATTTGAAAGACCATAAGCACCCCTGTGTTCACAGCAGTGTTATTTACAACAGCCAAGATCTGGAAACAGCCCAGCACCCATCACTAGATGAGCAGATAAAAAAGCTGTGGTACATTTATACAATGGAATAACATGCAGTCATAAAAAAGAAGGAACTCTTACCTTTTGCAAAACGCATTTTTAAAATACACTATTATCTACTTCCAAAGATCTATTTTTTCATAACTGTTCCATGACAGTTTTTTGAAGTCACATAACAGCTATTTTATATGTGGCAGCCCACGACTGACACGGGCTGATAAAGCCACTGAAGTAGTTTTTTCTTCCATCAGTGGAAAATGATGGAACGAGAAGGACAAACTGGAAGAAACCTAATATTCATTGCTCAGGGAGGTGCTGGGGACAGAGGAGGCTGTGGTAAGGCCCCCTGAAGACACAGTTCCCCGGAAGCAGGGGTGCTGCAGGGAAGAGTACACAAGGAAGCGAGGTGGGCCCGGCTTCGATTTCTGCTCTGTGCTGATGCTGGGACTTGGACAAGCTCCTTAACCTCAGCAGCCTCCTCTGCAAAATGGGAGGTTTGTTTAAAGATTAAATCCCCCAGAGTATTATATTTAAGATAAACAAAACACCTTGCAGAGAGACTGGCATATACATTGTAGGTGCTTAAAAATTAAGGCAGATATTATTTCATTAATTTGCTTAAGGTCTAAATTTTCTTAATGACCAGCATGGAACTACAGATAAGAAGCGGAATGTATTTATGTGAAAAATTCATTTTATGCAAATGTACTTATCAACAATATTTAGTGGAAAATGGGGAGAGAGAAAAAGATACAACAAGACAAAAAATTCTTAGCTTACTTTGTTGAATAGTAAAATTACCAAACTGGTAATAATTTACAGTCATCTAAAATAGTAAAAAAAAAAAATCATACTAAATTAAACACTGGAATCCGGATTTCTCATATTGATAAGTAAGCAGAAATGTATTTTTCTTATTACAAAGTTAAAAAACCATCATGGCACTGAATTTTGGTATTGCATAGCCACAGTCTGCGTGTCGAGGCATGAGTATAATAACAATAACCAATGAAGAAAAAAAAAAGAATCAGCCTAATTCTGTCTACATGATCCATGACCAACAGCCTGCTTGGTACTTTGTTACAAAAGGCTGATTTTCCTCCTGTGAACTGACTTTATTCTAACATCACTTGGATGAGGGATTCCCATCTTTTCACTTTATTTAGAGCTACTTCTTTTTAAAACACTCAGGGCTGAAGTAAGAGATGTGCAGGCACCAAGTGCAGCCTCCAAGGTCTCAGCAGAGTCTGTGCTGGACCACTTACCTTAGAGGTGAGCTGCCAAGTGCAATTCTGATTCAGAAAGGAGGAGAAATAAAACTGCTTTTGGAGGAAGGAGGAATGGGGAACAGGCAGGGCTTGTGGTGGCAGCAGTCAAAGCAGCAGAAGAGACAGGTAGGCAGAGAGAGCAGGGAGAAAGCTCAGTTTGCGACATGCCTGTGAGGTCCCAGACACCCAGTGCTGCCTTCTAATGGGATGGCTAGGGAGAACATGAAGAAAACCAGTTAGAAATGTGACAGAGAGTTAAAGAAGTTTTTAAAGAGAGATGTGGTTTTCCAGTAATGAGGTTGGATGGAATATGTTTCTATGTTACTTTGCCACAATTAGCCTTGCAATCACAGCCTTCTTATAACCAGTGGCAGGATCTGAATTCATTTATTCAATCAGCAATATTACACATATGTTTATTAAAGACCTATTAATCAATACCTACAAACTACAGGGAACTGTTCCCATCTCTCCCCAAGAATTTAGAAATAAGGTTGTTTGTTCTTTAACAGGCGAGCTAGTAAAATTCACACACAATTCATGTGATTAGCCATTGTGAAATAAAGTAATTGGTTGCAAATATACAATGAAAGAATTGGCTTTTTGTGTGGCATATAAATAGGAGGAGAGTGCCAAGTGCAGGTTAATGCCAGCAATAGTCCAGTTAACACGCTCCTTAATAACTAGAGGACAGGCATGCTAATTTTTTATAGTAGCCTCTATGAGCTTTGTTAAGGAGATTCTCCCTTTGTGAGATGGATCCACTCATAATTTGTTAAGCCAAGTTCCCAGGCCCTGAGGCTGAAAGCCAGGCCCTGAGTCATGGCAAATTCACCTAAGTAAGTGCCCCCTTCTGGAGACCTATCTACATACCAGGCTGGCCTCCCCAAGCCAATCCTGCCTCATTTCACTACATCAGTAGCCCTGGGCTAGGTGCTAGGAGTACAGGTGGGAAGCTGAAGGTGTTGCAGCCCCTAGGAAATTTATGTTCCCTTAGGAAAGGTAGGTAGGCCAGCAGATGAACAAAGGCAGTATCGTACCCCAAGGTCCTGCAGAGGCAGGAAGGATGTGCATCTCACGGGCTGGGTGTCAGGGACAAACATCCTTAAGGAGGTGACACCTGGATTGAATCTTGAAAGACAGGCATGTTTGGCCAGTAAACATCAGTGACCCAAAACATCCCAGGCAGATGAAATGGGATGAGTAAAGGCAAAACAGACATGAATGCGTGTAGGGTGCTGGGGGAGTTGCAGCTGAACTGCAGGTGAACTGGACTGATGGGGCCTTTGGCGCCTGCAGACGAGTGTGGGTGCGGTGAGAAGAGGAGCCGGCAGAGATCAGAAGAGGAGAAACTCATACACTGAGATGAAGAGTTTAAACTTGATCTTGAAAGCTGTGGAGAGCCACTGGAGAACTTTCAACAGGGGCAGGTGGGTTACTGTCCAGTTGGTGAAATAGTATGAGATAAAACAAGCATTGCAGGTCTTTGAATAACAGCATTTTGTTGAACTGATGAGATGTCATAGTAACTTAACTCAAATCAATTAGCTTATGATAAAAGTGGTTTCATTTTATGTCGTTTCCAAGAACCTCTCAATAAAGTCAAATGAGGACGTATTGTACTTAGGTAAGACAAATTAACATGTGATAAAAGCTACAGAAGTAGTGAAAAGAGATTAGAATAGAGAGAGAAACTTTAGCACCATGGGTAATTAGATGGGAGTCCCTCTAATTAACGTAGACTCCAAGTTTTCCTTGAATGGGCTAAGACAGGAGTAGAGAGGCATTTTACAAGGCATAGGCAGAGAGCCCCAAAGTTGTAAAAAATTATTTGCTGCTGTGATGAACAGCAAATAAACAGCATATAGAGGGGTGGAAGATAAAGCTGGAAAGTCTCTGTGAAGTTTTAGTGAGTTTTGATTTTATTTGGCAGGCAATGGGCCATGGTAGAAATCTTGAGATGGGGGAAGAGAAGGAAATATTCAAAGCAGTGATTTCTGACAAGTAGTCTAGGGGTGATGGAGTGGGTGAATTGAAGAGGAGAGAATGAGCAGAGGTAGAGAGACCACTTAGGCGGCAGGTGCAATAATTCAGGCACGATGCGCTCTCAGCCTCTACCGGGCGATGACAGTGGGAATGGAAAGGACGAATGAACGGGAGCTGATGGGACTCCAGGCACAAGGGAGACAGCAGCATTAAATATCACACTAAAGCTTCCAGCCAGAGGTGACTTAGGAAAGGATGGCCCCATTAGGTCTCAGAAATAGACAATTCCGAAGGAAGAACTGGATATAGGGTGTTTGGATGAAGACAAGGAAGGGATCTCAGATGATTCTTAAGCTTAGGAGTAAGAAGATGAGAAAACATTTTAAAAAGCTAGAGAAGACAAGAGAACTGGGAGAGTACTGGAATCCCAAATGAAGGAAGAAAATACTTTAAAGATGGAGAAGGTATCAAAAAATGTCCCCATTACAAAAGGGCCAAGGGCAATGAGAAGCAAGAAAAGGTTGCTGGATTCAACAATTACATCATAGGAAATAACAGGAAGCTGACAAATAGTGAAAGAGAAGACGGTTGATGCAGAAATTGAAGGAGACAGTGGAGCCAACGTTTTCCAGGAAATTTGTAACTGAAAGGAAGGGGAATGATAGAACATCAGTTTGGGAGGAATAGCAGAATGCAGAGGAAGGTTCAATTATGACCTAAGAAGAAGAGAGGGAACAGATGTAGCAAGGAAAAGATTTCAGACATGAGAAAGAAGGTCTAGCTAATGGTGGCAAGGGAGGCACGATGAAACAGAAGCAGTCAGGAAAGCAGTGAGCGAGTAAGGTTGTTTACAAGCAAAGGGAAAGAATGAGTGGACACGGACTTGTCACGTGGAGACATTTAAAAAGAACTAAAGGGTGGGCTGGCTGAATTGGGAGTAAAGGGGAGAAAACTGAACAATGATTAAAATAAATTTTTTAAAAAAAAATAAAAAGAACTAAATGTACACATGTAGGGAATTTAGAACACTGGGGCATAGGGTGTGATAAATTCTAGGTATCATGATTATCTTTATTACTAATTAATGGCTGTTAAATCTTATGCAAAGTTATAGTTTTAACATAGTCGACACATTTAATACTTGAACAGGATGAGATTATTATTCTCACATTCAGTTGAGTGTTAGTAAAACAAAGTGTTTCTCCTAGTTCATGTATAAATAAAATGTTTCATATGAGGAAGGGAACAAATATGCATTCTATTGGCTTTGAAGTATTTCCTTCCTGTCTGAGGTGCTAGTCTGGCCAACACGTCAGTGGTGTTGGGATTGAAAAACTCTGTTTTACTACAAAGTTTTGTTTTGTTTCTTAAAATACTGGACATGCTTGAATAAGAGTATTTAATAATGTTATTTTTTTCTGCTTTAATAATTAAATTATTCATTTTGATGGTTTATTAGAAAGCAATAGCTTATCATTGAGATATATTTAAAATTTTCAGTTTGTTAATTTGCTTTTTTTTTGGACTATATTCCCTGCATGTACTTTGCATCCCCGTGACTGTTTGGTGACTACGGGACTACCAATTTGCACTTCTCAATCCCATCATCTTTTTCACTCACTTCCACACCCCTTCCATCTGGCAAGCATCAGTTCTCTACATCTATGAGTCTGTTCTGTTTTGTGTGTTCATTAATTTTGTTCTTTTATTTTAATTTTGTTGTTATTTTTCAGTAACAGTTGACACACAATATCATGTTTCAAGTGTACAACCCCATGATTAGACATCATATAACTTATCAAGTAATCATCTCGCTAAATATAGCACCCATTGGACAGCACACATAGTTACCACAGTATCATTCACTAATCACCCATGCTGCACTTCACACACCCAGGAACATTCTGCAACTACCAATCCAATTTGCACTTCCTTTTTAAAGATCCTTACTCAAGAATATGTTTATTGAATTTAGAGAGAGGAAGGGAGAGAAACAGAAATATTGATGTGAAAGAGAACCATCAATAAGCTGCCTCCTGCATGCACCCTGACCAGGAATCAAACCTGCAACCCAGGTATGTGCTCTGACAAAGGATTGATCCTGTAACCTTAGGTGTATGGGGCGATGCTCCAACTAACTTAGCCACCTGGCCAGGGCCAATTTATACTTCCTAATCCCTTCACCCACCTCACTGCTCCCGCCAACCCCTCCCATCTGACAACTACCACAATGTTTTCCGTATCCATGAGTCTGCCACTGTTTTGCTTGTTTGTTTATTTTGATTTTTTAGGTTAAATTGTTGATATATATGTATTTATTGCCATTTTATTATTCATATATACGTGTGTGTGTGTGTGTAGTTTAATCCTCATCTGAGGACATTTTTTCATTGCTTTTAGAGAGAGAGGAAGGGGGGAGAAAGAGGGAGACAGACAGAAAGCAAGAAGAAGAGAGAAAAATTGATGTGAGAAATATCAATCAGTTGCTTCCCACACACACCCCAATTGAGGATCAAACCTGCAACCCAGGCATGTGCCTAAACTGGGAATCAAAACTGCAACCCTTCTGTGAATGGGATGACACCCCAACTAACTGAGCTACACTGGCCAGGACTATTATTCATATATATATATATATATATATATATTGCCCTTAAAGAAGACCTTTTAACATTTTATGTAATATTGATTTGGTGGTAATAAACTCCTTTAGCTTTTCCTTGTCTGGGAAATTTTTCCTTAAATTCTAAATGATAGCTTTGCTGGGTAGATAATCTTGGTTGTACATCCTTGCTTTTCGTCATTTTGAATATTTCTTGCCAAGTCCTTCTGGCCTGTAAAGTTTCTGTTGAGAAATCGACTGAGAGTTTTATGGGAGTTCCCCTACAGGTAACTGATTTTCTCTTGCTGCTTTTAAGATTCTCTTTTTGTTTTTAACCTTTGGCATTTTAACGATGATGTGTCTTGGTGTGGGCCTCTTTGGTGTCCTTCTGTTTGGGCCTCTCTGCACTTCCTGGACTTGTCTATTTCCTTCACCAGGTTAGGGAAGTTTTTCCCCATTGTTTTTCAAAAAGGTTTTCAATTCCTTACTCTCTCTTTTCTCCTTCCAGCACCCCTATGATGTGACTGTTTATATGCTTGATGTTGTCCCAGAGGCTCCTTACACTGCCCTTGTTTTGGGATTCTTTTTTCTTTTTTCTGTTCTGATTGGGTGTTTTGTTTTTTAGTCTTGAACTTTAATTATAATCAAGTCATTATGGAAATGCTGATTTTAAGAAATTTAACTAGGAAAAACACAATAAAAAACACTGGGCACTCAGAAGGAAGCCAAAATGCAGAGTGGCATTAAGGCTGCTCAGTTTCTGGTATTCAACAGTCTTTTTTGTTAAAGTAAAATATGAACACATATTAAATTTGAATTACTCATACATGTTAGACATCTGTGAACTTCCTTTTTTTCCTAAACATTCAAATGATTTTTTTATTTAGAAAATAATTCTGACTATATTTTGTAAATTGTCTCAACAGGCCTTACTTTTCTGGAAAACCAGTTTTTGGGTTTATTTTTTAAGTGAATACTTTTGTCTAGGAAGTCAGGGAGGTCTGCCACAAATGAAATAAAAATTCTCTTTTTTATTTCGGCCACAGTTGGTTGCTAGTTACTGTGCTGCTGCTGGGACAATGACCCTGCCAGCATCTGCCAGAGCTTCCTCGGGAACTGGCCGCTCAGCCTCCCGAGTACCACAAGGCTTGTTATTCTGTTGCTGTGTATTTCTGGGCCTTTGTAATGTGGTCCTGCTGCACACAGGTAACAAACCAGGCCCCTCACAAACGCACACTAGGGTTTGCAAATTAAAATTCAATCCTGGTTGTAGAGATAAAAAAGTTATTTTTAAAACTAAGTGAAACATGCTGCACAGCAAACACCAGGCCCTAGCTGCCACTCTACTTTTGTAGTTAAATACATGTGGCCAAAATATAAAGGGCTATGAGATTAAATCCATGGACTTTTCAATCACATGAATTTTATTAGTTACCATGTTGAATGCAAAAAGGGCACAGAAGGAAAAGTAGATACAGGCATTCCTGCAGTTTTTAATACTGATTTAGGAATGATCCCTGATTGTGAACAGCTACTGCCACCATCTCTGGCTCTCCACTATGTCTCTGTCACACCTCCAGTGCTGAAATTCTTCCCAACTCTGGGAGCTTTTCCCAAAAAATCATACCTGCCTCTCCCCACCATTCCAAACTCAGAGCCTAAAAAAATGGAGTTGACCCTGGAATGATACAGTTGGAAGGACTGTCCACATTTGGCCATAGAGAAAAGAGATATTCTTTGTGTAATATTTTAGGTAAGTAAGAGGTTTTAGAGGTTTTGATGGGAAGCCTTTTATGAATTTGTATTCAGTCACAAACTGATATCCAAACACACCATGTAATAGAAGAGTTTCCCAACCTCAAAGCTACGACTTTGGACTGGAAAATTCTTTGTTGTGGGGGCTATCTTGTGCAGTGGGACAGCTGGCAGCGTCCCTGGCCTCTTCTCACGAGATGCAAGTAGCACTCCTCCCAGAGTTCTGAAAACCAAAAAAGTCTCGAGACATTGACAAATATCCTTGGGACAGCGGGCAGAAGGATACCTACTCCAGTTGATAAATACACAACAGAGACTATTTAAGGAATTGCCTTGAGGATACAATATGCATAAAGAAAATCTATCCAAGCATTTTTGGGGAAAGGAAACATGGTAGGCAGAATTTTAACAACCTCTAAATGTGGGCTAGGAAAGAAATGATTTATAGAGATTAATCCTTTAATTAGGAGGCAATAACACTCAGAAGGCTGGAGTGCAGGCTTTGGAATCAGGGAGCTAGATTGATTTACCATCCATGTGACCTTACTTAAGGTCCTTCAGTGTTTTACCTCTAATATGAACATAATTAGTCACACCCATCTATCCTTGGGGTCTTCACATAGTGTTTTCCCCTGTGACCAGGATGCACTTCTCCTTCCTCTTGGCCTGAATGACTCCTTCTCATCCTTCATGCCTCAATTTAAATAATCCCTCCAAAGAAAAGCCTTTCTGCTTGATCTTCCTGCTACCCGGCTCTCTTGTGACTACCTATCATAGAACCACTGGAGGGACTCACCATATTTTATAACTTTTTATGTTTCTGCCACTATTTTATAAGCTCCAAAAGGGCCAGGATCCATGTTTGTTTACTCAACAGTGTGTCCTGAATACCTGGTGTGGTGGCTGGTCCGCAGTACAGGCTCAACAAATACTGATGTATGGATGAAGGAATAAAAGAACACATAAGGTTTTTTAAATTACTAATATCATCATCAGCATCATCTAATGATGTACTGGGTAGGCAACTAACTTCCTGTTTTACAGAAATATTTACTTCATTTTTTTCAATATTAAGATCAAAATGTCCCTATTAGTAATAGCCTATGAAACAATTACAAGAGAATGTCTGGTTGAACACCAACAATGCCTGGGGACCTGTAGAAAGCTGGGCAGCCACGACCCGGGCTAGGTTTACAGCATGTACAATCTGGAAGATCTCTCTACCAGGCTCTGGCAGCTACCTCGCTGCGCCTGAGGGGCTTCTGGCTCCCAGGCTGTGGGGGGGCGTCACTAGCTCACCTGCCGTGCAGGGCTCCCCGGGCCTGCCGTCTTTCTGGCTGCGGGGCACTAGCTTTGTTGCCGGCTCACTGGCACAGTAATGTTCTGTTCTCAAAAATCAAATCACAGGTAAAGTATATCTTTTTTAAAGCAGAGGAAAGAATTTTAAAGTAATATTCAGATATAGAAGGGCAAGGCAGGAATAGGTCAACTATATATGTCAGAACCATGTTGTTAAAATATTTGTGCTAACAAGAAAGTGACTTTTTAAACATATCATTTTTCACATTTTGTTAAGGAGAAAAAAGGTTAGTAGAAAAGAAGGTAAGTACCAGTGATAATAAACTGAAGTTCCAGGTGCCCCAAAGACCCTAAGGGCTAGTTAATTTTATGTAGCTATTTCATTTCACCCAGCCACTTAAACTATGTCCAAGTTTTCATAGTTGCTTTCTGTGGTTTTTTAAAAAAACACTGGATAATGATCAGAGCAGAGAAGTATCTGCAGACCTACATTTGAGATTGTGACAGGTTCTGCAGGCTGCTGGCAAATGAGCTTGACGCTGGTCCCCAGGATAACACACCAGAGCGGATCACTAGAGCGGCGGTGTGGACGGAGCCGCGATCAAAGAAGCCAGTACGGGTTCAGGCTGACCTCACGCTGGGGCTGTGACAGACAGTGTACGGCTGGGCTTTGGCAAGGAGGCTTTGAAAGGGGCATACCAATTTTTTAAAAATGGAGAACCATGGGCTAAATAATAATAGTTTATTTAAGGCCTATTTTCAGGTGGCAAAGAACTGCGAGAAACATGACCATGTCGATGTGAAGGCATGTTTCTAGCAGCGAGGTAAAGAACTGTTGTTAGCACCGACCTATGCAACATTTCTAGCACGAATTGTCTTTGTGGGCTACGTATAGTTTCTACTGAATATTCTTCTTAAAAGGAAGAAAAAACTTCAAAAAACGTTACAACCATTCTTAGCCTGAGGTGACAAGCCAGATCTCCCCGTGAGCCATAGCTTGCTGGTCCCTGTTCTAGAGCTGATCAAACTTGAGGATGACACAAGGGAGAATAAATACACTGCCCGACGGAAACAGGATCCATTAAGGTACCAGGACACCTTAGAACTGGGAGGGACCTGAAACGTGGAGATCAGCTGGTCAAAACCTCCTAATCTATTCATAGGGCAAACCGGAATAGCCCTTGGATTACAGATTGGAAGAGATAAATAGAAATAAGCAAATGGTTTTACACTTGAAATTCCAAACTCCCAATTGGATGAGTACAGGATAGGCAGGTATGGCTTGACAGCTAAACCAGTGAAGAACGGCATTTTAGCAAAGACTCAGCCACATATGAGTCAAGAGTGTGGTGTGACTGCAAATTCCAGTGTCCAGAGTAAAGCATCGCCACTCAACTTCTCACCCTGGAGTGTGACATCATGAGTCAGCGCTGTAGTATGTAAGGAAGGTTGAGGAAATGGGAAGTGAAACTGGACGATGCAGGTAACAGGACTGTAGACACTGCAGAGCAAGTAAGCTGCACAAGTGGGGAGTGAGCTGGGCCCTTGTTTGGAAGGCCTGACTGGGGACCCGGGAGGTAGGGGAGAACATTCTCGGTGGCAACTGCTCACGGTGCCTATAGTGGCTTGGACACGGGTGAAATGTATTCATGTGTTTATTTCTCCTTTTAGGTCATGAGGCATGAAACATTCAGTCAGTAGAAGGGATTCTGTTTTTCCTCAAGCAACAGTCCAACATCTCAAGGAACAGGAAACTCAGGAATGAAGACATATCATTTATGCTCAGCCGAAGTGCTCCCAGCTGGAAGTGGGAAAATCCGCCCTTACACTGTGCTTTACTCTTTCTTCCTTCATCTTCCCTGAATCCAATTTTGTTCTTTATTAACAGAAGACAGACTAAATCCATTATAAATATATAATATATATAGAGTATCTCTTTATATATAAGAGATATAAGAAATATATATATGAGACAGTATATATATAAAGATATATATATATATATATATCTTTAACTAAAGACATATACTCCGTAAATTGTTGCTGCTTCTGGAAACAGACCACTAATTCCTTCTATAGCTCATTAAATTTCACATATGCCATAGTTTTCAAACTATTGAGAACAACTGGAGTTTAAAAATTATTTTTATAAGCATGTTTCCATTTGCTCCTTTGGAAGCAGGGAACGTATCATATTCTGTCTCTTGCTCCCTCCTTTCCTCTCTGGGCAAGCCATCTAAGTAAAGCCCAGGGAATTTGTGTAATGTATCTAAGACAGACATATCCAGAAAGTGGCAAGCTCAGGATTAGAACCAAGATATTTTAATTCTAAGCCCACATATTTCCAGGTTCTTTATTGAAGGGTCTTGCTCAGTGTGATATTCATGTACAATATGGTAGCAGAATTTTTAACAGCATGTACCACAGGTAAGTTTGATAGATTTCCATGAGTGGAAATACTATAAAGAATGGGGGGGGGGGTACAAAATGGCAGAGTTGGGAGCTCTTTGTCTAGTTTGAAGCTTCTTGGTTCTGTTACCCTCCATTCTTCCATTTCAAACCACCATGAAATTCCTAGAGCAACTCTGTAAGCAGCAATAACATTTATCACATAAACCCAACTGGAAGTATTAAGTTTATATGGTTCTGGAGTCATTTTTACCGACCTGTATTTGAGGCTGGTATCGTGGGTGAGCAGTTTTCCTTGTTACATGTTCCCATCATTGAAGTTAAAGTCATAGTAGGAACGTCGTTACTTCCTGAGAACAAAGTAGAATATGGTATAGAGACAAATATGCAAATGACAAGGAATGAACACACAGTTACAAAGGCATGTACATAAAAGGCACTACTACCCTGGCTCAGCTGTGTTCCTAAACTCTTAGTTTGAAAGGCTGAAGAATTTTGTCATTGGAGAAACTTTATAAATAGAGAATAGGTTCATGGGCCAATCTGCTTTTATAACTTAAAAACAGTTTTCTTTTTATTTATTGATGCTAGAGAAAGAGGAAGTGGAGAGGGAAGGAGGGGGAGGGAAAGCAAAACATCAATTTGTTGTTCCACTTATTTGTACATTCATGGCTATTTACCGTTTGTGCCCTGACTGGGGTGGGACCTGCAACCTTGGTGAACCGGGACAACTCTCTAACCAACTGAACTATCTGGCCAGGGCCTTTTATACCTCTTTAAAGTGGCTGACAAAGTATTAATAACAATGTAGACCTTAACCGCCATGTGTAACGATGATTCTGTGGCCAAAGGTGTTTAGGGTTCGGACCTGGAACGCCAGAAGAGCGTTTCTCCCAATGCAGCTGCTGCTCCCTGAGCTCTGCTGCTCCCTGAGCTCTGGGCCGCGGGTGGGTCCCTGGTGGGGGGCAGGGCTGCAGGTGGGGGGCAGGGCTGCAGGTGGGGGTGCTCTTACAGGGGACAGGGTGTTAAATGCCTCGGGGAAGCAGGAATCTTGTGCCGAATCCCTGTTCGGGTTCTTTCTTCTCTTCCTCTGTCCCCAAGGATCCATCTGCCTTCTGGCTCACCAGTTATTTCCTTGGCCCAGAAGGGAACAGAAAAGAGTAACCTTCCTATCTATGTGAAACAAGTTTTATAAAAATATTGTTTGCTGTTAGTAACAGATACAAAGTGAAGAGGTTCCTTCCTCTCAAATCTATTTTTTTCCCATGGAGCCAGTTCATTTTCACATACAAAGAGCTGAAGAAATGTTCAAGGGTGTTTCTAAGCAACACCACAGCAAGGTCACCCTGGTGCTCGGATGACTTCAGGGTGGATGTGGTGAGTGGGAGCTGGCGTTAGGACAGGTGGAGAGGAGGTGGCCCGGGCTGGGGGCTGGCTGCCAGAACTGGAGTCCATGGAGGAAGGGAGGCCGCACATTTGACCTCCACCTGTCCCTGCCCCTGAATGGGCAAGACTGGGGGAGAGGGTAGAGTGGGTTTCAGGCTGTCAGAGAGGGAGAGAGGTGGAGTGTCTGAGTGTGCTCTGGTAGCCATTCCCTTGCTTCCTAAATGTTTGCTGACCCTGTGCTAGGCTCTGAGGGCCTGGAGTCAAGGCCTTGGAGAACCAGCAATTGCTTCAGGAGCAGAGAGCAGTACGGACATAATTTTACAGACTGGAGGAAGTGAATTACAGATAACATAATGTTGTGTGTTAGGAGAGGGAGCTCTAAATTCTAGAAAGAAAAAAAAGAAGACAGCTTTTTGGAGAAGGATCAATCTAAAGGAGACACGGGATTGACACACGGGGAGATGAAGTAGGGAAAAGGGGCAATTCCGGGTGCAATTCATGTGCCAAAAGGCACAGAGACCAGCACAGGTGCAGACAGGACGGCAGAGTGACCTGGGATTCCAAGCTAATGATTTTAAACCAAGCATCCCACAACCAGCACCAGCCTCAGAGAGGCATTGGAATGAATGAGCGACGGAACCAGAGCTGTGGTCAGAATGAACGACTGAAGCAGGCAGAAGGGAGGCCAATGGACAGGGAAGCCACACAGGAGGGTCCTGCAGTGTTCCGGATCAGAGGGTGAGAAACAGGAGCGCAGCCGTGAGAATGGGGAAGAAGGGACCTGTGTGAGAGACACTGTCACCTCCGCTTGTCAGCAGAACCTTCCCTCCAGCTCCTCAGGCTTTTCTAAGGCACGATCTGCTCTGTAGTCAATCGGAGGCCTCTCCTCCTCCGTCTATCAGAAAGCAGATTCTGCTGGTTCCAGAGGCAGGGTGTGCCTTCTCCTAAATTCCCAGGCCGAGGGCAAATTCTCCGCCCTCCACTCTCATCTGCACCTGTGATACTCTTGCCCTCCAGCTCTAGAGCTCTCAACCTCCCCTCTCTGTTCTGGCTTTCTGATTATGAATGCATTCACTGAAGAACTGCCTACTTCTGCACTTCAAATTTCACTTGCTACATAGGTGTGTCATCCTCAGTAACTTCACTCAATGTTAGCAGTAAAGAGTGTTTAATACTTGAGAGTATGAACGTTATGCCTTGTCTCAACAGACCCTAATTTATGGCCCTGAAGTAAATTAAAGATATCATGAAAATAGGGTGTTCTTCCCAGGGCACGGTATCACATCCACTCTCAGTCTACGACATAAAAACTCTCAACATACGAGGAATCAGGAGTTTAGCTTTGTTAGCCGTCTCCAATGCTAGGTTCATAGAATTTAATGCTTTCTCTTATAAAGATGAATACACTTAGTAAAGAGCTTGACATTTTACATCTAGTTTTGCCTATTTTGTAAGCAAAAAGGAAGTTATTTTTATATTTCTAAAGAAGATATTTACATTCATAATATAACAACACTGACTTCCTTTATAAATAACACAATTAAAAATATTTACGACTGGATTCAGAAAACAATAACCACTGGACACATCTGAGTTCAAGAATTATGATGCTTTGGCTTTAGACTCCCCCTGCACTGAGTAACTCAGTGTGATCCTACCTCACAAACAATTAAAACTTGAAGAATTTTGAGAGCACATAGTTTATGATTCACAGCTTAGTAAAAGGGAGTTTGGGGGTATTTATATATGTGGGCTTTTCTTCCAATTATTTATATCTATAAAACTCTGGGGAAAAACGAACATTTAAAGAACAAGAAATGCATTAACAGAAAATATTTCATGTTCCTGAGAGCAGAGAATAATACTTAGGTATGATATTCAGTCTCAAGTTTAAGAACTTTCAATCTAAGTATAGGATCGCTATATACTGTGCCTTGACCACTTAGACTTAATAAAAGATCTAAATGTCATTTACTTATCCCATAGTCTAAGAAAGATGCTACTGAGTATCACAAGTTTAATAATTAAGAACTGTTTGTTAAAGGCAAGAAAGAATATGGTGTATAAGGTACCACTAATTAAAGTATACCTTTAAACTCAATGGCTTAAGAGAGTGAGTCATCTTATGGTTTTCATTCCCTACAACCCATCAGCACAAGGTCAACCGCAGAAATTAACAGCAAAGTGCAGAACTATGATTGCTACTCAGCAAAGTAGGAGCAGAGGAAAAAGAGTCATAAAGAAATTTAACCAAGCCAACAAAAGGTGGGAAAGTGGTAAAAAGAAACCTTTAGAAAGCATAAGTAAAAATTCAAAATCAGATGGAAAGCATAAGCCTTCATATGACAAGAATCACAGTGAGTGTAAACAGATAATGTCTAACCAGTCAGCCAACAAAAATAAATATTGTACAGAAATTCTGATGGCCATGTACTGATGGATTGAGCTCCTTAATGACAATATTTTGAGTATTTCTATATACTTATTTATTACTATATGAGGGTTTCAAGTCAAAACATTGATCGTTTTCAATTATTTAAGTATAATGTGATGTACTGTGAGCAAATATGTACAGAGTAATGGTTGTAAATGATACCATATGTTCTTGGGAGAGAGGGAAAAATATGAAGAAAGCATTCCAAAGCTATTATCCTGCACCAAAGTTGTTGCCTGTCTTCTGGAATATAGTGGTCATTGAAACTTTCTTATTGAGACTGAGCTTAGATGATGTTGCTTGGATAAGGATATTCCTATACACACTGTGAGCTAATATACAGCCTAAAAGTATTTTACAGTTGTGAGCTCTTAGTGAACAGGACATGTTTTCAAAGGAATGAAAGAAAACATTTCCTCTATTATTGTTTATCTGTAATCCTCCTAACAAGCTACCTACACATCATACCTGCTATCAGAGAAAGCTCATTTAGTGGTAATAGCAGTACCTGTAATGGGAGTTCTGTTTTTCAGCCTGTCCACTTCCATAGTGAAGTCATCCTTCAGAAAGAGGAACCCAATAATGGAAAACAGGTAGACCAGGATGAGAGCTAGGACTGCAGTTAGAATAATGGAGCGGCCATTCCGTGTGACACTTTTTATGACATTGAGCAGTGTCTCTTCTCTGTACACCAAATCAAAAAGCTACAAAAACAAACAAAAAAAAAGACACACGCACAGAAAAGGAGCAAAAGATAAATAAATATAAAGGTCATTACAAATACAAATGCAAGTCATTTTAGTTTATCTGTGAAAAAACAACCTACATGACACCTTAGAAATGAACCAAAATATATATTGCTGTCCATTGCTAACAATATTAATAAATTGTTTTTAAATAAGAACTCTAACACCACATATAATGTGCATCAGTTGGCTTTCTAACCAATGTAATTGCAATTGTGTAAGACATGAAAATAGCATAGCTTCAAACTTGAATTTAGAAAATTTATAATGTTATACTTAACCAACTTAGCTACTTATTCCTTATTTTTAGTCTTACTGATATTCTGCAGCTGCTTCTGGAATATGCAAAATGGCTAAAGTGAGAATTCTGAATTAGGTTCACTAAGTGATGAATAATTGACAGGCTCTTTAGATGTATTGTTTAATCAAGTGTTTACAGGCAAATTTATGAGAACAATTTGATGAAGATGTTGCAATAGAAAAGACATGAAATTTTAAAATATTTGAGAAATGAACACATCTTTCCTTAGTAAAGGGGTATAATGAGGGCAAAACATATTACTTTAGTATATACTTTTGGAAACAGGAGTATGAACAAAAATATAATACACAATTTTGCTAATTCACTACTTTTAAAGGGTTATTCTCCATTATGTGTTTAGTAGTAGAAAAATCTATGTACTAGTCAAGAACCTAGATATGTGTTTGCTCTCTGTGGTCAACATTAAAAATGACTTAAGTTTTTGCTCTATGAAAAGCAGAAATTGTACATTAGCAAGTATGTATTTTATTATAAAAAGCTGACTAAAAGCAATAATTTAACATTTACTTAAAAAGGCATAAATACCTGCTTGGAAATAAGGAATATTTCTAAAATTGGAATAATCAGGGTTTGTCTTCTGCCATCTGTTAGTGACTAGAATTTCTGAACTGGTTGAAACAATCAGGTATGAGTGTCACACATCCTCTCAGAAACCCATATGCGGACCCATATGTGGGCGGTGGACTCTGTTTTTCTGAGTACTGAGGGTTATACAGTTACTTTCTGATCTAATTGTAGCCTTACAAATAATTGTTATAAAGTTATTAGATTGTTTGCCCAACTTAGGAACTGTCATTCATGATGGTAAAATAAAAAAAATATGCATGTTTAACTATTTTGTTATCTATCTTCAGGAGGGAGCAGCAAAGTCTAGCAATAAAGTCAACATTCTTTAGTACAGACAAATTAATGCAAATTCAACTTCCAAATTACCAGTGCATTGACTTATTTAAGCATTTAGTTGACATCAGGAGATTTTTCTTAACTTTAACTCACTAGAGGCTTAAAGAAAATGTCTGACAATGGGCTGTAGGTCACTTTTGGAGAGCTTCTGGAAGTTTATAGCTTGCAGAAGCTCATGCTATACTTGCAAAAGTTGCCTGTTCCCAAGCCCCAATCCACCCTCATGGATCAGAATCTTGAAAATGCAGAAGGTGTTGACATTGGTGAGGTTGATGGTTCTTTTTCTCTATTTCTAAAAGAAAAATCTAGTGTGGATTTTAATATTTGAATGAAGGATTCACACTTGTGGACAAATCCAGGAATGCATATTCATATAATTTTTACATAGAAAATATTTTTTAAAATATGTTTAAATTCCATCTTGCTATTATGTCCATTGCAATTTCCTTCTAGTACTCAAAATATCAAATGGATTATCTCCTTTCCATAACCAACCCAATGAAAACAAATTAGCATCTCTATTGTTCGATTTAAAAGATAAAAGACAGGAGGAAATAAAACTAAAAAAATAAGGTTAACTAACATATATTAAAGTAACATTACTAATAACTCATATAATCATTCAAATCCACATTTATTTCATCAAATACCTTTCATTTACAATCCTTTTCACATACATCATACATACATCATTTCACATTATCTTTTTAATAGATTTTGATAATAAGTCTCCCATACTATCCTTGTCTGCATTCTGCCTGAATGTACACACAACAGAGGCAGAATTTTTATCTTTTGCAGTTCCAGGAAAAGAGAGAAGGCTGAATAGGATCCCAGTTATTCAGGTCCCAGACTTGGACCTGAATTAAAATCCAGGTGCTCCCCACCCATTTCATAGACAAGAGGGTTGAAGCACATATCACAGTCAGGTTAAAGTGCTGGGTGTAATAGTTTTTTATACAGCAAAAGTAGGTTTATAGTTTTGAGTGTGCGAAAGAGAGTTTATTCTTGTATTATTATTTAACACATATTGCATTATTTTCCAAAACTGTAAGACTACTTTTTTCCCAACTCTGTATGTCACAGGAAGATTTTTAAAAATCAAATTTTCCAGAATAGAGAGGGAATTGATTTGGATCCCTGAAACAGAAAAAAAAATGTTTTCCTTTTGATTGGTGAATAATCTAATTAACTGCTTAGAAGATCATCTTAAATCTAAATCTATGGAACAAACCCACTCTTCACTATGGCTCTTTCAAGTGCTTAGGAGTCAATGAAAAATTAGCTTTTTTTCAGTCTCCATGGATGGGTGTGCTAGATAACATCCCCAGGAGGCGGGAGGCAAGCAAACGGGGTCAGCACGGTGTTTTTAGATCTTCAGTGTGCCTGCAGGAATTGTTCTACTGGGTGGCGCTCTCTCCTGCATGTCCACTCTGGGTGGGACAGAGAAATAAACTGCTCCTATGCATGGTGCTAACCTGGTAGTGCTTTAGATTTCAAAACATCGTATGTTTACATTGATTCTTCTCCTGGTTTGTGGGCATAAAACATGTATGAAGCCAGCAAAAACAATCTGATAGCCAGCAAAAACAAACAAACAAAAATATCACACACACCAAAATCTGTAGAAGAAACCTGAAAATCCATTTGATGAATTCAATATATGTGTAGATAAGCTTAATAACAGTGATGACATTAAATCTGAAACTGTAAGATTTTACTTAAAACAACTCATTGTCTTTTTGCTGGGTTGCCAGGTTTCCCCCATCATCTTACTTACATGCCATTATAAAGATACACATAACATTTGGGACTGTAAATAAAATGACATGATTCCGGTGCCAAGAAGATATATTCCCTTTTTTGTCTCCCACACTCTGCTGGAGAATCTCTAACGCAAAGACAAGCATGATGTGGCTGAAACCAAAAGCAGCCTGTTCTATGAAACCTGGGGCACGAGGTGGGGTCGTTGGTTCCTTCTCAGAGAGGAAATAAAGAATTCCACTACCTATGTAGTTTCTCAGAGAAAAAGACTAAAAATAATAACAATTCATGCTTTGCCTAGGAAATTCTAAAAATATCATAATTTGCCCTAAATGTCAGGCTGTGCTTTTAAAAAATCAAAGGAAGAAGCATAAGAAGAAGCATTGTGTATTTTTTCCTAGCAGTGATTGTCCACACAGAGATGTACTCACCAGGAAGCTGTAGAAGAATTCATGCACAAAGAGGCCCAGCATGCAAACCAGGACATACGCCACGTGGTAGAGAAAGGCCATATCCAGGATGACCGCGCGGTACCCGCGGGTGAACGTGCCACGGTTCCCGACAAAACTCACCAGAAACACGATTTTATTACAAAGCTGAAGGGAGGAAACAATTAGATTTTACTGTCTTACTTATTCCAAAACTCACATAAATAACAGGCATTGACAAAAGCTTTTATTCACAGGTCTGTTGTTTTCATTCACGATTTTTCCTTTTGTAATTTTCAGGACTGCTTACCAATCTGCACGTATACATAACAGGCAGAATGTGTATCCTTTGCAGTTCAGGAAAAGGGAGGAGGATGAATAAGGGCCCCAATTATGCAGGTGACATGGACCCAAATTAAATTCCTGGCGCTCCCACCACCACTGCCACTACCAGAGTCATGCAAATGTAGGCCTGGATTGTTTCTTCTGAAAACCAGAATAAAGGGATTCCCAGCTCACAGAGCCATTCAGAGGATTAGACAATTCATCAAGCATACGGAGCACTTAATACAATGACTCTTTAAATAGCACTGATTGCATTTTCCATACTGAAAGTAACCTGTGTGGTATTTTCATTATACTAGAAATATAACAGAAAAATATCTTCAGAAAATACTCAGAGATCTGTCCTTGATTATTTTTTTTACCCTGGACTTTCTTTACTGAGTATTATTTTAAGCCAATAGCCATTAAAATTATTTTTACATTCAACTTACTTTAAATACATAAAAATTATAAATATACCTATATACCTATGTTAAAATAAGGAAAATGTGTGCATATGTTTTCTAAGTTTTATGTGTCATAAATTCATAAACATTTTGGAGTGTTTATGACGACTGGTATCATATACAGTATTTATATAAGACTGTATTTAATATTGCCACTTGTGACATAATTTCAGAGTCCAGAAATTCATACTGAGAGTCTGGCAATAACAGTGATCTGTCCAATGATTTCCAAAGAGGACACTCTTCTTACTCAGCACGCTCTAAGTGCTCAGACACACTTTGTTATTTATAAGCTGAGGAGCCAGTTGTCCTCTGTAATCAGCAAAGAAGTACATATTTTGAAATTTCAGTTTTTTCTCCCAAGTTGTTTCTTGAGTATTTTAAATTACTTAAGGGCACCATATTTGTCTTTATATGCCCAAACCTAACTTTGGGGGAAAAAGGTTGCTCGTTACAACATGGTTGATTTTTTTTCGATATATATAAAAGAAATTGCCTCATGGAATGACTTTACTGGTAAATAACATAAGGAGCAAACACTTTGAGGCAAAAGCAAATATGTGATGTTGGAAAAACCCTTTTCTTTAACTTTGTGAAATCTAAGTCAATGCAAATAAAATGAGACATGTTGAGAAGATAGCCAAACCAAATTAACAACATAGCAACTAAAAACTTCAAACCTTTTCTAAATTTCCTCCCCGCTAATTAACTCTCCTCTCAATAATCAGTGTTATCAATTCTCTCATTATCTTGTTAATAATGTGAAATGGAAAGTCTTTCTAAAGTACGTAGGGATTCATTATCACATCTCTATAGTCCATTATTGAGTACAGTTACAGTGGAATAAATGTCTTTACCAGTCAAGAGCAAGTTTGACATAAGAAGTCATTATTTTAAAACCTCAGAAACTATGTAAAAGGTGCTGATATAAATGTAGTATATCATAAACATTATGAAAATGGTGAAAAGAAGAATGCCTGGGTTGAGTTATCATATTCAGTATTTTACTCTTTGTTAATTGTTTTGAGTGAATATTGTCTAAATTTAAACTACCTTGATTAACCCACTATAGTTCTTCAACAGAAAGTAAAAATAAGAAGTTCTATAAAATATAAAATTAAAAATTGGAATGCATAAAGCAAATTATTTATATTTGTTTCCCAGTCTCTACTTTCCTAAACTGAATCATAAAAAAGTATGCAGGAAAACTATTTATGTGCAGCCCTTTACACGCAGGAAAAGTAATGCATTGAATTCAAATACCTGGAAGAGCAATACATTTCAGTTCTCAAATAACGCAAAAGCGAGGACACGTTTCTGCCAAAAAGGGTCTCTGATAATTTTGCATAAAAAATAAAGATTTTCCTTATATGTTTTCAGATTGATTTTTTTTTAATCTTGACTGAGGGCTAGATGTTGATGGATATGTCTATTCTCTCGAATAAGCCTTGAACTGAAGTGGAGTTGAAGCCAGCAGTGGCGCCCACTGTTTCTGATCAGAAACACAGAAATTGTTGTCCTTTTGTTTCGAGGTGCTCACCCCAAGGAGAAATAAATGCAAGAATAAATGATTGGGCAGGAAAGAAGTTGAACTCTTAGGTGTATGGCCAAATCCTAAGGCAAAATTTTCACATAGTCAAAATTACCTCGGAAATTTTTAAAATTTCCAACAAAACAGTACAGGAAACAAGGGTGGTGTGATCTGTAGTGTCACTAAGTTTGACACGTGCTAGCGTTCCCCCAGCAATGGAGCAGTTTTTGTTCCTGCAACTGATGCTGGAAGCAGTTAGGAACCTTCAGTGACCATACTATAGGAGAAATAGTGTTGGAGCCGTGCACACGCATTAGAGACAGAAAGAGAAGATATGGACGTTTTGATTCCGAATGCATAATTGAATTTGTATATGTTGGATGAACACACGGCAGGACTCAGCCTTACAGATTAGCAATATCATGAGCCCTCCCAGGAAACGAGCTACGGGCAAGAAACTGAGGGCATGATATAGTGTTCAATTTGGACACTGGGGCATATTAATAGACAGTTATCTGCTAAACTTTATTTGCTTTACTTCTCTGCAAAATTGTGAGACCAAGTCCAGGAATGAGGAAACATGCTCACATTACAAATAATTGTGAGAAAGGAAGCTGATTTATAAATGCCATTAAATAAATTACACATTTCCAGGCACTCCTAGAAAGGAAAAACACTATAGATAACAAGTGTTTAGAAGATATTAAAAGATCTTTCACAGGCATTTACTGTATTATCATCTATTACTAACATGTACCCCTGAGTTCATTGCAGGGTTATTTACAACAGCCAAGATTTGGAAGCAGTCTGGGTGTCCATCAGTAGATGAGTGGCTAAAACAGCTATGGTCCATTTACACAATGGAATACTATGCAGTTGTAGAAAGAAGAAAGAAGAAAATTTTACTCTTTGTGATAGCATGGATGGACCTGGAGAACATTATGCTAACTGAAATAAGCCAGTCAGAGAAATACGAATACCATATGATTTCACTCATATGTGGAATCTAATGAACAAACTGAACTAACATGCAAAAGAGAGACAGACTCACAGATAGAGAACAGGCTGACAGCTCGGGGTGGGAGTGGAAGATTGAGCAAAAACGGAAAACTAAAAAGAAAGGACTTATGGGCACAGACAACAGTGTGGTGACTGCAGGGGGTGAGCAGAGGCAGAAGAGAGTATGGGGGGATAAATGGGATGGAAAAAATATACATCTAAAAACAGAAACAACACAAATTAATAGAATAGTTAAACACATGCAAAATCCATATGATTGAAAATATCTATCAAAATGAGATTTATAAGTAATTTAATGGTGTGAAAAAAATGATTACATATTTATGAAATTTATGTTTACATTTGCCAAAAATATGTTAATTTCCATTACCAATAACTGAAAATGTAACGCAGAGGGTGGGGAGAAAACTGTACTGGGTTATAAGATATTTCTTATATCAGAGAAAAACATTTGAATCTTTTGAAACATCTCAAATTCTGAGATGACTCCTGTGACAAGATAAAGAAACTGGTTGTAATTTAAATAGAACTTTAATATTTAGAAACAAGTAAAGATGATAAAACTGACAATGCTTAGAGCACAGACTGAGGTCCTCTCCTCCCACTTGATTCCTTTTCCAAAATAAAAAAGGAACTTTCTGCATTCGCTCAACACTGTAAGAGACACTGAGTCCAGAACAACTCTCCATGAACTCAAATGCAAATGTTTTTGGGACCGTGGAGCAACGTTTTACGATTAAATAGCGCTTCACGTATTAGGCACCTGGTGAGCAGTAGACTTCACTGCCATGATATGGCTGTCACTGTCATGTTGTCATCTTTGCACCGATCTTCTCAACTGATTTCGACAACACAGTGAGGATAAAATAGGCTTTTTTTTATTCAAAAAAATTTTTAATTGGATTCATCAGGGTGACATTGGTTTTAATGTTTTCATTTCACTGATGGGAAGAAGCAAATTCAGAGGCTTGTGGGTTTGCCTGAGGTCTAGAATCCCACTCCTCAGCCAGGCTTCACTGTTAAGGTGACACTTTCTTTTGATTACCTTGTTTGTGACACCAGAATTTTAGCACTTGAATTTCACCTGTTTACACAATGTAAACTTTTAACTGTACATTAAGTTAATAAATATATAAAACCTAAGGTATAAAACATGATTGTGTTTGCATTTATTCTTTTTCCCTGTTTCCTGGGAAATGGCCAACTATAGATAGTCTTGTAATAAGTCTGTCATGTTAAATACTAAGGTGAATAATTACTTGCAAAAACATTTTTATTAACCAGTACAATATCAAAACTATAAACAAAAGCTGTTTTATAAATATCTATAATATAAAAATTATAATTATTCTATTTAATTTGTCCCCAGTCTAAGTTGATTATTTCCTTCAGTTAAAAAGAGGCTGTGTACATGGACGTTCCATGTCGTGAAGGCCATCAGAATGCCTCCAGATTCACACAGTTAATCAGAAACATATGCCTCCAAGCACACTCCTTCTCAACAAGCAGCTAGAGTATAAAACTTGTCCCTAATATGACTAGTCAATTCCACTCAGAAGTTCTGTTTTTAACCTGTCCCCTGAGGGGAAAAAGTGAAGTATTTCAAATGTTTTTGGTTTCCCCAGTACACATTAAATTTGTTTATTCCTTCTCTGATTATATACTATTCTGGAAGCTTCTGGATGGCGAGAACCTCATCCTCTACCTCTTGGCATTTTTGGTGCCTATTACACTGAGGCCCCATAAGTGTTTGTTGGTTTTGGCCCAACTCTATTTAGCTATTCTTTTACTTTATAAAACTTGGATTTTTTTTTACTTGGATTAATGTCTTATTGGGGACCATTATCTGTTTCTTCAGATAATTTGTTTCAATATTCAATGTATTTTCAAAGAAAAAATAACAAGCTGGACACACTAATAGGTTACTAAAAATTCAGACAAATCCATGAAGATCCCTTAATTAGCTTGGTTGGCAATATTGCAAAAGTACCTTATTTCCAAAGCACTGCAAGTATAAGTTCAGTTCATGTAAACAACTGCTGAATGTTTAAATGCCAGGTATTACACTAAGATGAAAAAAAAATGGAAAAGGGAGGGAGTGAAAAGGGCAGGATTCTGTCTATCAATGTGACAGCCTCTGTCCTCAAGAGACTTGACAGAGTAATGCGTTTGGTGCTTCACAGAATTCTGTGCTGAAAGACCTCTTTGTGTGTAGATCACACTTTCTTTTATTGGCAATGATTAAAGGGTACTAGGTAATTTGATTGACTAAGTGTTCTAGCTAATGAGGAGCTGTCATATATTTCACATCCAATTTTTGAAAAATTATAATATAAGGGTCAGAAACATAGAACTGGCCATGCTAACTCAGTCCTATAATTCTCAAAAGTTTGATTGACTATTTAATTTATACATTTGCCATAAATATTTACCATGTATTTAGTGTGCAAGGCACTGTGAATGCATAATACAAAAATAATCTTTCCCTCATTCATTCCCTCATTCATTAGCCAATTTATTTAAGAAATATTTGTTGAGTACCAATGATGTTCCTGACACTGAATAACTAATCATTATCCATAAGAATTGTATAATGTAGCTGGGGAGATAAGGCCTATACACAGATATCAGAATATATGACACTATGCTAGAAATCCAGTAACAAGTATAAAAAGTGTCTCATCACACGTATTAGTAATATATAGTTATTTGTTTACCTGGCCATTTGTTCTTTCATCAACCCGCTGCTTTACCTTTTCTCAATATCCCTTTGTAGCTCCCGTGTTGAAAGTTGTCTAGTCTTTTAAAATCTTCTCTTGGGTACAACTGCCATTATTTGGAATAGTATTTTGGCTTAGTTATTCTAAACTTACCTAATTTAAGTTTTGAAATGGTCTCCTTTGTTCTAATACTTTAAAATTTAGTGAAAAAAATATTAATCTCATCTATGCCTTTCACAAGTGTACAGGTTTTGTTCAAATAAAAAGAGCCCAATTTCATAGCTTCTCATACAATGGCTCTTTTTCCTTAGTCATTTTATCAAAGATACTCAGTTCTATAATTCTACTGAACATAATTTAATCCTTCTTAGATGATTTAGAAGTCACTATAGGATGTTAACAGTGGCTCAAAGTCATTTTTGTCAATAGTTGCTGGTACAGAATGCAGAAGGCATTAAAACTGGATTGGATTAAATTCGTGGCAGAACTGGATCATGCCCCAAATGCGACTTTTGTAAATATACCAAATTTTACTTGTCGTTTTTTCTTTCACTCCAACTTAAGAATGTACAAATTAAGCTCGGATTAATTCAGATTCACAATCAACTACAATTTCCTGTGTATACATGAATTAAAGCACATAGTTAAACTCTTACATATAGTACACTCTTAATTAATCTACAACAGTACAAAGCAAAGTACTTACATTAGCTGCACCCAGAAGTATCAATGTCGGCCCGAGCCCTATTGTGTATATTGACCTGAGCATCACTGACACAAGGAATGGCCGAATCCCCACAGGCTTGGAGAAGAAAAACAGCATTGACGTGCAGATTGCGACTGCAATCCAAAGAAGGACTGAGAACAATGGAGAAAGTATACCTGTAAAATGTGGAAGAAGTTTATTTTTCCTAAGAATAAAGGTAGGAAATGTTAAAATATCTGTCACTTTTATATAACACACATAGCACGTCAAGCCATGGAACACTAAATTTCAAAACACCCTACTGTACCCACCGTGTATTTAGCGAAAATGTCTGTGAACACATTATTCATTACATTTCCTTCCAGAAAGTTTGCGATTAATTTCAGGCTGCTTACGCATTCACTAGTTGTGCTCCTTTCATTAAGTCTGAGAGTTCTTTGTCTTTGTTTCCTACAGGAGTTATACACGCTAAATGCCTCTGATAGAGGTATCCCATTTGGGGGCTATCATTCACAAGTTATGATCAATAACCATTAAGTGTATAGCTAAATCATGTGAAATCTGGTATTTTTCCATCAAACTCATATTTTACTTGTTCTGTTATTATCAAATGTCTACATTATAGATTCCTCTGAAGAATTCACAGTGAAGAATATCCAGTCCTTAACAGATACAAGTTTTAACAGTGAAAACACATGTGGGCATACATAGGTACATGAATCTAAAGAACACATATATGGAAGTGCGTGCTTGAAGGCCAACTTGGGTTCTTAAAAATATTGAGCTGCTTAAACCATCCGAAGCACAAGTTTCAAATATTTTAAAAGTCAATTCTATTACAAACAAAATTTCATTCAAAATTGTCCAAAAAGGGGTTTGAAAATATATTTCTTTAAAAAGAAGCACAATTCATTGATGTTTGCACCAACATGTGGATTTAAGGAACCCCCCTCCGTGCATCGCATGCTGCTGGATTTGCCGAAAGTGAATCACAGGGCAACATTCCCAGGCTGGTTAGACCAGAGCTGAAACCTCAACCATGTGTGGGTGGCTGATGAAGTCAGAGGGGGGACAACAAAGTGGAGATTTTTCACTAATTATTTCTTTTGGCCACACCTATTTTTGTCGTTAATAAAGTTAACTTTTGCATGTAAAACACCACGAGGCCTGTGGTGCACAGGGTTTTTCTGTTGTCATCAAAACTGTGGGATTATCTGGACTCCTGCAGTGAGTTCTGTGTAAGCCTTTAAGTTCACAGTGAGTACTAAAAGAGCAAAAGTAGGTAGAAAGATGCTATTAGACATTCAAAAGAAAACAAAATGCCAGGTAGCAAACAACATTGGTTCAGCCATGTTTATTGTTGCAATCTTTGTTCTTATCATGGTATCTCTTAAAGCAAGCCATAAAGCAAGCCTTTAGTCAAATTGGCAGTGTAGACAAACACGGCTCACTCCTTCACACAATCACATAAAAATTACAACTAAAATATAGAACAACCATCACAGAACCATCAGAAATCGAGTTGAATGGATGCCTGACAACTACGGAATTAAAGAAACCACATCCATCAAGACTGGTAGGAGGGGCAAAGACATGGAAAGGGCTGGTCTCTCACCCACATGTGGTAGATAAAAATTTGGGAGGGATATCTCAGGAGCAAGGAGTCTCAGACAAACACCAGGCCTACTAGCCCAGAGTTCCAGTGCCAGGAAGGAAGGCCCCCATTAACTTCTGGCTGCAAAAACCAGTGAGTGGGGACTGAGTCAGTGGAAGAAACTCCTGGAGCCCCATGCAGTTCCTCTTACAGAGCCCACACACAGGTTCACCTACTCAGACTCATTCCCTCTGAGCTCCAGCACCAGGGTAGCAGCTTAAACGGCACCAGTGGCATAAAGGGAGAAACTGAAGTGTCTGCCATCAAGGCAAGCAGAGGCCATTGTCTGTTCCCCCAACCCTCCCCCAACAGAGCCAGCAAACTGGTACCATATGTTGAGACTCCATCAACCTAGCTAATACTGTTTGACCTGCCTTGAAGATACCCAAAAACTCTGTCCCACCCAACTTACAGGCCCATACAAGCTGCTTTTCCATATGAATGGCTGGTCTTGGCTCATTTTCACAACTTTCTAAATCCTCTCAAATAAGCAACAGCTGGCCTCAGTGAGCCCCAGAGTTGGCACTAGCAGCAGCCAGCCTAGATTCACAGCTTGACTTTGCCTTGGAATTTCCAAGCCCAGCATAAGTAGCAGCCACCTCAGATTGCTTTATAGCTCAAGCAAGGTGGCCCTGGGCAAAACACAAGTGGGGGCTGACCTCTGCCTGCACCACCAGGAAATCCCAGGGCCAGCACACCCAGTGGACAGTTACAGACCATGACATAGCACCCCCACCCTGTGCCTGCACAGCACATCCTCCAAAAAGGCCAGATGTTCCATGGTCACAGCCAGTCCTTGCAGCTGACTGGCCTGGCTAAATCCCTCCCATTGATCTGCCAACAGCAACCAAGGCTCAACTACAAGAGTAGGGGGTACTCAGCCTACTCGAAGAGCACAACTTGAGTACTCAGCTGAGGTGATAGGGGAGGCTGTCCACTGGACGCTACAGGGCATACCTACTGCTTTAGGCCACACTAGTGAGACACGGAGTCAAAGCAGTTCCACCTAACACATAGAAAAAAACACAGGGAGGCTGCCAAAATAAGGAGACAAAGAGACATGGCACAAATGAAAGAACAGATCAAAACTCCAGAAAAAGCTAAACCAAATGAAGATAAGCAATCTCTCAGAGGCAGAGTTCAAACCACTGGTTATAAGGATGCTCAGGGAACTTAGTGAGGACCTCATTAACATAAACAAGCATAAAAAAGAGCTGGTCAGAAATGAAGGATACACTAATTGAAATAAAGAACAATTTACAAGGAAACAATAGAGTAGATGAAGCTGAGAATCAAATCAATGATTTGGAACATAAGGAAACATAAATATTTACTGATTAAGTGAATAAACCAAAATAATTTGTAAACTTGGTTTAAGTAACTAAATCTCCAGTTATAAATTCCCAAATTTGTGGAGCTTCACTATTTGGTTTACTGAAACTGCCAACATCTTTACACATTTAACAAGTTTTAGCCAGCAACTGAACTCCAAAATAATTTAGGGGTAATGAGTTGGTATGATGTTGTTATTTTGAAAGTCTCAGCTTTGACACGACAGTCATTCTATGCACTGTTATTAATGCTTCATCAGCTAACCACATCTTGTCTGTTTCTCAGACAGTATCTGGCTTGCTGAGATTTCCTTTGATTGAAGAAGAAATTAAGGGAGAAAAGGTACAGGAATAAGTAGCATAGATGGTACGTAGAAAATAGGAAGAGGGTAAGAACAGTATGGGAAATATGGAAGCCAAAGAACTTATAAGTATGACACATGGACACGAACTAAAGGGGGGGAATGTGGGCAGGAGGGAGTGTGCAGGGTGGAAGGGAGTGAAGGGAGGAAAATGGGACAACTGCAAGAGCATAATCAATACAATACATTAAAAAAGAAAAAAGAAAAAAAAAGAAATTACAACCATGCACTTAAAGCTGGGCGTTCGGTGCCTTTGAAAAAAGAACTCACATAGCGTTTCACATGGTACCTTGAACATATTTAAATGTTGAATATGCATTTGTGCACAAATAAATAAACTTAAAAGTGGCTATTAATTTACACCATTGTCAACTGACAATAATTTAAATCATACTTTGTAAGAATAGACATATTCATTTGTAGCTGAGACTTAATCCTAAAAAAAATTAAAATCCCCTGACAAACCCTAGAGAAGATAGTATGAATTATACAAATCAATTTTTACCTGATAAAGGCAGGAAGAGGGACTGTCTTCTCTACTTAATAATTCACACTTGTATCAATTTTCTATAATGAACATGTATTGCTTTCATAATGAAAAAAATTAGAATTCATTCTATACATTTTTAAATCTTAGAAAGTATGAAGTGTGTCCTCTAAAACCAAAATTCAAGCAGCAAACTTAGAGGCCTCGATTCAGTTTACACGACGGAAATCTCCCGTCTGCCCTGCACTGACTTGTCCAGAGTCTGCCATAGAGAACGCGCCCCTCCCCCTTCCCAGTCTCTCTCGGATCCCCTGCCTCCCACGTAGGCCTTCTCCATCCTCCACCTCCGCGCAGCCACGGCAGGCATCCACCGCTGCAGCCACGGGGGTTTTCTCTTGTGCTTTACTCCTTTCTTCATTTCTTAACTAGACCTTGAGCCTCTTGAAGACAAAGACAACTTCACCAACCTTTCTATCCCTGGGGTTCAGCACAGTATCTGGCACATTGCCACACTCCATCGATGGTTGTTATTAAGTTGAATGCATCAAAATCACTTTGAAAAAGTCATTTTAACACAAGGCATTTGAGGGAAAAGAGAACTACGCCTTACATTCAAACATGATTTTTTTAAATCACATGCTATCTGGATATAATGAATTCCCTTGACAGCAATTTACTCCACTAACTAGCCTGCCTTTGCCAAACTGGGCAGAGGTGGTTGGCATGACAATGCTCAGCTTCTGAGCAGACTGTTAGGAGATTCCCTAGCATCAACAGCGGCTGCTTCAGCCACACCTGCCTTAGCCTCATATCTCAACTTCAGCACAGGTTTCTTTTCTTTTATTTTCTTATTTTTAGAGAAATCATATGTTAAATAAATAAATGAACTCACTAAATTTAAAAAAAATCAAAACCTACAGCCACACAAATAAAGCCTGGATTCCTGAATACATTTAAACAGAGCTCCTCGGAGCCTTTCAATGAAAGGAGATATTCTGTACTTGGGAGGGTGGAGGGCCCTATAAAATGATCCTCTGAGAATCACACACCCCCTTAAGTATCTCCCTCTGATTGCTGAGCTGGGTGAAGGAAGATACTATCTCTCCATTAATATTATAACCCAGGTGTGAAGGAGAGATCTGGCACAAGCAATTCCCAGTAGTCACGTGAGGTCGTGCTTGGAGAGCACGCACAGCCCATTCCCTCTGCCAGCTCCTTTGTCCTCACCTCCTCGTTGGCCACAGTGACTCTGGAGCAGCTTGTTTGAGGGTGTGGGGTTGGGAAGGGTGGCTCATTTCATCTTTTTTTGGTCCAGATTCATGAGGAGACTTCATGATCAACTTCTATATCCAGAATCAAGGTACCTCAGGTACCCTGTTCCTCAGGGACAACTACTCATATTTATTTATTTTTTTAAACTTTCATTTCAAAACTCTTTCAGACTTATCTAGCAGCTGCAAATATAATACAAAATTTTCACATACCTTTCACCTAGATTTCCCAAATGTCAATACATTACATAATCATATTATACTAATCAATTATCAGGAAACGAATATGATATTAATCTTTTTCTAACCTATAGACCTCACTCAAAGTTCATCAACTCCCAACGACTGCTCTTTCTCTGGACCAGGGTCACACACTGCATTTAGTTTTCATGTCTTTTTGTTTCTTTCAATTTGGTGTGTGTGTCACATGTTGTTGGGTCAGCTGCAACTCCTGACAACACTATGGCTTCTTTTAAGGCATCAGCCTCTCTTCCTCTTTCCTGCTGCCTTCTATCCTTCCTAGCAATGTTGTCTTTTCCAAAGAAACCCGTCTTCCCGTGACGTGCCCAAAGTAGGACAGCTTCGGCTTTGTAATTTTTGCCTCCAGCGATGTTCCAGGTTTAATTTGCTGTAGGACCCACCTATTTGCCTTTGTGGTGGACCAGGGTATCTGCAGAGTTTTCCTCCAATGCCATATGGAAATAAATCAATTGTTTTCCTATCAGCCTTCTTCATTGTCTGACTTTTGCATCCATATATAGTAACTGGAATCTCAATCTTTGTCTTTCATAAGTTTGAAGAGTACTGGCCAATTATTTTGTAAAACGTCCCTCATTTTGGGTTGTCTGAAACATTCTCAGTTTATGCATTTTTGGCAAATGACATGATGTCTTTGTCAGAGCATCATATCAAGAGGCCCCCAGGGTTGCTGTGTCTCATTACTGGTGACATTAACATCGATCACTTAAAGTAATTTTCCACTGTAAAGTTACTATTTTTTCTTCAATAATTAATAAGTATGTTGTAAGGAAATACCTTAAGATTGTGTCAATATCCTGTTTATCATTATAGTTTTCATCTAACACATTAATTTTGGAATTTATCAATGACTCTGTGATGTTTGACAAATGGTGGTGACATTCTATTTCCATTATCCCTTCTACATTTATTAATTGGCATATCATTGTTTGAAATAGTTTCTTTTTCTCCTCACTATCAAAATGGACTCATAGATTTTTATTTTATTCTATGGGTTACTATGTATTACTGTCAATATTTATTTTTTTCTCAAATTTCCCAGACTTGGCCACTGGGAGATCTTTCAGGTTGGATGCTGTGTTCTTTAACATGTCCCCATCAATTTATTTAATTTTTTAGCACTTTTTGAAAGGAATCTTAATGATCAATTAATTAAGTTGCCTCGAAGTGCTCCTGACAAGGAGTCACCCAGCCCATGTCTCACAAAATAGGGCGTTAGAGAACATGCATATCCAGCACAAAACTGTCCTCCTCCAGCCAGTGCTGATGGCCAAGTGCACTCAGCAGTCTGCATCTCCTCAGCCTTTCTAGCTAGGCACAGTGTGCAACTGAAGGTTAGAGACTCAGCTAATCCAGAACATAAATTTAACCTTATGTATTGTGTCATGATTAAATAACTGGTCTAGAACTATAGACCAGTTATGGATTACCCTAACATAACCTTAGGATTCCATATTGCCAAAAACAGCAGCTCATGCCTTCCCTTCCCTCCTAGCACCATCCCTATACCCAGACACCTAAGACTGAACCTCCACCTTTATGACTGCTGTTAACTCCTGTTCAGCCCTTTTTGAACAGTGAAGTCTGCATCTGCACCTGGTGACAAAGCACCGTGGTTTTCCAGTGTTGTTTTCATTACTCTTATTTCTGTCGAGGTTAGAGCCTTACTCTGAACTCTACTATACACGTGGTTTCAAGTTCCTGTTCAGGGACCAACTGTGTGAGCAGGACCTTGGGAGCATGTTAGAAAAAGAGGTACTTCTGGACTCCTCTCCCCAATTATTGAACAACTATTCCTAAGCTTCGGATTCTTTATCCATAAGGGTGAAGTGATTATTTGCAGGACTGTCAGGAAGATTAAATAAAATTATGTATGCAAAGTCCTAAGTATTTTGCTTAACCCGATCTGACTGGTACATATCATCAGCTGCTGTTACTATGGTCAATACTACTTCTCTGGTGTTAGGTAACTATTAAAACTGTATCAGGCATTCTACTTTCTCCTGAATGAGCAAAGAGTATATGTCTAGAGGAGTGGCGCTGCCCAACACCATTATATTTCCCGTGGTAGCAGAGGCTATGTACGTTGGCTCTGGGGGTGGAGTAAGATGTGATCATGGAAAGGAATGAGGAAACATTACGTCCTGTGTGAAGATTTGATACCTTCCTGTTATGCTTCCAACCCAATCCCCAATGCAGAAAAGTCCTGGAATGCAACCAAAAAGTGAACCTTCTACTCTGCGATCTGCCAGTTTTAGCCTCTCTGGGCCTCCATCTTTTTATCCATCAGATGAAGGTTTGATATTAGATAATTTCCAGAGTTGCTTCCCTAGCTAAGACTTTATGCTCCTACAATTTACTCTTAGCATTCTGGGTGGAGATGATACTAATGTATCACTTTAAGCTGGACCTCCCTCCTTACAAGAGTCACATTCTTCTGGTCCAAGAGAGCTAACCGCATGAAATGAGACCAAACGCCGTGCAGAGAAAGCTGTCTGCACCACCTGCCGTGTTAGCACCTTCCCCACAATGGATGACCAGACGTTTGCCGTGTTTTTCATTGCTGTTGAACTCTCATCTCTGCTCCATTGCCGCGTATTCTTCTTTAAGTACCGGCCTGCCTTCCAGAAGGTCAAACTTTATTCATGATCATTACACCTAAATGTCAGGACTTTGATGTTTGTTATCTTAATGGACCTTTATAATAGCAAATACTCCTGGGCTCCCGTTTCCCTTCCTGCTCACCTCCAGTTCTTCTACAAGACATTCAAATACCTGTTGCTCTTATCAGATGACCCCTTTCATTGGGCTTCCCTTTGCAGTATTAACATTTACCTTGTAACATCAATAACAACTAAGTTTTACCAGGAACTATTCTACATGCTTTACTCATGACAGGTCTTTAAACTCTCACAATAATCTACCCTATGAACAGATGAGATACGCAAGCGCCTCGAGTGGTTATTATTTGTTGATATCTCTCATCCTTTCCTCCTCGGCACTCTTCCCACACACATTCCGGAGTTATTTACCTGATTGTATACCAAGTCAGTAACAAAGTTTCCCATCACTTTGCCAGACTTAAACACAACTTAATTTCTACAGTCTCACCACATAGTTATTTCTTCTATACAATATTTCCCGTTTCACTTAAAATGAGATCATTTCTCTTGGCTTTGCTTTTGTAAAACCCCATGCAATATTAGTTTAATAATACTAATTTCATATTTTCCCTGGCCAGGTAACTCATTTGGTTAGAGTGTTGTCCTGATATATCACGGTTACGGGTTCGATCCCCAGTCAGGGCACATAGAAGAATCAGCCAATGAGTGCATAAATGGATGGAACAACAAACTGATGCTTCTCTCTCTCTCCCTCTCCCACCCTTGTTCTCCCTCTCTGGAATCATTGAATAGAAAAAAAGATTTTATTTAATTTTATGGTCAATCATTCATATAGAGAAGTCCTACTCTGGAAATAAGAGTTAACTTTTTACTCCGAGATAGTCTCTATTATTATATTCTGTTTTATACATTTTTAAACTTTTTCAGATTTTATGTATGCTCATTATAGAAACCTTAGATAATCCAGAAAGCAAAGAGAAGAGGGTAAAACATAAATTCCACTATTTAAAGTAATCACAATGAATATTTGGCATAAACCCTTAATTGTTCCATATATTTATATAATATTAAAATCCATTCAGTAATAATAGGTAGAAATAATAATTTTCAGTGCTTTATTTACCAATGTATAACAACCTCTAATAGCTCTTCTGTAGATGAGCTTTTTGTAAAACAACACTTTCATTGACCATAGTTTTCTGCCTACTCCACTTATCATAATTCTCTACTTCCAATGCATATAGAGAAATCTATTTAACAAGAGTTCAATCATTATTATTTGGAAGCTCTAAATAGTTAAGAAATGCATTAAGAGTATTATTTTAGGACTTTAAAATGTGTATCCTTTAAAGAAAGATGAGCACTTACCTTCATCTCCATCATCCCCGAAGGGGTAGAAGAGGGCGACAGCCAGGTTGATGAACACCGCCAGGTTGAAGGAGACGCTCCCCCAGAGAGAGATGTGCCTCGAGAACCAGAACAGCGCGGGGTTGTCTAGTACGGAGGGTGTGCGTGGGACAGAGCAGAAAATAAATTTTGGTTTTAACACGTTAGCCCTGCTGAAACAACATTTTACTCAATGCATTTTTTTGGTAAACGAGTTTGAAGCATATTTAAATAAAGATTTAAACTTATTTTGAAAGTTCACAATGAATACCACAAAAAGGTTTTTATTTGATTCCTTCTTTATCCTTTAGCCAATTCACACCTAAAAATTTGTAGAACGCTGCATAATTTTGCAATTGCTGAAGGTGGACAGAAAGGGTGATTCTAATATATCCCTAGAGCAGATTGGGGAAAAGACAGTTTAGAAGCTGCCTGGAGCCCTTTTTAATGGAATGGTATACAGACTGCTATGTAATTGAGTAAAATTGAGACATTCCAATGCCTTAAAGTCAAATAAAAAAACCCAAACCCTGGCACAAATATATCTCTGATGAAAATTCCTGTGACAGACAGTTACCTGAAACTCTGAAACGCACCAGCATGGCACAGTACCACTTCCCGGGAACTAGTGATTTTAAATGTTATCTAAGCTTTAAACATTCATATTTACTAAGAACTTTCTGGGTTTGCAACAGCAGAGGTGAAAGATACAGTAAGAATTACCAACAAGTAACAAAGGCTTTGCTGACTATTTTCAGAAAAGGGACTCTGTATTTGTCAGTAGAATGGAAAAACAAACGCTTCTATTGAATACAGTTTACATTAGCCCAAAATCAGTTCTTTCCGCCATTCTTAGGTAATTGAACAGGTATGTAATGCTTGTCTGCATGCAAGTCTGACCATATGACTCCTTCAGGTCCATTCTCTAACTTCGTGGAGTTAACTGAGGGGGAAAAGCACATCAACTTCCAAATAAAAAATGATAAACTTTTCAATTACTTTCGGTGAATTCCAATCTCTGTGGTACAGTTCTCAGTCATAAACTGTACTACCCTCAGGACACACTGCCTCCTTCCCGTGGACTGGAGCATTTCAACACTGGAACAGGCTGTGAACACCCATGGCACTGAATTGCCTAATTTATCATGAACTGTAAACATCTGCATCTCCATCACTCCCAAACTAGGAGTCTTCATTTTTAAAAGCAGAATATTAAGAGGAAATTAGAAGATGTTGATGCATGCCTTGGTAACAACAAATCCATCAGATGAATTCGATTCTGTGTATAACCTCACTATAAGGTACTTCCAATTTTTAAAAATAAAATGTACATTGGAAGTTATCTTAAGACTTGTTTTTTGATAAATATTTATTCCAAAATATTTATTCCAAAAAAGCATAGACCCCACAAACACTAGTTCATTATGCAATTTACCTTTTGTCAAAGATAGAAATATGGGCTTATCAAATGTCCCAAATAAAAATGTCAAGTCTTCATATGTATTCTTAACACACCAAATTTTCTCTGAATTCTGTAAAGGTTCTATGTGGTAAAATGCTAAGGGAGAGTAATTTCTTTATTTTTTTTCATATATTCTGCTAGGAAAGGCTGACAATGCATGACACCACCTTATATTCAAGGATGGTATGTTTCAAGCTCCACTCAAATTCAAAAACGACAATCACTGAAATTCCTAGAAAGCTAGAATGATGAAGCGACGCTGAACAGAGGTGCTGAGAACATACACCTGTTGGTGTGGAAAACGTCCCCAAAAGACCGCAAAGGCCTAATCAAGAGTTTTCATCTATCAATTTTGTTAAAAGCTCATGATATTACTGATCTGGGAAAATTAAATTTTATCTTCAACTTTACATTTTTTTTTTAATTTTAAACTTCAAAATTTTTTACTTTTATTTTTTCTCTTTTGTATTTTATTTCATCTTTATTGTATTTTTTACATTATCGTTTAGACCCCTTATATGCCCCCAACCAACAATCACCACACTGGTGTCCATGTCCATGAATCCTTTTTACTTTTTTCTCAATCCCCCCACCCCCTAACCTGCCCCCCCACTAGCTGTCACCTTCTCTCCATCTGTGAGTCTCTCCCCATTTTCCTTGTTAGTGCAATTTGTTCATTAGATTCCACATATGAGTGAAATCATATGGTATTAGGATAAAACCCTAGTAAACATTTACTCACCCATGTAGGAGTCCTAAATATGAAAAGTAAATCTTGATGGACATAAAGGGAGAGACTGATTAAGTTTTTTTTTAATTTTAAACTTAAAATATTTTAATTTTAAAGTTGAGTACTTCCAAATAGACTTGAGGCCTGAGAGATAAGCCATGACAACTGTATTACGCTCATTTTTAACTTTAAAATTATAACATTTCTATTTGAATGCAGGTGTCACAAAACTTTTAGTTTGATTTGACAATGTAAAGATAGGTGGAAAGAAAGAATGACTTTTGGAAAAACATTAAACAGCCCACTCCATCATAAAATTATGAGACAAGAGAGGATGGGCAGGCTGGTGCCAGCGTCTCTCCATCCCATTCACCGACTGCTGGGCTGGTCAGCGTTTATTCAGGGACTTCAAACCTGCAGTTGTTCAACAGTTGAAACATACAGCTGCAACCCTGTATTTCATAATATTTATAAAACTAGGGGATCGGCACTAAAAGACGATCTAATTAGTCAGAGGGTTCTGTTTTCATTAAGCCTCAGGTGTCTCAGCTCTGGTGGTAGACTGAGCTCACATTCTTAAGCCTGTAATTGATTTCAGCAACATCAGATGGCAAAATATTTAAAGCCAATTTCAAAGTATAATGTTGTGTCCCAGAGTACTAATTTATCTACCATTACTCCGAAACTCACCATCTCAGTTTATTGTACTTACTCCTGATTTTCTTCTGCCACTTCATTTCATTGTAGAGGTGTTCCGTTTGCTGGAAGAAGTCGTTCACTTTGCTTCCTTGTTCATCCCTTTCAGTTGTGTTGAACACGCGGCTCTTGGACTCTCGTGTGAGGTACTCACAGATATTGGGGACAGGAAAAACTATTTGCTCCATGGTCCTATCATGCCGAACAATCTGAAAACATTGATTTACCTGTGTTTTAGCCTTCAGTCACCTCAGTCTTGGTGTATTTTCTCTTTTTAGCACAAGTTTATTCATGGTATTTTATAAATTCAGTTAATGAAAAAAATATGCCAGCTTGAAATATCCAAGATAGTCCTTTACTGCAATACTTTACACATTTCTCTTTAAGTAAGAAAAATTAACCAATTAAAGTATCATAAGTGCTATACTTGGTGACAAATAACAAAAACCAAAGTCTTAATGCTTTATGGGTTAACATTAATCCTATTTTATTTTCGTGAAGTGCAACAGAATTAAGTAGGTGTTAATTAGGAGCGATTGGCTAGTCACCTTAAACCCAGCAGGTGGTATATTTGTACCTTGTTCTTAGCCTGTTCTTCCTAAAAAGGGCGGCTGGGAAATAAGTGACAGACTCGACATGATGTCAGACACAGGTGCTTTACATCATTAAACTGTTTTTCTAGTCATGGCAAAACATAATGTTCATAGGTATAATATCTACCTAGTACATACCTATATATAAATACTTGTTATTTTGAACTGTTATTTGGCATTTTGTGATAATTTATCATTGAATTAAAAAAACAGGCTAATATTTTCATGCAGTTTTACTAAGTTAATAAGAGTCTGTGTAGACCAAATCTCCAAGGTGAATGTTTCTAGACTCTGCCCAACCCTCATAAATGAATCAATACTGGTCTAAGCCAGAAAGGCCTTCTGTTTCCCTTTGCCATTGACTGGTATGTTGGTAAGCATGAGACCTGGTTCTGGAAAATGAGGCACAAGGAGAAATATCCTGGGGGAGGGAGAGAAGGAGCTTCCAGGAAAGACTTTGTTTCCTGAAAAGGCAGAAAGCCTTTGAGACAAACAAAATAGTAACAATAAAAAAACAAATACCTAGCATAAAAGTACTTTTTTGTCTGTATCCTCTTTCTTCCTGCTTAGAACAAAAGGTAGAGGAAGGGAATGACACCTGAGACTTTGGCAGCCATTCTACAGCCACAAGGAGAGATGCCACCAGTGTAATAAAGAAGACCTAGCAGAAGATGGGAAAGCCTGTGTGTTTGAAGATATTATTGCATCATTAAATCAGTCACAGAACTGCTGGAAAGCCAAATACTTTTACTGTTTAAACAACAGTCAGTCTAATGTTCTGTTATTTGTAACAGAGCTCTCCTAAATGGTGTGGTATATATGCAAACTACACATGAAAACACTATGGTGAAACAAACAATAGGAAGTTCAGGGGTGGTAAGTAAAAATTCCTAAACATAGGTTGAAAAGAAATCAATTTCACAGAAGCAGAATTGGACCTATGTGGCAGGTAACTAAGTGGGGAGGGGCTGGAAGGTTTACATGATCCAACAGTGTCAAATGTTTCCAAAAAAACCTCAGGGTACATTTAAGAAACCACGTCTTGATTGTTATGAGCCAAGCTATTCGGCCCGTTTGTGATATGTTATGTTTGATTCTGGCTGTTGTCACATTTCACAAGGGGCACGGACAAACTGCAGAGATGACTGAAGGGAAGGGGAATGTGTTAACTGTCAAAAAGCATAGACAGATAATTTTTTCAATACATTTATCCAATGAATGCTTATTCAGCCCTTAGTTGAGGAGTTCTGGGGAATTCAAAGTGGAGAACAACGTAAAGCCCGACCTGTGAGCTTGTAGTTTAGTAATCATGATTCGTCTTCAAATGCTAGAGCCAAGCTATCACGTTGACAAGGGAGCAGATGCTCGGAACGGTGGGTAAACATTAAAGTGGGCTAGTGTGCACTCTTTACACCCGAATTTTTTTTCTAAATATTAGAGCTCCAAATGGGATCAGCTCCCTCCTGAAGTAGTGAGGTCTCTACCACAGGTAGAACTGAAAGCAGGGACAGAATGATTACAACAGGGTGATTCCTCCTTGGGTGGTGAGTAGGCCAGGCGTGGGCACATAATCCACAAAGTCTTTCCTATTTTCCAAGATCTATGAGTCTACAACTTAGAGACAGAAAGTCAGTAATTTATTAAAGCTCTATGTTAACAGTTTGTACTGAACTCCTATGCTTCTCCATATTCATGCATCAAAAGTGGCACTTTATGGGCATGTATCTCAGTTTTATTATAATTACAACTCAACATTTAAAAAACAAAAATCTCACCATAAATTATAAACCACTATTAGTAGAAGTAATCTTCCTCATTTGGATGTCTGTAGCACTCATTGGCTATTATTTTCAACAATATCCATTATTGTGGTTATATTCCAGACACAGTATTCAGTTGTCTCCAAGACAAGTGACACATAAGGAGCAACTAAATTAGGTTCAAATAATCCAAAAGATCAAACTGCTGCGGCAGCATAATGAGACAAAATGAATGAACGTGTGCAGAAAGGAGGGGCGACCTCTCTGAGCAGGCCCTACAAGGTGGTCTTTGAACGAGCATGGGAATCGGTAGAGAGTAAAATGCTCAGTGGATGTTTACCGAATTTATGTATTCACAGCTAAACCTTTCCTCACTGCTGGGAAACCAGTAACAGACCAACATCAACAACAGCTCCCATCTCTCCCACACAGGTATTAACCCAATCCCCACCTCTGGTTTACTCACTGTACCTGCTATTCCTGATCTCTTCTAACCATCTAGCTTTGTACTTTGGCTTCTGGGACCTTCCTCAGAACCTTGGTGCTTTGATGATCTATTTCTATCAATGTCTTCAGCTTCCTGACCTTGTCAGCCTCCTGTTTCCTAAGCATCTGATGTAGTAAACAATATTTTGCTGCAGGTCCAGCTGATGGTGTTTCCATTAGGTCAAGTCTGCCGCAAGAGCTACCGCACTATTAAAGTTTATAAATATTACCGAGGGATCCATTTTGAGACACAAGATAATGTTCACTATTCCAAAGGTTGGGCAATAGTAAACTGTAAGATATAGTGATTATATATCTTGGGAATTAATAGCAGTGACGCCCATCATGCGATCTGCTGAAAACTAAAATACGTCTGCCAAAGTGAATGAATGTATGAATGTCAATTACTAGTGACAAGTGTCAACTACTGTACTTGTACTTCTGCCTGATTAGCTCTACTTACTAGTGTCCAAATGATACCATAGTTAGCCAATGACAGCCAGATGGGTCCCCAAGACATAATGATAAGTCTGTGTTGACATGCACTCCTGATCTGCCACTGGCCATTAAAGAATGTCTCATTCATGGGGGCGGGGAGGGAGGTCAATTGTTGCATACTGAAAATGGAAACTCTTAAACCATCCAAGTTTATGCTATCAACATGGAAATTTTATTAGTGTCTTCTGTGTTTCGTAAACTTCTGAATACTTTCTGACAAAGATCTCTATTTTAATAAGCCTCCTATAGTTTTTACAAAGATACCTCTTCTTAAATGATAGCTTCTATTATAATAATCTTGTCTCTAAATCAACACTGATCTGAAATAACTGCTTCCACGACCAGAACAAAACAGAACAAAAATCACCTTATTAATTATAAAAGAAAACTTAAATACAGCACTGGTCAGAAAATAAAGACAACTTTGATAAATGTGCATCTCAAATTTTTATAGATCATTCCTCCTATCTTGTCTTTTAGTACATACTTTTACAGCTTATACCAATTTTGCTTCATTATCCTAGGAAACAGTTACAAAAATGGTGTGAAATAGAAGGGAAATATATCCTTTCACAGTTGGCCCCTTTCAAGAAGTAATAGATGGTTACCTCGATCTGCGCGGTGTGGTTGGCATAATACTTTAAGGCTTCGTCTCCGTCATCCGGATCTGACCCTGGTTTGAGCATCTGCTGCAATAATTTGTTGTGACGGGCCAACTAGAGGGAAAGAGAAGGAAAAAAAGGTTTCAGATATTTCCCCTTTCCTGGAGACACACTTTGAAATTATTTTGTCCACATACACACACAGCTTCACAGTTCTGGGGTTAGTAGCAATTAACTACATTTGAGACAATTATGGCTATTTGAAAGACATAAAAAATGAATTCATAAGGATCAGCTATTATTACATGGATCATATTTTAATAGGATATTTATATGTTCTTAGCATGAGAAAACTATGTCTTCTCCACTCAATTAATATATGTTGATTAAATTTATATCTCATAAATATACTATTGTGTCAGAAAAAAGGAAATCCCAGTGATATATAACTCATATTCCCCGTAATAAATTTAAACTAGATGAACATGTAAAACAGTGTGGTCAACACTGTGATAATCCCATGTGTATGGTACCAATATAAATGGCAGCTTCCTATATGCACATAAATAGGTATCTATATTTCAGAAGAGTTTCTCTTATGGTATCTAATTAAAGCTCAATGTTACGTTTGTACTGAACTCCTATGCCTCTCATATTCACACATTAAAACTGGTACTTGATGGGCACATATCTCAGTTTTATTATACTTATACCTCAACATTTAAAAAACAAAGATCTCACTCATAAATTATAAACCACTGTTAGTAGAAGTAATCTCTCTCATTTGAATGTCTATGGCATCTGTTGGCTAATTCTCGTTATAGATAACGAACACATATTGCCTTCACTATTTTATGGATATCTTAAACTATTCTTGAAACTTTGAAATGTCTTTAATGTTTCAGATATTCTATTTATGCCTCAAGTTCCCTGAGGGCTTCTAGTAACAAAGACTCTCCATATAACATTTTATTCCTAACATAGTTCCTATCTCTTACTCTGTGCCAGCCACTACCCTAAATAGTCACGTACATGGTCTCATTTGACACTACTGAGCAATCCTGGGTTGGCACTCTTGTTATCCCTGTGTACAGATGGGGAAACTAAGGCACAGAGCATTCGAAAGACTTGTCTGTGACGACGTAGCTAGAAAATAATAAAGCCAGTATTGAACTCAAGCAGTGTAGTTTCAGAGTCCGTTTTTATCAACATTACAGAGCAATAAATAAGTCTTTGCAGCATTCATGGAATGTTAACTCCCATTGTGATTATAGAGAATGAAAATAAATTTTAAACAGTAATCCAGAACTTATAAACCAAATAAATATTACCTTTGTAAGTGATAATTTGGTAACTTAAATATTCATGCCATTGATGCTGCTTTAAAATAAATCATTTTTGAAACTATTTTTTCAGAATTGACTTTTAGGAATATTTACAAATCACTCAAAAAATCCATTTCCTGTTTTATATTTACATTTTATTTTTGACTAAATGTGAATTACACACATTTTTATTTTGAAGTACAGTCATGTAACTTGTGACTTGTAGGTGCTTTCAAAACTCTAAATGCATTTCAAAATAAAATTACTGTAGTCATTTAAAAACATTAGCATACATTTAAGGAAGGGCTGGTTCTTGAAGATAAAACTAGCCTGATTTGTTTATAGACTGAATTGGGGACTTGAGAAAAAGAGAAGAGGTAAGGATAACTCCAAAATTGTTAACCTGAGCAACTAAAAGTTTAGAAATGCCACTTAATAAGAAAAAATGCAGCAGGAGCATATTTAGGGGGAGAGAAGCAGGACTTTGGTTTTGGACACAGGAAGCTGTAGACATCATCCAGGAGGAGACGGCCAGCAAGCTGCGGCGTGTGTTTGTCGAGAGTGCTGGGCAGAGGTCAGGGCTGGATCATCAGTACATGGCTGATAGTTAACATCATAAGCATTAATGAGATCTCTAAAAGTATGCTTAAACAGAGAAAAAAGAACCAAGGATCTGCAGTACAAGTTAGGAAGATGAGTGGCCCCATCAAAGACGACCGAAAAAGTCGAGCCAGCGAGGTAAAAACAAAACCAGTGAGACCAGGTGCCCTGGCAACTAAAGGAAGAAAGAGCTTCAAGATGCAGGGAGTGATCACCTGTGTCAGACACTGCTGACTGTCTAATCAAGCGAGGACTGAGGAATGGCCACTGGTTTTAGAAGCCTGGAAGTCACTGGTAACCTTGACTGTAGCATTTTCAGGGAGTGATGGACTCTAAAACCTATGTATTAAGTTTAAATGTGTGGGAGGATAGGAAGTCAAAATCAATGCGAACAGGCAACTCTTGAAAAGCACTGCTGGGGAGCCAAGAAATCGGTGGTAGCTAGAGAAATGGATAATGCATAAGGGAGAGATTTGCAAAAGATGGATATTATAATATCTTGTTTGCTTAATTTTTGAGAGAAATGAAGCATTTGCTAGAGCAGCATCTTAACTAGGTAAGAATGGAATCATCTAGTATGTAAATACTAGATATTTGCCCTAGATAGAAACACATTCACCCAGTGGTGGCCAGTACACATGTTTGTGAGGCCAGGGAATGAAGCTGGTAAGCATGTTGGTGTGTTTTTCTCCAGAGGTTCAGCTGTCTGTTTCCTGCCATAAGGCACTGAAGTAGGTGCAGGGAATCAAAGCAGAATAAGGAAAGGAGTGAAGCCATGAGGGACAAAGAAAAGGTGGTAGGATCAAGGAATTGTAGCTTCTAATGTTGTTTAAGAAATATATTGGAGCTGAGATGCTAGAAGAATTAGAAGGTATGCTACTTAGGAAGGGTTAGTCAGACTGATATACTTGAAATGGAACTTACTGACAAAGTGCAGGGAGTAGTGATTGACTGGTGTACCCACATGTCTGTCATCAAGTTGCTTCTCACATGTCCACCACTACCCTTGTCAGAGCCACCTGGA
>PVIA01000731.1:246822-368613 GCA_004024845.1 Tonatia bakeri | reverse complement strand
TAACTCCTTTCAATAAAATATTATTTGAGGCAATGTTATGAACACAATTGGAAGAATAAATGGCAAAAATGGAAAATCTAAGAAATACTTCAATCAAAACCACATTTACAGAGTAGCTCCCCTATGCAAGCATTCAACTACTGCTATGGTTGATATGCTGGAAATGCAGGGGTTATGACACATGGGTGGAAAAGGAGCCTGGACAATGGGCTATAATGTATAGTGAGAAATTTGATTCTTATCCTTAAAGCAATGGGGGCCTACTTATTAAAGTTTATGTTTTTAAAAAGTGTGCCATGATGAGACTGACATTTTAGAAAGAATGTTCTGGAATTTGGGGAGCATAACCTCAGCAGAATGTAGAGTTTCATAAGAAGATTTAAAATATTAGATGAGTTACTAGCAAAATCTAGTGTTGAGTAGGTGGTATCAATGGTTTGAGGAGGAAAAAGTATCAACTTGGCTGGAAGAGTGAAGGAGAACATAGCCTGAATTACAAGGCAGGATGGGAGGCCCACTTGAGGATAACGGCCATGCCTGTTGGTCTGAGAACTGTCAGCATGCTTGCATGTTTCTCTTAAGCCAAACTCAGCTCCAGAGAAACCAGAGAGTTGGGTTTAACTGGAGAAGGAATTTGCAAGGTGGGCAGTTTATTTGTTTTTATTGTTAGCGTCCATCTCTCCTTCAGCAACATCCCCTACCCTCTGCCAGAGATCAGCTCAAATATCAGCTCCATGAGGACAGGGATCTTTATCTAGTTTGATCACTGATGAATCACAAATGCCTAAAAAAGTGCCTGGCACATAGTAGATGATAAATAATTGTTTATTAACCGGACAAGTGAATGAATGAATGAATGAATGAATACTGAATAAGATGAAGTTAGAGGACAAGAGAGTTGAGGATATATACCGAGAAGTATTATGTGGAAGACAGAAAAGTGAGCTAAATAAGGGAAATGAAGTCCTGAGGGCAAGAACTTCTTGTTAATGACTGAAACCCCAGAACCAAGACAATGCCTAGCATATAGTAAGTACTCAATAAATATTTGTTGAATAAAAAACAGTAGAGTAAAATACAAAGATGGAAAATATTGTGATATTTTGCTTTTTGCTTATTCTAGTTGTTTCTTATACCAATTCACCTGGATTCTCTAGCAAAAACAAGTGTCTTTTCAAAAAGCTTCTATAGCTGAAAGAACAGCTGGACGATAACCCATGGTCCTCAAAACACCCCCATCTGCTGTAGATGATAACTCTGATAATCTAGCAGTTTCTCAGTTCATCCAACCATGAGGAAGTCAATCAGAATGCTGCTTCTCAAACTTCAGTGTGCACAGGAATCACCTCTGGATCTTGTCCAAAATCTATTCTGATGAGGCATGTCTGGAGGGGGCCCAAGATCTGATTTTCTAATAAACTCACAGGTAATGCTGGCATTGCTGGTCTAAAACCACACTTACAGTGCTTGAATTTAGAGTGCTTGGCTACTAAACATTTGAAGGAAAATGGTTTGTCAAAAAGGCAATAGAAGCCATTCCATCAGAATGCACTCAATATTACAACAAATCTTCAAATTTACCTGGAAGAAGTCTCCAACTGTTCTTTGAGTTGTTAAAATGGAACAGCTCTCCTTCTAAACCTGGCCCCTTTACTAGTGCTTTTGATTACAGAAACAGTTCAAGAAACTTTCTTTGTCAGTTCTCCCCACTCGCCTGTGTCTACCCCTCCATATCTGCCAGCCAGATTCCACCACTGATGCTACTCAAAATCTCCTATTTAAAACAAATGCAACAAACAAAAGTTTTGATTTAGTTAATGTCATATATCTCGCCACTTCTTCATAGGCAAACTTCTCAGATGTGTTTTATGTATCTACTCTTGTGCCTCCGTCCTGTTGCTTCCCATTTCCCCTTCAGCTTAACCCAACCAGGCTTCCTTTTCTGCCCTTTTACCAAAGTGGGTTGACCAAAGTCAAAAATAACCCAGAGTCACTAGGTTTTTTTTGGACATGTGCCAGTGCTTGACCTTTCAGAAGTGTTCCACACAGTTGACCAATCACTCCTACTAAAAATGTTATTTTCCCAATGGTTTTGATTTTTCTCCAGATGCCCTCGTTGTGTCTTCTCATTCTCTTTTCCTAGAGGAAAGCCTTCTGGCCAACTCTTGAATATTAAATGCTTCAGAGCTGTCCTAAACTCTCTTCTGTCCTCAACACTGCATCTGGCGGATGAACTCATACACTCTTAAATATCTCACAGGCTCCTTAAACTCCTTATTTCCAAGATTAAAGGCATCCTTTCCCCCAAAACATGTTCTTCCCATAATAATCCCCTTGATAATAAACCATCACTTACCCCGTTTTTTAAAGGGTAAATCTGGGACCATCATTTACCTCTTCCTCACTACCCTATATTCACATGTCCACATCTGCTTAATCATCACATCCTGTCATTACGTATCTGTAGTTTCTCTCCCACTGCTATCATTCTGGCCCAACACATCACCACCTCTCACCAGGACCAGTGTGAAATCATCCTCAATGGTCTTCTTGTGTCCACTCTTACCTGTCTGTAGTCCGTTTTCTACACAGTATAACCAGACTGATATTTTCAAATGGGATCATGTAACTCTCCTCCAGAAAATTCAAAAGCTTTCCATTTCCTCAGGATAAGATCCTCAAACCTTGTCCAGCTTACAGTGACTTTCAGCAACCTGATTCTTGTCTATGTGTGATCTCTTCACGTTCTAGGAAAACCAGTTCTCTCCAAATGCTTCAAATATACCAGCCTCACTGTTCTGCCTTAAGGTCTTCACACTTGCTCTTCTATTTGCCTGAGTAGTGTTTTCCTTCATTTTGATTAATGATTCCTCACTCATCTTTTGAATCTTAGCTTACATATCACTTACTCAAGAAGTCCTTGCTTAAATTTTCATCCCAGGTTCTGTGCTTCCAGAGTGCCTTCTGTTTTCCTTTCAATGGTACAATTCAACAACTCCTCATTGGACAATAAGTGACATAAATACCACAAGCTAGCTTGTATTGGTACTTATTCTGTACCAGGTCCCTGTGGTAGGTAGCTTCTAAGATGACCCTGATGATCTTTGCTTCCTGAGATTCACAGCCTTATATAATCTTTCATAGGCAGTAACTTGTTTCTCAATGATAGAATACCTCAAAGTTGAGGGATGTGATTTCTGGGTTAGAATACAAAAGATTCTGACTTCCATCTTCATAGTAGACTTGCTTCCTTGTTGACTTTGATGAAGCCCAGTGCCATGCTGGAGATGCTCAGGCAAGGAAAAGCCAGCTAGAAAAATGAAGCCCTTAGTCCAAAATCCCCCCAAAGATCTGAATCCTTCCAACCACCACTGCATGAACTTGCAATGGATCCTTCCTCATATGAGCCTTCAGATAAAATGTCAGCCCTATCCAGTGTCTTGATTGCAGCCTTGTGAGGGGCCCTAAAGCACAGGACCTGGTCAAGCTCTGCCTAGTTGCCTGACCCATAGAAACTGTGAGATAATAAGTGTATGTTGTTTTGAGCTGCTAAGTTATGCAACAATAGGTAACTAATATAATACCCTTCTATGAGCTTTTTTCTTCTTTTAAAAAATATTTTATTGGTTATGTTATTACAGTTGTCCCATTTTCCCCCTTTGTTCCCCTCCACCCTCCACCCCCCCTCCCACCTGCATTCTCTCCCCTTAGTTCATGTCCATGGGTCATACATATAAGTTCTTTGGCTTCTACATTTCCTATACTATTCTTAATCTCCCCCTGTCTATTTTGTTCCTACCAATTATGCTTCTTATTCCCTGTACTTTTTTCTCCATTCTCCCTCCTCTTCCTCCCCCAACCCACTGATAATCCTCCATGTGATCTCCATTTCTGTGATTCTATTCCTGTTCTAGTTGTTTGCTTAATTTGTTTTTGTTTTTGTTTATTTTTTTTAGGTTTGGTTGTTTATAGTTGTGAGTGTGTCATCATTTTACTGTTCATAGTTTTTGATCTTCTTCTTTTTCTTAGACAAGTCCTTTTAACATTTCATATAATAAGGGCTTGCCCTGGCTGGTGTGGCTCAGTGGATTGAGTGCAGGCCTGTGAACCATAGGGTTGCCAGTTCAATTCCCAGTCAGGGCACATGCCTGGGTTGTGGGCCAGGTTCCCACATGGAGGCATGTGAGGGGAAATCATACATTGGTGTTTCCCTCTTTCTTTCTACTTCCCTTCCCCTCTCTCTAAACATATAAATAAATAAAAATAAAATCTTAAAAAAAAGGGCTTGATGATGATGAACTCCTTTAACTTGACCTTATCTGAGAAGCACTTTATCTGCCCTTCCATTCTAAATGAGAGCTTTGCTGGATAGAGCAATCTGGGATGTACGTCCTTGTCTTTCATGACTTGGAATATTTTTTTCCAGCCCCTTCTTGTCTGTAAGGTCTCTTGAGAAATAAGCTGATTGTCTTAGGGGAACTCCTTTGTAGGTTGGTAACTATTTTCTTTTCTCTTGCTACTTTTAAGATTCCTTCCTTATTTTTAATCTTGGCTAATGTAATTATGGTGTGCCTTGGTGTGTTCCTCCTTGGGCCCAACTTCTTTGGGACTCTCTGAGCTTCCTGGACTTCCTGGAAGTCTATTTCCTTTGCCAGACTGGGGAAGTTCTCCTTCATTATTTGTTCAAATAAGTCATCAATTTCTTTCTCTTCCTCTTCTCTTTATGGCACCCCCATGATTCAGATGTTGAAACATTTAAAGTTGTTCCAATGGTTCCTAAGCCTCTCCTCATTTTTTTGAATTCTTGTTTCTTCATTCTGTTCCAGTTGAATGTTTATTTCTTTCTTCTGATCCAAACCATTGATTTCAGTCCCAGATTCCTTCCCATCACTGTTAGTTCCCTGTGCATTTTTCTTTATTTCACTTTGCATAACTTTTACTTCTTCCTCTATTTTGTGGCCATACTCAACCATTTCTGTGAGCATTCTGATTACCAGAGTTTTGAACTCTGCATCTGATAGGTTGGCTATCTCTTCATTGCTTAGTTGTATTTTTTCTGGAGCTTTGATGTGTTCTTTCATTTGGGCCATGGCTTTTGTCTCAGCACACCTGTTACATATTAAGGGGTGGAGCCTTAGGTATTCACCACGCTGGGGCAACCCAAGTCACTGGGTTGTGGTGCTGTATGTGGAGGTAGGGTCCAAAAGGGAACAATGCTGTTTGCTGGGCTCTCAGCTGGCTTTCAGTCATGTTCTCCACTACCCACAAAAAAATTGGGCCTTTCTGGTGCTGATTCCTGGGTGGTGGGTTTGTGTACATTGTAGGACCCTGTGGGTCTTTGCAAAGGACTCTCCTGTGAGGCTGGGAGTTTCTCCTGCTGCCACAACCCCCCACAGGATTTTTCAGTCAGAGGTTTTGAGGCTTTATTTCCCCATGCTGAAAACCTGGGTTGGGCAGTCTGTCTTGCTCCCCATTTATTCCTCCCAGTTTATCTGCATGCAAATGTGAGACCACCAGGTCTGCCAGTTGCCACCTGGCTCACACAGATCCTCCAACCACCACCTTGATGTGAGTCCTCTCTGCCCCGCCTACCCTGTATAAACTAATATAATCCTTATAACACATTTATCAGGGATTTCTGTTTTACAGATAAGAAAACTGAAGCAGTTTTAACTCATTCTAGAGCACATGCTGGTAAGGGATGGAGCCAAAAATTGCACCCATGTTGTTAGGCTCCAGAGTCTGTGCTCTTAACCATTTCAGTTGCATGAAGGCAGCGACTTTGTCTGATTTGTTCATAGCTGTAGTCCCACGGTGTTTGGCTCAATGATCGGTTAATTAATTGATTAGTTAATATAGAAAATTGCTAAATGATGAATAGCGTTTTTGTTGTTCATGCAAGGGGAATTTTATAAAAGTCTCAGAATGACTATACCTTTTTGTTCTCAAAGGCTTCTTCTCATTTTTGAGGTATGGATTCTTCAGGCATGTGATTCAACTAAATTATAAGTACATTTCTCTCACTTGTCTCCTTTTCCTGGAGTGTTTCTTTTCAAAAATTTTTAAATTACATTTTATTTATTATGCTGTTACAGTTGTCCTGATTTTTTCCCCATGGCCCTCCTCCACCCAGCACCCCTACTCCCTCGTGCAACCCCACACTGCTGTTCACGTCCATGGGCCATGCACATAAGTTCTTTGTCTACTCCATTTCCTATACTGCACTTTACATCCCCATGGCTATTCTGTGACTACCTATTTGTACTTCTTAATCTCCTCATCTTCTCACCCTTTCCCCCACATACCCTCTCCCATCTGGCAAACATCAAAATGATCTCCATGTACATGATTCTGTCTCAGTTCTTCTTGTTTGCTTAGTTTGTTTTATAGATTCTATTTATTTATTGCCATTTTATTGTTCATAGTTTGGTCTTCTTATTTTTTTCCTATATTAAGTCCCTTTAACATTTCATAAAATAATGATTTGGTGATAATGAGTTCCTTTAGTGTTGTTGTTTTTTTAATCTGGGAGGCTCTTTATCTTCCCATTGATTCTAAATGAGGGCTTCATTAGGTAGAGAAATCCTGGCCATAGGTCTCTGCTCTTCATGACTTTGAATATTTCTTACCAATTGCTCCTAGCCTGCAAAGTTTCTTTTGAGAAATCAGTAGACAGTCTTATGGGAACTCCCCTGTAGATAACGAACTGCTTTGTTCTTGCTGCTTTTAAGATTCTCTCTTTGTCTTTAGCCTTTGGCTTTTTAATTATGATGTGTCTTGGTGTGATCCTCTTTGGTTTCAACTTGTTTGGGACTCTTGCATGTCTATTTCCTTCACCAAATTAGGAAAGTTTTCTTTCATTATTTTTTCAAATAGATTTCCAATTACTTGCTCTTTCTCTTCTCCTTCTGGCACCCCTATGATGTAAATTTTGGAACGCTTGAAGTCATCCCAGAGTCTCTTTACACTATCCTCATCTTTTTTGGATTCTTTTTTCTTCTTGTTGTTCTGATTGGTTGATTTTTGCTTCCTTATATTCCAAATCATTGACTTGATTCTTGGTTTCATCAACTCTACTGTTTCCCTATAAGTTGTTCTTTATTTCAATCAGTGAATCCTTTGTTTCTCACTGGATCTTTTTTATTCTGTTGAGAACCTCACTAAGTTTCTTGAGCACCCTTATAACCAATGTTTTGAATTTTGCATCTGATACATTGCTTATTTCCCTTTAGTTTAGTTCTTTTTCTGGAGTTTGATCTGTTCTCTCACTTGGGCCATGTTTCTTTGTCTCCTCATTTTTTTTGTTCCTTCAAACAAAAGCCTGCCTGTGTTTGTTTCTATGTATTAGGTAGAGCTGCTATGACTCCCTATCTTAGTAATATGGCCTGATGTAATAAGTGTCCTTTAGGGTCCAGTGGCACAACTTTTCTTATCACCCAAGCTGGATACTTAAGGTGTGCCTTTGCATAGGCTGAGTACACCCCCCCCCCTCTTTTAATTGAGCTTTGGTTGCTGCTGGCAGGTCAATGGGAGGTATTTACTCAAGCCAGTCAGCTGCAAGGACTGGCTGTGACCACTAACCACCAATGTCTGCCCTCCATGGAGGATCAGCTATGCATGGGCAGGGTGGTGGTGCACTGATGTGGTCTGTAGCTGTCCACTAGGTACACAGGCCCTGTGGTTTCCCAGGTGGTGCATGTCAAGGTCAGCCACCATTTTTGTTTTTCCCAGAGCCACCTGCCTAAGCTATAAAGCCATAAGAGGTGGCTACTACTTGTGCTGGGCTCAGAGATTCCCAGGCAAAGCCAAGCTGTGAATCTAGCTGCTAGTGCAAAGCCAAGCTGTGAATCTGCTGCTGGTGCCATTGCCTCGGGCCATTTAGCAAAAGGTTCAGGGATTGGGGGCTCACTAAAGCTGGCTGTTGCTTGTTTGAAAGAATTTAGAAAGTTGTGAAGCATGAGCCATGACCAGACATTTATCTGGAAATACCACTGTTAACAGCTGTATGTTGGGTGGGACAGAGCCTCAAGGGATCTCCAGGGCTAGGCAAACAGTATTAGCCAGGCTGATAGGTTTCAGATATGGCACCTGCCTGCCAGTTCTGTGGCTGTATGGGGGAGGGTTCAGATAAAGGACAATGGCCTCTGCCTACCTTTCTATTTGGGAGAAAGCTGTCCCCCACCTATTGCCTTGATGCCAGACAGTTCAGTTCCTCCACTGCTACCTTTCAAGCTACTTCCCTGGTGCTGGAGCTCAGAGGGAGTGGATCTGAGTAAGTCCATGTGTGGGTTCTTTAAGAGGGACTCCAAAAATTTCTTCCACTGACTCAATTTTCACTGGTTCTTGCAGCCAGAAGTTGTGGAGACTTATCTTCCTGGCACTGGAGCCCTGGGCTGTGGAGCCTGGTGTGGGGCTGGGACTCCTCACTCCTGAGATATCCCTCCCAATTTTTTATCCACCACATGTGGATATGGGCCAGCTTGTTCTGCATCTCCTCCTTTCCTACTAATCTGGATGGATGTGGTTTCTTTAATTTTGTAGTTGTCAGACTTCCATTTAACTCTATTTCTGATGGTTTCTGTATTTTAGTTGTAATTTTGATGTGGTTTGCGAGGAGGTGAGCCGTGTTTACCTATGCCACCATCTTGACCAAAGTTTCCCTGGAATGTTTCTTTGGTCACCTAACAATGATTCTGTAAGCTGCCAGTATCCTTTCAATAGGTTCCTTTCCTCTTTAGTTACTCAGTTGACTAGCTCAGGAGCTCAGCTCTTCTGCATAACAAAATGAGAGGAACTCAGGGAGAGAAGCTGAGAGGAGGCAGCCTGGGTTACAGGGAAACACAGACATGGAGTTCTTGAGGGAAACAGAGGGCTTCCCTACATGATACAAAACTGTAGCCCATGTTAAAAAAGGAGCTAGTGAGGAATTTCTGATGGCTGGGTGACTGGAGAACTTGTAATAACATAGGTTCTTAACGATTCATTTTCACCTGCTTGCATTTCTGCACTGAAAATCCTCTCATGGCACAAAGTTTCAGTCAAGTGTGCTGTATGTAAATGCCCTACATAGGTGTTATGAGTGGAAATCGATGAAGCCACCCATATTGGCACAGAGTAGAGATGACAGGAGAGCTACAGAGATGGGCTGTGAAAGAGAGTTAAACAAAACAGTAACTTGGAGTCAGAGGTGACAGATATGACCTAAGGCCCTGGACAATTCCCTGAAATCTTGGTAAAGGCATCGAACTTCCCAATGGCTGTGACTTAGAAAGGTCAAGCCTGTTTTCTTTAAATATTCAAAAAGGCTTGGAGACCATAGCTGACACGTGGGTCATGCCAGTATTATCTCTTTGTCTTCGGGCTCAGAGATCGGTCACAGGGGACAATGAATGTTGCTTCTATCTTTACTGTGGGAGTAGTAAGCTTCGCCTGTGAGAGGAACTGTTAGTGACTCCACAAAAAAAAAAAAAAAAAAAAAAAAAAAAAATGGGATGGGCAGAGCCAGGAGAGTCCCCATGCCAAGAATTTTCAGATGATAGGCTGGAAGCATTGCTTTTTCAAGGTGAAGCAAAGGAACATGTTTTATTATTCAAGCACACAGATTTTAAACAGGAAGGATTGACTATGATAAGACCACCCCAGTGGCACAGATGTGTTCAAAGATCCCACCAAACTCTTACTTTTGGAAAATAAACAACGAGGTCAATCAATGAAGTAAAAACCTCATGGAAACTGCAGTGAATTCAGTGAATTCATACAGCCTCTTCCAACAGCATCTAGAACTGCCAACTGTGCTTGGGCTGTGCTCAACATAGTTAAGAGGTTCTTGACGTATGAGGACACCTGCAAGCCACCTGCTCTGCTGTGACTTTTAAAGGTGGCAATACTGTTTTTGGATAAGACATACACTTGTAAAGGAGAAAACATGTTCATTGCAAGCACTTCGAAAAGCATGACGTAGTTTTCAACACACAGAGCACGGTTCTCCACTGGATTGTGAGAGTATACTCACTGAATGTTGCAGTTAGGTATCGAATAAGAGCAACCCACATATGAAAGCTGAGGACTGACTCTCATTTGCTGTGGCACCATTGCAAAGTCAACCTTTCTAAAATGTAGAAGCCTGTTATTTGGAGGACTTGCTTTCTTGGCAAAGTGGTTGGCTTAATAAAAATTAGAGACTGGCTCATGTGATCATACTGAATTAAAATAATATAACCTTCTTTATAGACAGGTTTTGAATGGTGCATCTTCTCCATCGATTACCTGCTTCTCATAGGCTCCTTTCCCGACCTCCTGGCCTCCCCTTGTCCCACCCCTCTCCCAGACTGTGTTAGGTACCCATGTTCCTATAACGCTGTGGGTCCAGATGCCTCTTGTGGCACTTGCCACATAATAACATAGTCTTCTCCTCTCTGGCCTGTGAGATCCTGGAAAACAAGGTCCTTGCAGTGTCCTTTAAAAAAATTTTACACACACACGGTGCCTGCTGTGTGGGCGGTGCTCAAGAGAGTTGTGTCACTCTCCGAATGACCCATTTGCTTGCATTAATGACACTAACTTTGGAATTAAACAAGATTGAAACAAGATTAAACAAGACTCTAAAGATTAGTTTCTCATCTTTCTCATTAGCTGCATTGTCAAATTACCTTAAAAAGTTAATTAAAAGACTAAAAATTCACTTTCTCTCGTTGTCCTAGATGAGCGATGGTCCCGTTCTGTGTCGCCTGCCACACTTTCCCTTCTCCCACTCCCAGTTATTTGTCTGAGCTCCGGCTGCATTAAAATATTTCTCCTTTGCCTCACCATAGTCAAGAGCTACTATCATTATGGAAGATTTGCAGAAGCTGAAAGGAAAGGTGTGATCCTCTTTGGTAAAGTTTTAGCAACCATTTTTATTCCTGTTCCTTTTACTTTCTTTTTAAAGGAGGCCTGCAAATCACAAAACCTTGAAACCACATTAGCTTGTGTTTATGTAAGTTGGGATTAATTTTGTGTTGTCTTAAAATAGCTTTAAGTTGCTCAAGTTATTTCTAAACAGGAAAAAATTTTTAAATTATGTTCTGAAAGCCTTATGGTTGTCTATCAGTTCTCTCAAGCAACACAGTAACTGTGGAAAACAGCTGGAAGGAATATAATGAGCAAAAAGCTGATGTTGTAGGTTCCTTATTCTAAACTCCATGCTCTTTCTACAGAGGTGGCCCTTTCATGTCCTTGGGGAATGCATTTTTTCCTTTTTTTTTCACATATTCCAGCCAGGCAGGATCTCAAATGGTGAAGACGACAGCCACAGTAAGAGGTGATCCATTGATTAGGCTGGAGGCCAGCTGATGAAAATGAGGCACAAGAATCCATAACTCTCTCAGTCTTAGGCTATTTAGGTCAGGGGTACACATTTCTGGACACCAGACAACTCAAAACTATTATCCAGTGGGCTGAATTTCGCCTACCTAAGTATTTCATTAGGCCTTTACAGTGTTTTTTTAATTATTTTATTAAGCTAATATTTTAAAATAAAGGAGTTCCTATAGAAGTATATGTGTTTAGCTTTCATGAACAAACATACGACCCAGCAATACTGGTCTGTGTATCTACATAGGTACTACAGCTGAAGCTGCGTGTGACTGCACCCTTTAAATAGAGCACACATGTGTCTCCCCACTGTGCAGTTTCCACTGCCCACACATGGTTTGCCCCACATTCACCCCCAAGTGGTTCTGCTCGTTTCTCTCTAGTCTCTGGAGGCAACTGAGCTTGCCATGAAGAACTTCACATCAGCGTCCATTTCCTAGTTACCATACCATTTTGAAATCAGAAGCAGCTTTATAAAAGTGGCTGCTTTCATTAGAAGATTGGACTGGAACCTCCTCAGGAAGCAGTTGCCTAGAAGTTCTGGTTTTGCAGTCATAAGGGATTCTCTGCAGCACCAAGACTTTCTTGCTTCCCCCTACCCTGACCCCAGAGCTGGCAACTTTTTTAAATGTAAAACTCAGTGTCTCCAAAAGTATGTTCTGTGGTACTTTTGTTACAAGAAATGTTAACATCGTTATTTTAAAAAATCAGTACTCAGAAAAATTAAAAATAAATAAAAAATTCAGTAGCCAGTTATATATGCATTTATCAACAAAAATTAACTACTGTTTTTGTTTTGTTTTGTTTTGTGTTTAGTAAAGAGCCTTTAAAACACTGTTGTGCATTACTAATCTCTCGGAGGAGGATTAATATGCAGTCTTTTTTTTCTATATATTTGACTGCAAATCTATTTTTACAGGACTATCCCATGATACAAGTGCTCTACAGGATAACCTTGAAAAATGCAGGTAGGAATTCATAGGGATTTCTCACTTTATCATTTTGTCTTGTACGATTTCTGAAAAGTCACTCATAAGCAAAGTAAAGCAACCTGCCTGAGACACGGAAATTGCAGCTGTGATGAAATAGGGTTGGAATCCCAGATTTTGGTCTTCCAGTAGTAGCAGAATGTGTGTGAACAATTTCAGAGTGTATATCATACATGGGTCACTAAATTTTTGGAAATATTCAAAAATAAATAGTCTTAGTTAAATCACAGCAGTGGAGGAAGAAAGTATCATCACCTTAAGAAAGAAACAGCAACCTTAGCATAGACTCAATGACGACAAAATACAGAACAGTTATTATAACAGGAGGTGACAAGGAGATTAAGGGGGTAATTGATGGGGATTAGATTTATTTTCATAAAAAGTGAAAGCATTGCTTCCTTTAATATTTACATTTTTATATCTGAGTATAATGCATGTTGTAAGTATACCCTTTATATAAACAAGCCATACAATGGTTGTAGTCTGATTTCTATCACCTGCCAAAGTTAAGTCCTAATCAATGGAAAATCGAGTAGAATAAAACAAAATTCTCTAATATCATCATTAATGCATTATTAAAGACAAACTGGATAGTTAATAAGCCTCCTTTTCTGCTGAGAGTTTAATATTAAAATATGTATGTTGTATGTATACTGAGTATGCGTGCTAATGGGGATTTCTAACTATGTATGTATATTAATGTTTGGGTCTGTCTCAAGTACAATAGCATTGTTATCACCACTATTGGGTGAGGAAAGTAATACAACAAGGGTAGAGGAAGTTTGGAAGCTAAAAAGCATTTTTCCAAAATCTTACCCTCATATCACAGGTATTATCATAATTTACATTTCCTCTCAATATTTGTCCATTGTGTTTGTTATCATTATAATCATATTATAATTCTTTACTGGTGTTAAAATACACATAACATCAAATTTGTCATTTTCACTATTTTAACCAGTTTTAAGTATACAGTTTAGTGGCATGTAGTACATTCACACTGTGCAACCATCACCACCATCCATCTCCAGAACTTGTACATTTTCCCCAACTGCAGCTCTGTCCTCATTAAAGAACAACTCCCCATCCCTCCTCCCCATTGCCCCTGACAACCACCACTCTCTTCTTGCCTAATAAGTGAGTGCTTTTAAAGGTGTCCTTTGGGATAAAAATCTTTCACCTATTGGGGGTAATTCTGTTTTTAGAAACTAAATCAAACGCAAGTAATTATTTATGATGTTTTTGGTGACTCAGTTATACTCATGTATCCAAAATGGTTCAAGTTTTATTCATTCACTTGTTCATTCATTCAGCAAAAAAATTATTGCATAATATTTTAGCCTGGATTTCCCTGAAAGCAGAGCTTGAGACAAGTAGTTGATTGGGGAAGTGATCCCAGGGGTCAGGAATGAGAGGCCAGACTGACAAAGGAAAGAGGGAAAGACAATTCAAGGACACATTAGGGTGTTGCCCAGCACAGTGGGCTACTGTGCACCAACCCCATGGACCTCCTAAGAAGCTTTCTGAAGTGGATCTCATAATTGTCCACATTGGCCACAGGCACTCCCTCTCCCCCCAAGCATTAACATCCTGCACTCCGGCTTATGCATGCTTGTGTGTCGAGTGGGTTCTCCCAAGAATCCACACCTTGGGACAAAGAAGCACGAGGGCAGGAAGGGAGAGCTATGTGGCCTGGGCCCAGATAAGGTACTGACAGATTGTACCTGCACAGAGTGGGTGCACAGAACTGGGGGCAGAGGAAGTGGCTTGGGTAGGGGGTGGGCTGAGAGGGTGTGATCACAAGGCACTGAACTAGGCACTGGACAGGACCCACAGTGGTGAGCACAAGGAGCATGGGCCCTTCCTCATGGAACTTACAGATAGGTGATGGAGAAAAGAAGCACAGGGGTTTATGCTGGAATCTCAGGACCCCAGGCTGTTATGATTGAGCCGTCCAACCACTTGATAGTAGCTTCTGGGCACTTGTACTAGGGAGGCAGGTGGGTGAATACATAGGGGAACAGGAAGATAAAGACTGTGGCCTCATGGTTCTAGCAGGGAAGGCGATGATAATTCCCCCTAAATAACTACCATTGAGATGGGCACTGAGAATGGGAAGTTTGCCATCTTTTGGAAGCCATGAGAGGGGTTCTGGTAAATCAAATTAGTCAGGAAAGATTTCTTTAGAGAAATGATATTTAATCTGAGAGCTGAAAGATTATATACTATAAAATAAGCATTAATCAGCCATTATGGCTCAGATACTAGGAATACACTATTAATTATAATGTTTTCCCTTCAAATTACTCACAGTTCAATTGTGTAGACAAATGAATAATGACTACTACATATGAGGGTGATTCCCAAAAAACAGAAATTATATTCTGGAGGGTGGGCCCCTTGTAGGTGAGTGTTCTACAGGCTTCCCCTGCTAGGTGAGTGTTCTAGGGACCCATCTGCATCAGTGTACCAGCTGTCATTGTTATCACAGGCTGCACTCAGACTCAGTGAATTTTTTTGAAGACTCAGTCCATTTGCCCATTTCCTGATGGGTGATTTACAAATGCACCTGCCCACACCACACTGAGCGTTCAACAGTTTTTGACCAAAAAACACGAGACCCTCTGTGCCCACCTCCCTATTCACCTGATGTCATCCCCAAGCAACTTTTTTTGTTTTCCTGGATGGAAAAAGTCCTCAAAGGGAAACATTTTGCCGATGTGGAATAATAGGTGAAACAAAAAATGGCAGAAGCACTAAAAGGCATCAAAATCGACAAGTTCAAAAACTGTTTTGAGCAATGGAAAAACTGTCTCGATAGGTGTATGGCATCGAATGGCAAGTACTTTGAAGGTGACTGAAGTTTAAACATAAGAATAAAGGCGTATTTTTTAATAAATCAATTCTGGGCTTTTGGGGTTTCCCTTTGTAGTTAGAAAAAAGGCTAAGTAGTATTAGGTACAATGGAAACACAGGGGATTGGCCTGAGGATGCTGGTGATGTTTCCACACAGGAGATAATGTTTGGGAAGGTCCTGAAGCCTTGGGAGGACTAAGCCAGGTGAATCAGGTAAGAACACTATTAGTGAGTGCTTCTCCACTAAGCACATTGGAGAAAGCAGGAGATTGCAATGCATTTTTTGGGAGTTCATGGGAATTGTAATTTACCTTTTACTTTTACAATAACCTTTGTAAAGTCAGTTAAACATACTTGGATTATCTGCGCGACCCACCTTATCAATAGACACTCTGTGTAATTTCAGGGCCTACATTTTCAAATGTGTTTCTTATCACAAGGCACCAAGAAACAGCATTCAACTATCTGTTGTCATGCAGGAACTTGGGCCTAGTATGTGGAGAGAGTCAACTAATGTCTAGGTTCTAATTTTGAGACAAGTAGAAAATTCAGTTATCACACGAAATATTCTAATATTTAAATATTGGAAGCTTTTTTTTTAAACCTTGTTCATGTTACCAAAACAGAAATACAGGCCACAGGTTTGCAACTCCTTACTGTCTAGTATCTTTGGACCTCGAGCCATTAATGAGGTACCCACCTAATGGCCACATAGTTTCACTTCAGGTAGCAGGGCTTAAAGGAAAATATGCTTCTTGCAAAGCCAATCCTAACATAAAAAGCTGACCAAACAGGACCACTAAGGCCAAGAAGAACTCAACAGGAAAAAGAGGTGGTCTGGCCGCTGGCCTCAGGTTACACAGGGGAGGCTGGCTCTGGAGAAGCGTGGGCTTGAGGGCAGGCAACACCACTGGGACCCAGCCATGACAATGCAGTGCTTGCTCTGCCTTGGAGTTGTGGCTGAGCCTGGGAGTGTGGACCTAGACAGCAACCTCCTCACGGCTCTAGCAGGGCATTCTTAAGCAGTGTGTCGTCAGCATGTGCTCCACTATGACACATGACCACAGCCAAGGCAGTGATGGTGGTGGACTGGAATTTCTAGTTTTCTCTGCCGGTTTGTAGGAGTGATGCCTTTACAAGTGACAAAACCCTCTTGATTTGGAAGATCTGGGAATCTGGTTGAGGAGAAAACTAAAGGGAGAGAACTAGATGTAGCAGAGGCTACTCCTTACTTCTCTTAGCATCTGTTTTCCGTCTTTTCCTTGGTAGTAGCATATCCAACTTTTAGGTAGTCACACTGCCACCTAGAATGAAGTTTCTATTTCCCAGCTTCTTTGTAGCTAAGTGCATTGTGTAACTAAGTGTCATTTAAGGGGCAGAGAAAACTGACTTCTTAAAAAAATTCAGTGGTGCTGATAGTTTTATCTGTTTATATTTTAAGTCAACAATCAGTGTGAAACCTCTAAGGAAATAAGCTAGGTATTCTCCAAAACTAGAACAGTAGAGCAACAGAGTCAAAATTTTCTGCAGTGTGGGATTTGCAAAAATAATAGTTGAGCAGGTAATACATCCCTTCCCACCTTCTCTGAATAAAGAAGTTACTATTTGTTTTATATCTTATCAAAAGCATTTTTATTATGGTATAAAATCTCCTGAAGAGGTAGGCTCGTAAGCCAGAGAGACAGAGATTCTGATCAACAACGAGAGGACCTCAACAAGAGAACAGACTGGAGTCATAAGGTTGAAAATGTGTGTCACCACATGTTAAGTGGTTTAAGAGCCATGACCCTCTGATAGCATGCAAAGCTGTTGTATGACACAAGTTAGTAAATATTTGGCCTGACACTTCTTAAACAATTGCTCTAAATATAGAGCAGTAAGAAAAGCTAATACTATTCCATTTGTATGTCTTTTCCATGTTTGCCAGACCAAGTTTTAATAGACATGGTAACAATTTGAGTGCATATGGACATTCAAAGTCACTCTCTACACCAGTAGGACCCACAGCCTGCTTTCCTTATCCGTCCGCTGAGACTTGTTCTGACATGTTTCAAGGCTAATTGCTACTGTGTTGATGGAAAATAGCACTCCCATGAAATACATCTGCATGGCTGGCTTCCTTCTGATGGTTCATCCTCCTACATACAACGTTCCCATGTACAGTAGCAACTGGGGCCACAGTTGGTCAATTAATTGTAAAGTCACTTCAAGGTGTAACAGGAGCAGCTTCTGTGTCATTTGGAAAGAGGTATAAGAAGAAACTACAAATTCAAGTATCCTATGTAAATCAGATGGCCAAAAGCTTGTTTTTGTGACCCTTAGAAGTAATTTCAGATGGAGCTAGGAGGTTGCAAAGAAGGCTAGAAGTCAAAGAGACAGGATTCATACGGCGAAAGTTCTTGGAGAGCCATGGCATTTCCCACTTTTATTTTCATTGATGGAAAAGCGTGATTCAACCCTTCTCAACCCAAGTGAGAAAGGTTTTGAGGGGGTCACTTGAGGAGCTCAATCTTGGTCCTCTGGAATTCAGTGGCCTTGAGTCTGAACTCTGAGGATGGCTGTTCAGGTTGCACACTGCACTCCTCTAGAGGGCGACATTCACACCGACAACAATGATTACAATCTGAACAACTGTACTTGTGGACCCTGGGTGTCTGACTTGAACAATCTACTGTGGCTGGAGCTGCAGTTACATAATAGCCATGGAGCAATGGGACAGGGAGTTGAGGGTGTTTCTTGTGGTTGCGTGGGTCCATGAGGAAGAGCTGGCCTGGAGCCGTCTTAAGAAGGACCTCCCTGCAAAAGGGCCTTCTAGAGGGTTCCTTAAGCTGGAAGACTGAGGGTTGAGCACTGGCAGTGAACAGGGAGAGGAGTAATTGCCCTTGTCTGATGGTGCTTGAAGTAGGGATTCTCAATGGGAAACTGTATCTCATGAGAGAGTCAACTCTGAACACCCACCAAGTTCAATGAGCAGCAATGCCGGATCACAGAGGAGCCATCCATGGAAGACTGTGCCCTTTGTCCTAACCCCCTTTCCCTGGGCCCAACCCTGCAGGGGCTGGAGAGGCAGCTAGGGAGGAAAGGTGTTGGGAGAGGAAAGATGCCAACCTGCTCTAACGACCCCTGAGCCTCTGACTCCCCAGACCCCTCCCAGGCTCCTTGGCCTGAACCAGGCCTCAGCTCAGGAAAGGGGTAAAAGTTGGAATTTGTTTATTACACTACATAGAACATTTTAATTACTAAAACAAGGCTTTCTTAAGACCAAGGTGAGCTCAGAACACTTCACGACTAAGAGTGACTGGGGAGCCATCTGGGACTTCACAGAGGGGCAGGGAAGGAGTCAGACCACTCAGTGGGTGCACAGGAGGAGAGGGTGGAGAGAGGACGATCAAGCTTCTCTCTGCGCCCATCGAGCGCCCAGCCTTCGGTGACCAGACCACATGGGAAATCTGCAAAAGAAATACCTATCCACACCTGAAACATTTTACTTTGACCTGAAACATGTACGCTTATCCCCAATATTTCAATGTAGAGCCATGGCCTTCTGTGTGAGCCAGGTGAACGGGTCTGTCATAAACTCATCCATGAAACATCAACCATGAGTTCCAATTTGGGTTTTCTTTCACTGGAGTAAAAATGTTAAGCAACTTGCAAAGCAAACTGAATATAGTTATAAATGTATATGATTTCTTTTTTTCTTGTATTTTATAGTTGTTTCACCCACACCCATTTTTAGAAACTTGTATTTATCATGTCTTTTCACAGAATTCAATTTAGTGTTTCATACAAATAACTTTCTTTTTGCGCTCCTATTTCATTGGTTTACATAATACTTGATTAAATCATGTAATTCAGCAACAAATATAACTACTACTGTCATAAACAGATTTGGGAACACACCCCACTGGGTAAACACACAGCTGGACTTCAGGGGGCCAAAGCCCATGGGTGTATGGGAGAGTAGCCATCACCTGGGCCTTTAAGGATAACAAGCATCTGTCGGTCTGTATGTCTCTCAGAGAGAATGGAGAGCACGGTGTTCTCTGGCAATTGGTATGTGGAGGTCAATCAAGTGAGTCTCCACTTTTGAGGTGTAAAGTTCAAAGCAGCCAGCATGAAAAAGCTACCACTTATTGAGTACCTACTATGTGTCATGTGGGCCATGGCACTGCACACACATAAGCTCAGTTAGCTTTCACAGATACTGCTCCCCATTTCACAGTTGGGCAAAGCAGAGGTTAATTTATGCTAGATCCGTAAGTGAAATAGTCGGTGCTTCTCAGTCTCTAATGTGCAAATGAATCACATGGGAAATATGATTTAAAAGGCATATTTTGATGGAAAGGGTCTGGGACAGGGCCTGAGATTCTGAATTTCTAACAAGCTCTCTGATGCTGATGAGGCCTCCTCCCTCTGGGAATCTGACTTGTTCTGAGGTGGAGCCCAGGCATCGCTGTTTTCTAAACGTTCTCTAGGGATCTTTTATAAACTGAGGAGAGATGGTGGGTAGCTTGGTCCCCAGTGAGGGCAGGAAAGTTGAGAAGTGGACTGATATATAGATACTTAGTTTGTTTGTTTGTTTTTTTAATTCTTGCCTGAGAATGTTTTTTTCATTGCTTGTAGAGACAGGAAGAAAGAGAGGCGGGCAGAGAGAGAGAAACATTGAACATCAATTGGTTGACTTCTATATAACCATCCAGACTGGGGACCAAACCTGCATCCTAGGTATGTGTCCTGACTGGGAATCGAACCTGCAGCCTTTCAGTTACTAGATAACACTCCAACCAATTGAATCACACTGGCCAGGGCTAAATACTTGGTTTTGAATACTTAACACATGGCGTACCAGATAGAAATCTCTAAGACATACACCAGGGACCGCATGTTTTTGGGCAAACTGCACGTTATTTTAATCATCATAACTACAGATCATAATGAACTTTAGGTGTTGTTTTTCAATAATTATAACATTTTTATTTACAAAAACAATGAAACAACTAATTAAACAATTAAAGTTCCTAGTACTTTTTTAATGTATGGTACTGTGTAAAACATTTTCCTCTATGAAGAGGGAGCAAACAAAATTTACATAAGTATCTAGATTCGCTCCTTTTTCCATGGGCGGCACAAACTCTGCAGGCTCTCCCAGGAAATTTTTTCTTTCCACTCGCTGGAATACATGTAGGTTCATGCTGCTTCATATCACCTGACAACCTTTTGGGTGGATCTTTACGAGATGCTCTCCTTGCACCCCCAGGGGAAGGGCTGGACAGATTTGTCTCTGGTTCTGGAGAGCCTTCATTATTGTCATCCCTTATCCAGTCTCTTGCCATGATAGCAGAAACTGTTCTTCATTTCCTCTTGGCCTTTGTTGATAGTTTCTATTTCCTTTTTCATGTTGATATAGTTTGCAGTGAGCTCATTGTAGCTTCCCTGCAGTTTCTGGTAGCTCATTGTGAGCTCATTGAGCTTCCTGACAATCATTGCTTTGAGCTCAGTATCTGATAGTTGAGTTGCCTCTATTTCATTTAGCATTCTCTCTGAGGCTTCCTCCTTTCCTTTCATTTGGGAATTGTTTCTTTGTCTTCCCATTGTTTGTGAGACTCTACTGATATCAGAAACTGTTTATACTTCATTTTTGCTTGTGGATTGAGGTGCGAGAAACACGAGAAAACTCGTGAGCAGTCCTTAAGTTATTAAGCTAAAACAAATGTCTTAAAGACATAGGACTAATACAATTTAAAATAATACAGAAGTTTATAAAATAAAAGGTAAAAATCTTCCATTCTTCTCCTTTTATGAAGAATTTTAAAAAATCAGATCAAGCTGCCCCTGTACACAACAATGTTCTAATTTAACGACGTAGCGTGAACTTTCACTGTCAGCACGTACAGGTCTGCTGTGTCCTTGTTGACACCACACTGTATTCCACGATGCAGCTAAACCATAATTTACTTCACCAGTCCCTCTTAGGCGGACATTCAGTTAACTCTAATTTTTAGTTTTACAAATAACATGTTGTGCACATCCCATGGCTATGAGCACAAGTCGCTCTGTAGAATAGACTTCTAGATGTGGGGTTGCTAAATTATTTAAATAACCATTCTCAAATTCCCCTCCAAAAGGCTCACTGAATTAATGACACTGCTACCATCACATTTAAAAATGTTTCTTTCTCTGGGAGAGACCAGCACTGCAGTCATGAATTGCTTCAAGTTTGTGGATGTGAGCTCTTGCCTGTTTGCAAAGGAGATATCCTGACTCCAGTTGCTCCCTTCAGATTCTACCCTCCACAAAGACTCCAGAATGAGATGTCCAGAATGCAAATCTTACTACTCTGCTTAAAAGCCATCAGTGCTTCTTGTTGCATCTGATATGTTAAAGACAGATATTGGTATCAACTTGACAGATCCTATGTTCAGAGGAATTTACAGTGGGGTTCAAAAGCATCAAGATGACTTTCAAGATGTAATACAGAGAGCTGTCCAAACTGGTGTTGAAAAGTTGACGATTACAGGTGGAAATCTACAACGGTGAAAATGCACTGCATGCAGCACAAACAAACGGCACATTTTTCAGTACACTTGTATGTCATCCTACAAGATGTGATGACTTTGAAAAGAATAACCCCAATCTTTACTTCTTGGAACTGCTAAATCTTGCTGAAAGCAACAAGGGGAAAGTTGTAACAATAGGCGAATGTGGTCTTGATTTTGACTGACTACAATTTTGTCTCAAAGATACCCAGCTCAAATATTTTGAAAAACAATTTGAATTGCCAGAACAGACAAAATAACCAATGTTTCTTCAGGGTCAAAACGCACATGCTGAATTTTTGGATATAATGAAGAGAAATAGAGATCGGTGTGTAGATGGAGTAGTGCATTCGTTCGATGGCCCCAAAGAAGCAGCAGCTGCTTTGATTGACTTGGATCTCGATATAGGATTTAATGTCTGCTCAGTGAAAACTGAGGCTAATTTGGAAGTTTTGAAGTCAATACCTAGAGAAAAATTAATGACTGAGACGAATGCACCTTGGTGTGGAGTCAAAAGTACACATGCTGGTTCCAAATATGTAAAAACTTCATTTCCTACCAAAAAGGAATGGGAAAACGGACACTGTTTGAAAGACAGGAATGAACCCTGCAGTATAATTCAAATACGGGAGATAGTCAGCAGTAAGAGATAAGGATCCACTGGAATTAGCCAACACACTATATTACAATACCAGTAAAGTATTTTTTCCTGAAATGTAATTGGTGTGTCTTCATTTTCCATCATGTATGTAAAATTTCATGGTAAAACTCAGTGAAAGTTTCAATAAAGGAATTCTCTGGGAGTTGTCCATAAAAAAAAATTTCTTTCTCCCACACCTTGCAACTATTGCATATTATCAATATTTTTGATATTCACCCATCCAATGTATAAAAACTGGCTCTCATTGATGTCACAGTTTGCATGTCACAATGAATGGCTGACTGAGCGAGGATGACTGACTTACCTGTTAGTGAGACATAAGTATTCCTTCTTTTATGGACTACCTGTCTATGTCCTTTGTCATTTTTGGTTGCATATCTTTTTGTATTACTCTTTCATCAATTATATATGCTACAAATGTTTTCCTTCCAGCCTATTCATTTTTTCAATTTATTTTATATTTTTCAATTTATTTCACAGAAGTTTTCAATTTTTATAGAGTTCAGGCTGTCAGTGTTTGTTCACAATTTCTGAATTGTACTTCATATATAAGAAAGACTTCCTTATCTCAAGATTATAAAATATATCTCTGTTTTTTCTATCTAATGCTTATATAGATTTGTCATTCATTAATATACATGATCATTAATCCATATGCAAAGTATATATTTTATTTATTAGTTAAAGTTCTTATTTTTTTTTCTTTTATTTCTAAATACCATTCTCAACACTATTTATAGAACAGGAATTATTATTCTGGGATTTGAAATGCCTCTGTTATTATATAGTCAATTATACATATATAGCCTGGCCTCCTTTAATCTTTCTTTTTTTTCATCTGTGACTGTCTAAAGCTGTTACAATAGCTGCAGTTTTATTGAAATTCTAGAAAGACAAGTATTTCCTCATTATTGAGTTTTTTGTCTTTTTCAAAACAAATTTCTTCTCTACTTTTTTTCCAGATGGATTTGGAATTCCCATTTCATGTTCTAGAACAAATCTCACTGGAATTTTTACTGAAATTTCATTTTAATGGCTCACTGATGTTGAGGAGTTGACATTTTTATAGTATTGAGGGTTCCATGCAGAAACAAGGTATTATCTCTTCATTTATTGATATATATTTTATATCTTTATTACAGACATAAATCTTGTACATTTCTTGTTAAGTTTCTTCCTGAGTAATATGTACATATCTTTCCAAATCATCATCATTCTAATAGATTACCAACATGTAACAGCTACTGATTTAAATATATTTATCTTCTAGTTATCCAGCTTATAAAGTCTAATAATTTAACTGATTTTCTATAAAGCTATAAAGTTTTGATTTGACAAAATGCATTTTAAAGTTTCTTTTTTCAGCTATGAAACTAATAAGTACTCAATAGAAATGTAGGAAAAAATGACAACAACCAAGAACCACTATAATCATTTTACTTATATCTGTTTTCGTTCTTTTTATACTTACATAGCTTCTTCTACATAATGTTAATCACACAGTATGATTAACTCAGTGTATTTTTAAAAATAATAGATGCATGCAATATGCCAAAACCATTTTGCTTGAGGTTTATGTGTATGATAAGCAACCCTGTGCTTCTCACCAACGGGCAGAAATGCTAACGGAACTTCTGCTGCTGATATTATTGAGTTCAGTTCGGTCCCTTCTTCAGCTGCCAGGCTGACTTGCTGGCATTTATACCACCCAATCATAGGTCAGCGACACAAAGCCTGCTGCCTTCGCACCACACACAGCTGCTGACCTCACTGCACACTCAGCCATTCCAGTTCAGGCCTCGGCTGGAGTCTCTCTTGCAGCACAGGTGATGCAGAGGTTTCTGGTTTATCATTCCATTTAAAAGGCTGACTAGAGTACAATCAACATAATTTTCAAAAACACTTAAAAAAAGACATTTTTCATGTGGCTATCGGTCAAAGAAATGTGTGTATGGTTTGAGTTTAGACAGGCTGATTTGCATTTTCTTTTGCATTACTTTAAATCTGAGTAACTTACTTGTTTATTTTGTTACCTGTAAGGACTGCTCTTTCATTCCTTCAGCTGTCTACTCACTCACCTTAGCAAAGAGAATTTCCTTGGTCTACTTCCGTAAAATAGGAATCCCCACCCTATTCCCCTGCCATACGTGCCCCTAACACATGCAGGGCTGGGGCAGGAGTGTGAAAGCAGACCCACTCGTATGTCCAACTTTTAAAAGGCCCAGCAGGGCTTCATGCACACACGTCTGAGTCATTCAATGTTCATTTAGGTCTCCTTTCTCTCTTTCAATAATTTTTTTTTATACACCGATATCCTGGGGGTGTTATTTTTGTGGCTTTTAACAAAACTAAATGATTTATTTTCCATTACTTTGGGTGATTATTGCCGGTTGTAATAGATATTTCTAGTCACCTCCCAATATCTCATCATTATTTCTTTCCACACTTTCTTTTTCCTTTCCAGCTGAAAGATGACCTTTTCCAAGATTCCTTGGCCACATGAGTGGCTGAGGTCTAAGTTCTGGCCAGTGAGACAGCAGTGGATGTTTGATGTGGGTCTCCTTCCTAAAAGGGAAAGAGGGAGAGAACACGTTTCATTTTGAAGAGAATGCCCTTGCTGGAGATAAATGATGAACTACCTTGTTTTCTCTGCAGAAGACTAGCTTTCTCTAGTCAGGTATTCTGATAAGTTTTTGAACCAATCTTTATTTACGTTTTTCTAGAAAGTTATCTTTAAAATTATACAGTTTTTTAAGTTAACAACTCTAGCATGCTCTTGTAGTTGTTTTTTCTCCCTGTAGCTAGACTCTTTTCTATTCCCAATGTTGTTTATACATTATCTCTCTCTTTTTTTGTTTAGATTGTTTGCCAGATTAGGTTTGTCTATTTTATTTCTTTTTTCAACATTTGATTGTTAAGTGATCTTAATTTTTTCTTTTGATTTCCCACTTGGTTTGTTTCTGCCTTTAATTTTTTTTCCTTCCTTCATTATCTTCTTTCTTTGATTTTATTGTTTGTTTGTTTTTTAAAAAATTTCTTGAATTTGGAGGTTGGATTAATTTGTTTTCAGTTTTTCTTATTTTCCAGTATACACAGTTAAAGCTCTATAGTTTCTTTTAAGTGTGATTTTGACTACATAAGATAAAAGGTGTAAAGCTCTTAGAAAAGTCCTGGCACATAGTAGGTACCCCCTTTATAAAGTGTGCATACATGTGTCATACAAAAGTCTTTAAAATTAAAAGAACTGCTTAAATTAATATTACCTTGACTAAACATTTTCCTAGTGACATTTCCATATTTATTTACTTTCTTATTGCCAAATTAAATAAGACATTTTCTTTTTTCCTAATAGTTATTTATTTATTTTATATGCTTTATTTTTATCATTAAAGACTTTAATTTTCTAGAGCAGCTGTACATTCAAAGCAAAATCAAGAGGGAGGCATAGAGATTGCCCGCATACCCCCTCCCCCACACCCTCCCCTCCCCCATCATCTATATCCCCCAACGGACTGGTACACTCATTACAACTGAGGAACCTAGTTGACATGTAATCACCAGAATCCATAGTGTACACCAGGGTTCACTTGGGTGGTGTACACTCTATGGAGTTTTTGTTTCTTTTTTATTCCTCCTGGCGGCTCTTTAGAATTACCTGGCAAGCCTGACACCTGATGCCATGACTCCGACCCATACCAATTACGTCAGAATCCCCAGGCGTGTGACCCAGACAGCAGGTATTTTAAAGCTCCCAGGTGATTCCAAGGTACAGCCAAGGCTGAGATTTAAATTGATCTTAACTCTCTGTCCCATCTCTCCTAACTGTAAACGGCAGCTGCTCAGAACTGCTAAAAGTAGAATAAAAGTGAATAGACGTAAATGTAATGTAGACTTCGAATACTTCATGTAACAGTCTGGCAATATCTACTCACTGACATTGGAAATCTCTAATGTGTACTTGAATATTATTCTAAATGTATATTTATGTCCATTTCCTCAGGAATTTGGCCAACTTATCATAGGGGAAAGAAATTTAAAAGGAGGATAGATTTTCAGGCAAGTCTGGGAAAGCCTGTGTAATCACAATGGAGTGGAAAGATTTATTTAAACAGAACTTCTTAGACACAATTGAATTAATGACATGGTTTGTTTTCTTGAAGGCTAATGATAAAGTAAAAGCAGTTTTAATGAAAAACCAAAAGGGTAAAGAGAGTTGGGTTCTTCAAGGTACTTTACAATATAATTATTTTCCTGGTCTTTGGAGGGGTCATCTTGGTGTGGTATAGGCAGAATGATCATTCAGAGCTGGGAAGTCCAGGATTTTAAGTCCTGCTTGATTAACCGCCATTTAAATGAATGTGGGCAGATGTCTAAACTCTCTGAGCCTTGGCATCTTTAAACATGAACTGGGGGCAAACTACCTTAAAGGATTCTTTTAGAGCTTAATTGGCACTGAGTAGGTGGTAGAGTTTTCATGAGATTGATTGCACTGCTTCTTATATATCATTATATTAAACTTAATACATTTGCTCTTTCTTTCTGCAGCAGTATCTCCAGGACTAGCCAGTAGCCACAGGCGACCTGTGCCACCGAGGAAGAAGAAGGGATGCGGCGTGGCTGCTGCTGACCTCAGGTCAGCCGGGGCTTCCCTGCAGCCGAGCACTGCAGAAGCTCTGTGTAACCGTGCTTTGCTGTGTGCAGGCTCTGTAAGGGTAAAGATCAAGTGACACACCTGTGATCTCTATTTTTTTGTAAAAGCCTGTATATAAATTTTATAAGGCATGTAGACAGGCTTTCCTTTCTCTGATTATTTTTCTGGTCAGTTTGAATTCATAGGTAAAATATGCCTACAGTAAGTTTTTTTACCCATGATGCAACAAAGCAGAGTTATTCTGTGAGTAGTAGAAAACTAATATATGTCAGCAATTCAGTTCTAAGACTGCAAAACTGAGTAGAGTTGAGGAAAGTTGATGCTATCCCAGAGCCATCCTAGATTTCCCTCTAAATTGAAAGCAGAATAAGGTAGAAGGGAACTGCTTAAATTACATTTGTACATAGAACTTATAGGAGAGACAGAAAGATTTAAGACCTTCTTAGTGGCTGAATTATAGGAACTCTAGTATGGGGTTGCAATATGATTTGGAATGCAGTATCCGTGTACAACCCTGGTCCAAATCTCCATAGCCAATGAGCTTTAGTGGTCCGAGTGAGTAGCTGTGACAGAGTCTGCACAGAAAAACTCTTTACCCTCTGATCCCTCGCTGAAATCAGCCGCTGGCCTCTGGTCTAGAAACTCATGCAGGAAGCTCTGAAAAAAAAAGGCTCAGATTATTGAGGGCCTAAAATGTCTCAGCACTGCCATGGACCCTTGCTGATTCATCATTTCATTCACTTCCAGTAAGCATGAATGCAGGAAAAAAATTGTTTTTCAAGACTAGGTCACGCTTACATGGCTAGTCAATATGGGTTGAATTACAGTCCAAGTCAGTCTCACACCAAAGTTCTTTTATTTCTTTCAGCTACATATCTTCCTTGCAGGTGTGCTATGTCAAAAAAAAATAGAGTCAAATTTCTGTGTTTATGTTCAATGAGATGTGTAGCCCAAGCTTAAGAACATGAATGGCAAGCATTCAAGTGAAGAGAGCCATGAAGAATTGAAGGCAAGGTCCTGGACCAATGTCAGAAATAAGGATTCTAGAATCTTGGAAAGCAGGAGGCAATCAATAGGATGTGAGTTCAGGGGCCCAAGGGTTGATGGGAGGCAGAGGATATTGGAAGCTCTCTTGGGATATTCCAGCTTCTAACCAGACAGGTCATCAATATGACCTCTGCAGGTCCAAAGGATCCTTCCATTAGACTACTAAGGGGGAATTGACATGTCAGGAATTCAATTCTAAACACTGCATAAGAACATTTTTTTTATCATAGCTATGTGTTTTCAAATCACTTTTCTTGTTTCCACTCAGATAACAAAAGCCAACCAGCTAGACAATATAGGAAGTGGTATCATTGTCACTAACACTGCCACTGAGACAGGGCAACTGCTCTGTCTTGGCCGCAGTGTGGACCTTTTTCTTAATAAAGTCCCTATGAGCCCTAGGTGGTGTGAATCAGTAGAGTGAGCACAGGCCTGCAAATCAAAGGGTCACTGGTTCGATTCCCAGTCAGGGCACATGCCTGGATTACAGGCTAGGTCCCCAGTGGGGGGCTAGTAAGAGGCAACCACACATTCATGCTTCTCTCCCTATCTTTCTCCCTCCCTCCCCTCTCCAAAATAAATAAATAAAACCACGACTTTAACAGTTATGTTATACTTTAACATTTTCTTCTCTCAAAATTTGAACACATAAAATATTCTGAGTATGTCTAAAGCTTTTATAAGATAAATTCTCAGAAAAATTATTTAAATAGCAGAAACTACTTATTTTAAAGCTCTCAAATCATCTTACTGAAGGGATTGCCCTTTGATGCTTTCATTGATAGCAGATAAGTAATGCTCAGATATTATCATGTAATATTAAGTAAAAAGATGTGATCTAAAACTCTGTATAGAGTATGACACACATTTCAGAAAATATATTTTAATAGCTTCATATGTGTATACAATGATGAAATTGTTTTTCTTTTGGTGGTAGGGAACTAACTGAATTTTCTTTTCAGGTTGTGCATGTGTGTGTGTTTATAGGTTAAGCCAGAAAAAAATATTTATAATGAAATTTTGTAATATAAAATAGTTATGAATAGAAAAAAGTATATTGACCCTATAGATATAATAAAATGACTTTACCCAAAATAATATAAATAAATAAATAAATAAATAAATAAATAAATAAATAAAATCTTTAAAAATAAAAAAAATAAAGTCACTATGAACGCAAGGTCTGAAACTGAACTTTGGAGTCTGAAGAGTGGTATTTTCATGAGTTTGCCTAGTGGTGATCACTAGGATTTAATGGGCAGATTCATATTAATGAAAGCCAGCTGACTGATTAATCCTATTGCAATGTATAGCGGAAGAGAACACAGTGTTCATGCTCATTGACCACAGTCCACGTCCTCCTGACCGTCTGGACGTTGTTCCTGTTCTGCGTCCCCCCAGAGTGGATGCACCTCCCCCGCTTCTGCAGCACCTTCACGCTGGGTGGTGTTCTAAACGCTCAGGGAATGAGGGCTCTGGAGTCAGATCGAGGGTTTACGTTTTGGATTCCTTACTTTCTAGCCCTGTGACCTGGACAAACTACTGCCTAATCTCTTTAAACCTGTCTCCTCATCTGTGAAATGGGGTTAATAATAGTAACTGCTGCACATCATTGTTATTGGAAGGCTTTTAAATGAGAAGATACCTGAAAACAATGCTTAGTGCAAAGCCTGGCCCATGCTACACTTAAAATGATAGCTGAACACACCTTCATGTTACCAGCAGCATTAGGCGTTATTTCTTAGGTGGGATCTCTGATGGTGACTGTTTTTCTGCAGTGTTCATTCCTGTGAAACTTTGAAACTGGAGTTACATTTCTGAACATGTCTTAAAGTTGTAAAGTATTTCCTCCATGTCTTCCATCTAGATAAATGATAGCACCTAGGGGCAGGCATGTCTGCACATTATCTCTAATCTCCATGGTAGTTCTACTGAATGGCTGCTATACTCACAATTTCTCATGCGTGGAAACTAAGGTCAGAGGTTAGAGGGTATACACGAAAAATGTTAACTTTGGAAGTTTGGGATTATTATTATTTTTTTTACCATTTTCCATACTTTTCTATATTACCTGAATATTTCATAATGAATAAGTATCTTTTTTTGTGATCAAACAAATAAACTTTCCCCACTCACAAATAAGAATTTTTTCAGGTCACACTCAGTAAGATGAGTAAGTTGGTTTTGAACCTATCTCTGGTAATAAAGCCCGTGTTCATTCTTTCTCTCTTGAATTGAACAACTCTTTATTGGCTGTCTGTGCTGCTGCATGCCAGGCTCTGTCCTAGGAACAGGGGAAACAATGAACAGGACAGGCAAAAATGACTGCTCTCCTGGGGACCATGCGGGGAGAGAAAGACAATAAGCAGTAAACAAACACATGCCGATCATACACCAGATGGGGCTCAATACTGTATAAAAAGAGAAAACAGAACAAAAGGGCTAAGGCGGTGCAAGGTGGGACAGGATTTAATCAGGCCTATGACTGAGAGAGAACGCTTCATGGAATCAAACCTGTGGAGTGCCAGACAGATTAGTCAGTTGTTTGCAAACGCTTGTACGGCTGTCATGCAACTCACAAAAAGTGCGATACTCAGCACTGTCCCCGCTCACCTGCAATGAGCTTAAGCATGCTTTTAAAGAATGTAGTAGATTCTAAATGCATATGAATAAATTAGTTTGTGTGCACTGTCCAAATCTTTTGCTCTCCCTTGAATTACAAATAAAAATCTAAATTCCAGCATCAAAATAATAGCCTACCCAACAAATTGACTGTCACACTCACAATAAAAACTAAATTCTGAAATAACGTGGAGTAAGAAGAGCCAAACCAAGAAACCAGTCATTGAAAAACTTAAGTAGGCACACTCAATAGTCTTAACTCTAATGATTTCTTCTAAGTATCTCATGCAGCTGACTAACTCCTGCTCTTTTTACAAGCATTGATGGTTACCTTTTAGTCTACACAAAAGAATATATGAAAGGTAAACAACATATTGGACTCTATGAAAAAGTCCATGTGAAAGGTTCACATTTGAACATCTTGATATGCATTATTTTCAAATTTATATTTGCACATACACAGAGAATCTATTAATATAAAAAAACTTTTACACACACGTGCACAATTTTTATATATTGAGCATGGCTTACTTTCCTACCTTTAACTCAAAACAATTTAAGTGATATCTAAACCATTTTAAATAGTCCATAGAAATCACGCCGTGAATGTGACTAGCATGTGAGGAATGCAATAAGAACGTGATGGCAGTGATAGGATATTAAAAAATACCAACATGTAGCCCTGACTGGTGTGGCTCAGTGGGTTGGGTGTCATCCCATAAACTGAAAGTTCACCAGTTCGATTCCTGGTCAGGGCACGTGCCTGGTTGCGGGTTAGGTCCCCAGTAGGGGCATGTGAGAGGCAGCTGTTTCTCTCACACATCAATGCTTTTCTCTCTCCCTTCTCTCTAAAAACAAACAAATAAGACCTTTTAAAAAACACCAGCATGTACACAGAGTTGTATGCATATGGTTGGGGGGTGAAAAAGTTTATGGAAAAGATCTTTTTCGGTAGGACTTACCTGATTTTTAAATTAATGCCAAACATTAAAATTACAGCAGCACAAGGCTGTTGTCACCTGGAAGTGGGATCTGAAAAACCTACCTTTAAAGTGCACACTTTAACCCTGTAGTGTTTGTAAAGCATCAGATGAAAATACTAGATGCTTCACTTATTTAAACAAAATATTAAGCTTCAAGAAGTATTTTGTCACAGTAAGATTGATTTCAATTTCTTGGTAATAAGAAAAAATTTTACCATCTAGTAGTACCTGCCTGTTCCCATATAGAAAACCACTGGCAGTGGGAATGGAGGGAATGGGACAATTCTTACCTGTGAATTGTCTAATAATCCTCTCCACTTTCTTTAGTATTTAAATATTTGAACCATGTAATTGAAATATCATTAAGTACTTCCTTTATGCTAGTCATTCTCTACCCTCTGACTTCCCAGACTTCCTAGAGGAAGCCTCATATTCTAATTGTGTTTTCTAGGCCTCAGAACTGAGGCTATTGAGGACTACCTCTGTGGTGATAAGAGGAATACCTTGGTGAACTTTCTAATCCTCCATTCCCCACCCCCTTCCCAATTGAATGAATAGTTTCGTTCTGGAGCATGAGATCAGAGGGCAAAGGTCTCTCTGAGGAGATGACACTTGATTAATGAATGACAAGAAGGAGCCCAGTGGAAAGGGGTAGTCCAGGCAGAGGGAGCAGCAACCCCTCGTCCAGTGGGTGGCTCTCTCCTGGGAGGCCTACCAGAAAGACAGTCAGTCCCCCCAGTGACCTTCCATGTTGCCCTCCCTTTAGGGGATATTTATGCCAGGTAGTGGGTGTCTAGGTTGCTCCTCTGCTGACCCCTCTCAGCTTGCCATCTCTCTTAATTCTCCTCTCCCTGGGTCAGCCTGGGGCAGATCTACTTAAACAGACAAAAAGAGAGGCAAGACTCCCTTCTTGTCCAGAGTCTGAGCAGAAGAGACCACCTTCCTCTCTCCCGCCTGGTCATCGTCTTATAATGCCTGGGAGTGGGGTGGGCAGTGGGGAAGCAGAATTGCTGGTTCTTGGATTGGCGCTCCTCCATCAACCCTGTGGGGAGTAGCTGGCTCCAGCTGCTGACTCTGGCAATGCCTTTCCCCCACTTCTTTAGGCCTCAGCAGAATCCTCTACAACATGAAAACGCATTATCTGATACCTCATCACTCTGGTGTAACAGCTATCATCTTGGGAGTGTTGCAGGGTGAGATCTAGGGTGTGAGGAAGCTTTGATGAGTCACTCGTGCGGTAAAAAGTAGATGACTTTCTAATGTACCTGCAGTCACTCAAGTGACTGGTGCTGGGAGTGAACCTGGGACATGAGCTTGGGCTTCTGCCCTTGCTCAGATGGAAATGAGCAACAATGTCTGTAAATGGCAGTTGAAAATGTTCAAAGTCTAGAGGAGGCTTTTGCCATTTGGTAGTGAGCCAAGCACGTTCAATGAATGACTTTGTACTTGTTTATCTGAAGAAGCTTAAAGTGATAACCCCCAGGGAGTAGAAATGTTTCTACGCTTGAGTAAGTCAGTATACACGGGTGGAATAAAATAATCAAATGTGTGAGTTTTAGAGCCAATAGTGGTCAGATGTTGGTCAAGGTTTCATTTTGTTTTTCCTTCAAGCCAGTTGAACAGGCTTCACTCTTCTTTTGCCTTAGTTATAAAGGGCAAATGCTATAAATTATACTTAATTCATAGCAAAACTCCATATGATGAGATATTTATTAGGTGGGGATCTCAGTAACAGGTTTGGACATTTAAAAACACCATGCGGATCACACTCAGACCTATACCCACAAAAACAGCAATGAGGGCAATTATTTCTAAGGAGCTGACCAGACTGAATAAATCTGCAGCTTACAGACACTAGGATGGACACCAGAAGGGTCCTTTGAATGGGTGCCTTTCCTCAAATGAGATTTGAGAGAAGCTGAGCAGTGCGGCTATAGCGAGAGACAAGGGCACGCCATCCCAAGCCTTACCCTGGTGACCTCCTGTGAAGTCTAGGATGTTACAAACTGAGAATCCAAACTATTTGCTCATGGTTGTCATGAAGCTAAGTTATCTTCATTTGTTGCTAATAGCCTGCCAATGCTAAAAAAAATAATTTATTTCATCGGTAGCTTAGATTACCGATTAAGTAAGCTCCAATTTAAGCTGTTTAAACACCCATACTAAAATTAACCAAATGGTCATGTTACTGTAAAAGTAACGTGTAGTGGGCCATCCATAAGCCTATGCTGAACAGAAAAACAAAGCTGCGCCGACTGGTGTTTGTAAGGTGAGCGGGGATATGTAAGGAGAAGATTGGAAGCTTTGGATTTAATGCTTATGATTTGAGGGTCTGTTAACAACAGCACTTGTGACACGGCATCCGTTCAGTTCCTCAATCCAAAAATCCAAAAGTGATATGGTATCAGGTGATTCCTGGGATCAGAAGTTCCTGTTGTAGGTATTCCTGCTCCCTACCCCATCCACCCTCCTTTCAATCTATCAGCAAGTCTTGCCGGGTCAGCTTCCAAAATACAACCGCCTTTGCTGCTTTCTCCATTCCCGCCACCCCGGACTGCTCCAGTAGCTCTTAACTGGTCTCCCAGTGACTGTGTCCACTCACACCCCACTCAGCAGCCATCAACAGTGTGCCACTTCTCTGCTTCCCACGCTTCTGCAGGCTTCCCTCATCAGAGTCCACACCACCCTCTATGATCTGACCTCTGCGCCTTCCTCTCGCCTCTTCTTGTACCTTCTACCACCTTGCTCAGAACACTTCAGGCACGTCAGCCTACTTTTTGTTCATCAGACAAGCCTCATGGCCTCTGTACTTGCTGGTCCCTCTGCCCTGAATGTTCCTCACACGACTCACTGCTACTTCTCACTCAGGTCACAGCTCAAATATCAGCTCCTTCGAGGTGCCCTCCCTGGCCTGGCCTCGTTTGTCACTATTCACTCTGTGTCGAGTTTCCCATTATAAGCATTATAATAATCTGACATTCTTTGTTTATTTGCTTATGGTCTCGGTCTAACAGAGGCAGTGACCTGAAGTGTCTTCTTGGCCACTGTATCCCTAGCACCTACACATGTCTCCACTAATTATTGTTGAGTGAAGGAAATGGATGCCACTTTTGCCCTGCCACTTTTTTTCTATTTGGATTGTGACCAAAAAAACCACAAAAGTGTAATATGTGATAGCTGAAAAAAGTCTGAAATCATTTACTTCTATTCCTTCACTTTGGGATGAGAATGTGGCGGCCGGAGTTCCAAGGTGACGTGCCTGACAGCACAGAGCTTCTCAGGGCGGAGTCCAGAACAAGGCCACGGCCCAGGACCCAGTCTGGCACTTCTCTGCAAAAACTGTGCATGGGGCCAGACTCCAAACCAACTGGATTTTGTGGTTCAGTGAATCGTAAAAAGAATTTATTATCAAAGGTAGAAGGAGAGCTTGGGAAGAAAATATTATAAGACCTTTTAAAATAACAAGGATAGGTAACAAGATCCCATAATAACAAGTAAGGGAAAATATGTGTGGGGGAAGGATAGTCATTCATTTCAGCGGTGGACGCAATGAGTACAACCTGCTGGGCTCTACACCGGGGACCCCACAACAGGCAAGGTGTGTGCGGCAGCTGCCTCGAGATAGTGTTGATGGACTGGAGGGCATGCCCTGCCTGCAGGCATTCTTACTCACTTTTTGAACTCTGCTCTGGATGAATATAAACTGGCTATGGGTTTGGATTCAACTGAGGGGCAGTCAGTTTGAGTTCTCTGACATAAATTCTCAGAATCTGGTTGGTCCGTGGGTTATACCAAATGCACAATGAACTGACCGTGGCCCAGTGCTAAGCAGAAGATCTACTCTAATGGGAGAAATGACAGCAAAGGCCACTGGGCTGCTTCTACATCTAAGTCATGTTTTCTCTCTCCCAAACCCATGTCCGGGGTTTGGCAAATGAGTGACTGTTCGGGCGGAAAACCAGTCCGGAAATGGTGGAGAGAAGGGGGAGCTGGCTTGTTGGCTGGTACTGTGTGCTCCGCACTACACACACACACACACACACACACACACACACACACCACACTCTTTCTGCATGTGAACCCCAGGCTCTGACAGACTACTTATGAGCCATGAAGACTGCCAACTACTCTGGAAAGAGGTCATTCCTGGTCCCTGTGTTGGGATCCCAGAATTTGTCATTGGGTTAGGAAGGAAATCCAGGATTGGGCTGGACAGCAAGGGCAATAAAAGTAGTCAGGGAAGGGTTATAGGCATTAATATAAAGAATGAATGTAGTGAGAGGACTCAGACTGGTAGCAAGTAATTAAAGGGAGAACACTGCTCTAAATGAAAGAATATTTGGAGGGTGAGAAGTCTACTCAGAGATTCATTGATCAGTCAACTTTAATGAAATATAGCTTATTCTCCCTAAATAACAATGTTCTGTTAAAAAATAGCCAGTGTTCTGGATAAAGAAATAAATCAAAACCAGCCACAAAACACCTTGTCTAGGGACCCACTGAGGTAGTACTAGCTTTCTTTGCAGGTCATCTTGACCCCAGAGGAACGTTCTGAAGAGCAATACAAGATCCTCAGACTTGGCTTATTTTGGGTGGGAAAATGCTTGGAATACAATAGAACTTCCTCTGACTCATTGCCCTGGTTGACAATGGCCACTGCTGTTAGTGAAATTTCAATTCAGTTCATAGAAGAAGAATGCCTTTTAATAAACTGGGAAGGAAAAGAGTTAGACTTACAACTGCTTGGCAGGAGCAGCTGCTCATGCCAACATTTTGGTTCCCACTGTACTCTCTTAAATGATGCATAGGCTAACTTGGTGGCCTTTGTTCCTCCTTTGATTGCCCATTTGACAATGCAGGTAAGAGTTCGGGCTCTCAAGCCCAGGGAGGAGGTTGTCCATGTGGAGGGGTAGTCTGTTGTGGAGTTCATAACCCTGGGGACTCAGAGCTCAAGCGGAGGGAAGAGAGCATCATGTGGAAGAGCAGGGGGCTCAGGGCATTAGCACCCGAGCTGCATTAGGAGGGTGTCCGTGCAGTGAGTGGCTCAGGGTAGCCTGTCAAAGACCAGGTGGAGTGGGGAGAGCCCCCACCTTCCATTGGGACCTGGCATGAGAGTGGAAGCAAGGGTGGGGTGAAGGGAGCACATGCGGGGGTGATGGCAGCAATAAGAATGTGGTTATAGGGAAGGAGAGTGGGGGCAGTCACATGCACCCCGTGGCACCTGGGACTGGGAAGTGTGGTGCAGAGTGGGCATGTTGGCTGTTTGCCTGTCTCGGGCTGGAGGCTTTGGTGTGTGGCTGGGGGTTGAATAGTGTAGGTGGCCTGCTGGCGAGAGCAGCTTCCTGCCGGCGCCGTCCAGTCTGAGCACCTCCTGTGCTGACGTGTGAGATCCCCGGGAATGACTCGTCCGGCAGCGGTTGGGACTGCAGGCTGGGGCTAAGCACCTGCTTTGATTTCTCCAGATCCCACCCTGACTGCACTGGTGAGCAAGGGAACCCAGCAGCCATCGGGTCCAAGCGAACATTTGCCCCACCTCTAGGATGAAACCCCTGGGCATCTGGGGACTTCTGCACTCTGCAAAGTATCTGGGCTCCCAAGAACAGCTTGTGCCTCTGGGAGCCTCTTCTCCTTCTCCCAGCCTTACTGAGTCTGACTTGTATTTGTCTTCTGGCCAGCTTGAGGCACTCTCTGAATAAACCATGAAATTCAAACTGTGTATATTTGGTGATTCTGCATATGAATTAAATGCTTATATTTGCATTTAAAACTGGCACTGCACAATCTAAAGATGAGGGATAAAATTTATTCTAACATGTAGAATTTAGTTTTTCTTAGCTGAGAAAGCTTTAAATAACAAATAAAAAAATACTACCACAAGTTGAGAGGTGTGGGGGGAGTGGTGGGATGGTGGAAGAAAGGAAAAAGCTTTATATGTATCTTTCATGTCACTTTCCCTTGAAAAAGGTAACCTGCAAATTATGTTTCCTATCCTGGCCTGGCCTTTTCTTCTCCAACCCCATAGCTTCTTCCCTGGTTCCAGCCCAAAGTTAACCTCATGGGCTATTTCAATAGCCTCCTCACTATCTCTCTGCTTCTTGTCTTGAAGCCCTTCCAGCTCAATGCTTTTTCCACTGTGCAAAAGCAATCTTCAAAAATGCAGATTCTACTGCTGTCTTCTCTGTCTTGTGCAAACTACACGATAAAGTTTTAGTGGTCTCTCCCACCTCTCAGTTTTCAGTGTCCCCCTGCACTGAGCTCACAGAACATTTCCCAGTGCCCGTGCATTCTGTTCTATGCTCTCTCGCTGTGTCCCAGCTCTGCTTCCTCCTGTCACAAGTGCTCGCCCCACCTGCGCCTGACTGTTTATTAGCAGCATACCCTTCACATGTCAGCTCAGGTGACCTTACCCATGATGCCTTCTTGGATTGCTCCAGATAATGTTAGTCACTTGCCCCTCCTCTTTTCTGAACTGAAATGTGTTGGTTTTTATTGTAGCATATTTATTACATTGATTATCAATTTTTTTGCCTTTCTTTTTCTTTCTGTGTCAATAGCAACTTGAAAACAAGTTCTATTTATTTCTCAATATTCACTGATCCATTTATTCAAACATTATTTATTGGATGTCTAGCAAGTCTTAGCCACCTTTAGGCTGGGATACAATGAATAACAAAAAATTCATGAGTTCATGGAGCTACAATTTATTCATTGAGATGCAACCTTAACAAGTGAATTGCGTGATAGACTAAACTTCAACAGAAAAGGGTGCCTTGAAGGAAACTTCATGGGGGTCTGATCTAGTGAGGGGAAATAACTGGTATTCCTGAGAAAGAAGTGCTTAAACAGAGGACCAGTGTAAGTCCACCAGGCAAAACCTGGGAAGAGAGATTCCAAGAAGAGGGAATGCCGCATGCAAAGGTCGTGTGGAGGGAAACGCTGGGGGAAATGTGAGGAGTGGAGAGCTTGCTGAGAGTTGAAATGAGATCAGAGAGTCGGGGCTAGACATCGTGCAACACAAACCCAAGGAGTAACAAAAAACACACTAAGAAGAATTTGAACGTACTTTTCAGTGGTAACATTAAAAAGACATCTGGGTGAGAGTGGGGGATGCTGGGATTCTTCTGTAATGCTGGAAGGCACCTTTCCAGAGGACAAGGAGGCACAGTGCAGTACGGCCTCTCTCTTTGACACAGCAGCTCCACTTCTGGGAACTTACACTCAGTGAATAATCCGTCAGACGGGGCACAAAGACAGGCTTATTTAGGCTTTGCACGAACGAGAATTTCATAAATGGAAGGTTGTTACTTCTATTCTAAAGGAGTTCCTCTTAATTTTTCTTTCTGAGTATGTAAATCAATTTATTTGTTTGAATAGATGTGTTTTTTTCTGCACAAATTCATAGCAAAGTATTGTAGTCTCACAATTTTGGGCGGGAGTGGGAGAGGATGGGAGCGGGCACGGCACGTTCCCTGCACTTCATCAAAGAATCGTAACCTCATGCCAGTGGAAAGGCAATGCTGAACGATTTGGCTTCCTTGGGGAAGGGGGTGCCAAAAATAAGATCATTTGTTAAGAATGCACAGTTTTTTAAAAAACATGAATCTGAACTACATGTCTCAGTGGATCTTGTTATTTTAGGTTCTGTTCGGGAGTCACAAATCACTGCCTGTCCATGGCAATTGGTCTAAGTAATGTGACTTTGAACACTGCAGCCTGGACACTATACTGCTTATGCCTGCAAGTGACAGGGGCCAGGATTCCTGCCTCATACAAAATGGTGCTTTTGGGAGATAGATTCTAAGCCTTCAGATCTGCAAATATGACTTTTTAAACATGATTAAATGGGCTCCGTGCTTTTTGCAATGTTCTGAAGAACTAGGGCTAAGAGCAGATACATTTATGTTAACATTCAGTATTGTGGGTCTCAACAGGGTGCCAGCAAACCGTAGATGAGCCATAACTCAACCCCGGGATTGAACAGCGTGGATTCTGCCTGCTTCCAAGACAGATCTAACCAGGAGACGAGAGATAAATTAACTTCTCTGAATCTGGTTTCTTAACTGCAAATTGGAGATAATAATAGTATTCTCCATCAAGTTATTTATGGAAATTAAATGAGCTAATGCACCACAGGCCACAAACAATGCCAACCGTCTCTAGCAACAACAGAGAGGCAACATAAGAGCTGAATTTTTCCAAATTAAAATGTCTTGAATCCACTGGGAGAAAAATGTTATTTAAGAAGAGTGTCTAAGCTTACACTTGAAATCCCTGCTCTGAGCAACCCGATCCTTTTGTTGCTAGCCAGAAAGTGACAGAAAGAGAATGACCGGTGTTGAGGCCTGAGAGGAAGGAGGAAGCCAAGAAGGCATGGGGGTAGAAGAGGTGGCCAGGGCTAACGATGTCGTTCTGGTGCAGAGGCCATAGGGGACAGTTTGTGAAGGCACATTTGAAAGAGGCAAACTTTGACTAGACAGCAATGATGAATGGTTATCTCAGAAGAAGTCATCCCTAGGTAGTAGCCTCAGCCTCCATGATTTTCCAGTAAACACAGGCCTCCAAAATCCTAAAGTCTTCTTCTGAACTGTAGTCCCCCTTAGTCCACAAGGAACGCTTTTCAGGACTTCCAGTGGATGCCTGAAGTTGCAGATCGTACCCCGCTCTGTGTATACCAAGTTTTTCTGTATGTACATACCTATGAGAAATTTTAACTTATAAATTAGGCACAGGAAGAGATTCACAACAATAACTAATGATAAAATAATTGTGACTATAGAGTAATAAAATTTAAGTGAATGTGATTGCACTCTCTCAGCATGTCTTATATTACTGTGCTCACCCCTCTTGTGGTGCTATGAAGAGACTCAAAGTCTGCGTGATGGGGTGAAGCAAGGTGGTCAACGTGGCCATTGTGACACAGCGTTAGCTGCTGCTGACCTTCTGATGATGTGCAATGAGCCTTCTATGGCTTGTCTTTGGCTTATCCAAACTACCAGCATTGCTGCTCTTGCCCTTTGGGGCCATTATTAAATAAAACGGATTGACTCAAACATAAGCACGGTGCTAGTGGGGCAGCAGACCTGAAAACCAAGAGGGTTACTAGGGAAGTGAGGGGTGGATGACCATACACAGTGTGGAGACTCTGGACAAAGACCCACCTCTCGGGGAGCATGGCAGACTTTTATCATGCTTCTCAGAATGCAGTTAAATTTAAAATGTATGGATTTTTAATTTCTGGAATTTTCCATTTAATATTCTGGACCATGGTTGTTGACCTTGGGTACCTAAAACTGTGAAAATTGAAATCGCAGATAAAGGGAGACTCCTGTATGGGTGGGTCTGTCTTTTCCCTGTTGTTACTTGACATCTTTCAAATGCATGGTTTGTGGAGATTCAGTGCACAGACCCTGAGGCCAAAATGCCTAGGTCTGTAGGCTCTTTCTGCCATGCTCTTAACTCTGTGATCTTAGGCAATTTAACTAACCTATTTGTGTCATGGGTGATATTAATAACATCTACCCCATTCAGCTGCTGTGAAAGGAGATAATTTACATGAAGCATTTCACCACTGACTAGCACTTATTAGAATGCTATTATTATTCATAATGTTATTTCTTTCTTTATCTTCCATTACATAGACCCTTCACTATTTTTATAGATTCTCAGCACCTGTCTGGGTTCTCTTTTCTCCTTGGCAAACTTGGCACTCAGGCTGTGATTTTGCAGTAACATCTTCCGACACTCTGGAATCTGCCACCGTGATCCAAATGTTAGCTACTGAAATGGGTGCTGTGATAACTAAACTGAACGTCTATGCTGTCAAATGGAACATGAACATTTCTGCAATGATGTCAGGCTAATAGTATTTGAGAGTACCAACTATGGAGTCACATGGACCTGGGTTCAAATTCTGACTCTGGTATTTAACAGCTTAAATGAACTTATACAACATAGTTTCTCCATGCCTCAGTTTGCTGATCTCTCAAATTCGTCAGCAGTATCTGCTGTGCTAGACATCTTGGATGTGCTCCAACAGATGTTGCTCTACCCTTCTCCATCCTGTTCTGTGCCCCAAAAGTCATCAGTAAGCACCCTTGCCTTCTGGTTTCCATATGGGAGCACCCAGTGGTCAGTTCACACATCTGACTTGCGGGGGGGCCACACATTTGGTCAGACTTCTTCAAACACAGCTATAAAAATGTCACTGGTATGCATGAAAACTTGAACATGGAAGAAATCTGTACTGATAGCCTGTAATTGAACATATTTGCTGATCTAATAGGCATGTAAGCTTTATCTCCAGTTCCTATGTATCCTCGTGCTGATAAAACCAAATTACTCACTCATTTCCTGAACATGCCCATGCAATTCCCTACCTTCATACCTTTGCTCCTGCTGTTCCCTGTCAGGTCCTGAATGTGCCTGACTAAACGCTACCCTTTTCGCAAGGACTGGCTCAAATGCCTTCAAGCAATTCTCCCCAACTCTCAAACACAGGAAATTAGTTTCTTGGAAGAACTCCCATATCACTTATGTGTATCTTTCTTTCTTCACTTAACCACTTCCTGCTTGTATTATAATTTCATATGTTATTTTCCACATTGTTTTCTAAATTCAGTGGGGAAGTGTCTGTGTTTTATTCATCCTGTGCCCCCCACCATTACTTGCCCGCAGAGGATACTCAGTAACACTTCATGAGTGACGTGTGTGGCTTTTCTTGTGAGTGAAGACCATGAGCTGGTTGAAAGAGTGAAGTGAGCTTATGTTAAGGAGGCATTTACACAACAGTTTCTAGCAAGCACTTCTTTTGGGTATTCTTCAGCTCTAAGTACTGTGCTCCCTTAACAGTACAGCTCAGGGAGGAAGAAGAGGATGAATAAATTCATCTCTAGTCTGTCCTTTGGATCATTGCTACTTATAGTTCATGACAAAACACGGTCTCACATGGCTTGCTAGGGGCAACCCTGCGTGAATGGTGATAGTCCAGAACAGATGGCAGGCGCTGGGGGAGGGGAAAGTATGAAGGGAGAGTATAAATGGAAAACCTCACTCTCTGCCAACCAGGAAAATAGAATACATCCTCTACGCTGGTGTCTTTGATTCCCCACTTAACATAGGACACACTGTGGTGAATTAGTGTTTATGTCTTGATAACTTCAACCAAGACATATCGGTGTATTAAATTGGAGCCACGTGTCCTGGCACTGCCATGGGCTTTCAGGGATACCGAGGACTGAAGGCAGAGTCTCTACCCCTATTTTATCGCTCAGGCTTCTGTGATCTAAACATTACCATCCACAACAAGGAGGCATATGGGTGGGTTCATCATTTGACAATTCTCTGACCTAAAGCCTTTTGTGAGTTGAAAGTATTTTAATACAGTGTGAGTCACATTATGTGAGCCAATTTCTCCATGCCTGAGTTACTTCTTGGGAAGAAATAAGGTTCCTTTAAGGAAGCCAGGGTAAAAATAGCTTACCATGGACTTGAGTTGGGGCCAAATATTTTACCTCTTGTGAAGCAAGTTTCAGTGGCTACCTGCCTTTCTGACTCCAGACTGGCCCTTTTCTTCTGTCCTCATCTCAGAAACTCACACTGACACTGCTGGTCTTGGCCATTGGAGGCCAGTGCCAGAATGGTCTCAGATGTTATGGGCAGACTGCAGAGACACGGGGGTCCACTGGAACTGCCACAGGTGGCAGAGAGGAGCAGGGTCAGTCACCAAACACCCAGCAAGTAGAGCACATGCCCCCCTTTCCCTTGAGTTTCCGTTTAGCTCATATTTGAAATTGGTTTACATAGTCTATGACTTGGGAACGAAGAAATAAAATTTCACATTTGGAAAAGTCACTTAATTATTGGTAACCTCTTGATTCTCTCTGCCCTTGTGTGTTCTCCCAGCAACCCACTTCACAGGGTGGTCGGGAGGCTAGGCTAAAATAGGCTAAGCTGCTCAGCAGAGTGAGAGCGCATCGTGAGCACTTGACCCTGTGTCTCAATCCATTAGCTCCTTTAAAGAAGAATATGCCATATTTTGCCTTGTTTAATGCACAATTTTTTGCCCAAATTTTTGAGGGAAAATTAAGGATGCACATTGTACATGGTAGTACTAATTCCGTATTTATATAGATGTTTTCAATTCTTTTACTTATGCTTATTCATTAAAAGTGTAACTCTAGAAAGCAATAAAGATATCTGTATGCAAAACAATACCCTGAAATACAATAATCAGTTTTGTTTCTAAATATAAATAAATAAATAATTAAATTTAAAAAATTCAAACGAAAGACTTTTATTCCTGAACGTTTGGGCCAAAAACATGGATATGCATTATATACGGCAAAATACGGTATGTTTGAATCCTTCTTGATTGCAACCTAATACAAGGCATGAATATAGAACTTTGCTTTTGTTAAGCCTTTAATGCTATCTGATGACATAATCCTAAAGAAGCAATTTTTTTAAAAGATTTTATTTATTTATTTTTAGAGAGGGAAGGGAGGGAGAAAGAGAGAGAGAGAGAGAGAAACATCAGTGTGCAGTTGCTGGGGGACATGGCCTGCAACCTAGGCATGTGCCCTGACTGGAAATCGAAACCGCGATGACTGGTTCACAGCCCGCGCTCAATCCACTGAGCTACACCTGCCAGGGCATAATGAAGCAATTTTTAATAGTAACTGCTACAAATTAGTCCTCCTCCTTTGTTACACCTACCTTTTTTGTGACAAGCCCTCAATCCAGCACCAACTGATCCAGGAGAGGGGACCCTCCACCTGTCAGGCAACAGGGCTCAGCTGCAGGCACTGAATTCGGAGTGGCTCGGGCATGACCCTGGTGCTCCCTCACTTGTGAAGGTGTTTTAGTCACAGAAGAACAGACAGCAGCTCTTGCAGCTGCTGTGGTGGCCCTGTCCAAAGGGAAGCCATCCTAAAAATAGAATCGAAGGGGACAACAAATGGTCTGTCCGACAGACTGCTCTGAGGGGCAGGAGGTTGGCGGGTTCGAAAATGAAAGTGTGTTACTGAGTTAAATGAGAAGCATATGGAGTTTGAAGAAGTTTGGGGTGTGATATTAACAAAAGGCTCAATTGGCCGTGTTCATGGCTGTATAAGTACCACCTGGAAATATTAGTTTAAACACAATTGTCAATATGAGATACAACTTAATGAGACATATTTATACTAAAAATGATTTGCTGCTGATCTCACTTCAGTTTTAACTGGTGTCCTGACTATACACTACAGACATGTTTCAATATCTGTGCATTTAGATGTCCCTCCATCAGTTTAAGCTGGCAGTGCTCCCCATGCCTACAGGTGGCCAGGCAACATCTCTTGGTCATGGAATTACCGGTAACTTTTCTCTTCTTACTTTTCCTCATTTGTCATTGTCAGAAGTTTATCGTTGTAAGTGCCTTATAAAGATAGTAGGTCCTGCTAGTTGGAAGGCCTGTTCATCTATACCTTGATTGGCAGGGCCATGGAAGCCTGGGAGTGAGACTGCGCAACATCCAATTACTCTGCTTTCTAGAGGGAGAAGACTCCTGGGCAATCCAGAAGGAAGTAGGTAAGGAGAAGACCAGCACCTCAGAGGGTCCCACAATGCTGAGAAGATTCTCAAAATCTTCTAAGTCATCCTTTAGTGCCTGGGACTGATGGGGTTGGCAGGATCTTCAGGTGTGGTGTCCTGAGCCCAAACCAGGGCTTGTATGGAGCCCCAGGGTCCCTATGGGTCCTGGCCTATGTTTCTCCTTTTGGGGACACTCTTCAATCCTCTACATTGGTTGACTAGGTGCCAGTTATTTTGTTAATTAGGTATTCTGTTAGTTTATTTTGTTCATTATATTCCATATGTAAGTGAAATATATGCTGCTTGTCTTTCTCTGACTGACTTATTTCACTTGGCATAATATTCTTAAGGTCCATCCATGCTGTCACAAAAGGTAAGATACCCTTCTTTTTATGACTGAGTAGTATTCCATGGTGCAAATGTATCACAATATTTTTTATCCACCCATCTGTTGATGCTTGGGCTATTTCCAAATCTCGACTATTATAAATAATGCTGCAATGAACCTGGGGGTGCATATATTCTTTAAAATTAGTGTTTTGGGTTTCTTTGCATGTGTTCCCAGAAGTGAGTTAGCCAAGTTGTAAGGCAGTTTCACTTTTAATTTTTTGAGGTAACTCCATACTGCTTTCCACAGTGTCTGTACCAGTCTGCACTCCCACTAACAGTGCATGAGGGTTCCCTTTTCTCCACATCCTCACCAGCACTTATTGTTTCTTGGTTTATTGATGATGGCCATTCTGGCAAGTGTGAGGTGTTATCTCATTCTGATTTAATATGCTTTTCTCTGATGATTAGTGATGCTGAGCATCTTTTCATATGTCTATTAGCCATCTGTATGTCCTCCTTGGAGAAGTGTCTGTTCAGGTCCTTTGCCAATTTTTATCAATTGGATTATTTGTTGTGGTGTTGAGATTTATAAGTTCTTTATAAATTTTGGATATTAACCCCTTATCAGATGTATTATTGGCAAATATGTTCTATCACTCAGTGGATTATCTTTTCATTTTGTTGATGGTTTCCATTGTTGGGCAAAAACTTTTTAGTTTGCTGTAGTGCCACTTGTTTATTTTTTCTTTTGTTTCCCTTGCCCTAGGAGACATATCAGAAAAAATATTGCTATGAGAAATGTCCAAGATTTTACTGCCTATGTTTCTGTCTAGGATTTTTATGGTTTCATGTATATGATGTAAGTCTTTAATCCACTTTGAGTTTACTCTTGTGTGTGGTGTAAGAAGTGGTCTAGTTTCACTTTTTTCCAACACCATTTATTGAACAGACTTGTTGATTTTCTGTAGGGAAAATCTATCCATCAACATTAATGGGGTGTAAAATCCCCAGCCATGACTTTATTACTGTCAGTCTCTCCCTTTATATCCAACAAGATTTGCTTTACATATTTAAGTGTTCCTGTGTTGGGTACATAAAAGTTTACAAGGGTTATTTCCTCTTGTTGGCCTGCTTCCTTTATCATTATGTAGTGTTCTCCTTTGTTTCTAACTATAGTCTTTATTTTAGTGTATTTTGTCAGATATAAGTATTGCTACTCCAGCGTTTTTTCCCTTCCCATTCGCATGAAACAGCTTTTTCTATCCTTTTACTTTTAGTCTGTGTGTGCCTTTCATTCTGAGGTGTGTCCCTTCTAGACAGCATGTATATGATTCTTATTTTCTTATTCATTCAGCTAACCTATGTCTTTTGATTGGGTCATTTAAGCCATTTACATTTAAAGTGATTATTGACACGTACATATTTATTGCCATTTTATTCTTTTAACTCTGTTCTTCTGGGGTTTTTTTTCCTTCTTTTTCTTAAAGAAGCCTCTTTAACTTTTTCTTATAATACTGCTTTGGTGCTAACGAACTCCTTTAGCTTTTTCTTGTCTGAAAAGCTCTCTATTTGTCCTTCAGTTTTAAATGATAGCCTTGCTAGTCTTAGTTGTAGGTCCTTACTTTTCATCACTTTGACTATTTCATGGCAATCGCATCTGGCCTGAAATGTTTCCATTGAGAAATCAGCTGGGAGCTGAATGGAGTCTTATGGGAGCCCCTTTGTCTTTCTCTTGCTGCTTTTAGGATTCTCTTTTTGTCTTTAACCTTTGCAGTTTTAATTTTGATGTGTCTTGATGTGGGCCTCTCTGAATTCCTCTTGTCTGGGGATCTTCATGCTTCCTGGACTTGTGTGTTATTTTCTTTCATCAGGTTTGGCAAGTTTTCAGTCATTATTTTTTCAAATAGGTTTGATTCCTTGCTTGCTTTCTTCTCTATTTGGTACCCCTATGATGTGAATGTTGGTACACTTAATGTTGTCCAAAAGGTCGCTTAAACTACCTTCATTTTTAACTCTTTTTTTCCTGCTCTGATTAGGTATGTTTTTCCACCTTGTCCTCCAAATTGCTTTGATCTTCTGCTTCATCCAACCTACTGTTTATTCCTTCTAGTGTATTCTTCACTTCAGATGTCAGAATCTTCACTTCTCACTGGTTCTTTTTTATGGTTCCCATTTCCTTTTTCATGTTACTGTAATTCTCACTAAGTTCCTTGAGCATCCTTATAATCATTCTTTTGAACTCTGTGTCTAGTATATCACTTATTTCTACTTCACTTAGTTCCTTTTCTGGGGTTTTGGTCTATTCATTCATTTGGGATATGTTTTTTGCCTCCCAATTTTGGCTGCCTCTTTGTGTTTGTTTCTATGTGTTAGGTAGATCTGCTATGATTCCTAGTCTTGGTAGGGTGGCCTTATGTAGTATGTGTCCTGTGGAACCAATTAGCACAGTTTTTTGATCATCTGAGCTGGGTGCTCCAAGAATGTCCTTAGTGTGGGTTATGTGGGCCTCTTGTTGTAACTGAATCTTGATTGCTACTGGCCCATTTGTGTCAGCTTTCAGGCTGACTGACTGTGAGGATGAACCCCAATCATGGCGTACGAGCTACTCTGCAGGTGCTGACCACTCAGAGCAGAATTTGCCCCAGGAAGGTCCGGAACGTGCTGAAATATCTCTTTGAATATGCTGCTTGTGACGCTAATTGGATTCTGCTCTGATGTGGTCTGAAACAGGCCACTGGGTAGGCTTGTTCTGGGCTTCTGGAGGGACTCTGGTGCAGGCCAAGGTCAGATGCTGCGTGTGACTAACCGACCTGTTTGAAGTTACAAAGTGATCCACAGTCAGTGGTTGCCTCTTCTGGGCCTGGGTGTGCTTGGGGAGGAACAAGCTACACACCACGCTGGCTATTAGCAGCACTGGGCCGAGGGCCAGGTCAGCAAAAGTCCCAAGACACCACGAGTTCTGCCTCTGCCTGTCTCTGCCTGCCACCTGCCTATAAGGCTCAGTCACTGAAAGAGTCTCTGACGATGCCAGAGTTGCAAGAGGTAGGTTCTCAGTGAGTCACCAGTGGGGTTCATGAGATCGATATGGGTTCAAACTCGTTGTCAGTGCTGGGTCTGAGGTGAATCAGCAGACGCCCCAGGGTGCACCAAGTGTAGCTGCCCCTGGTGGGGTGCCTGCACACCCTGTGGTGGAGCGGGGCCTCAAAGAGTCATCAGGATGAGGCCAGCTGCAGTTGTTTCTATTGGCCAAACCCAACCAAGGAGCCAGAAGGCAAGGACCCTATAAAGGTCAGCCTCTAAGAACCCAGAGCAGTCAGAGAAGTATGAAGAAGAAGAAGCAAATAAAAATAACTTGTCCAGGAATTGGAACTTGCACAGGTTCTAGAATTTGAGGTTCCAGAAAATGTCCCCAGGTTGTCAAGGAGGGAGATACAGCTGATACCTAGGTTATAGTTGTCTTCTTATATTTCTACAGTGAATGTGTGTTTGTGTGTGATTCTGTATGTGTCTATCTATGTCTCTCTATGTGTTTGTGTGTGTGTGTGTGTGTGTAGAAAGATGGTAGGTAGTTTGGGTGTGAGTTCAGGCTCTGTCTAGGTTGAGCTCAGACATTTCTATATTCCATCAGAAGTCCAGATATACACTAGGGAGACTGATCTCCATGAGGCGATGTGCTTGGCCAACCACAGGAGCCTATGTACATCCTGAGGTCTCTCTATGACCGAGCACGCATCCCGTGCCACCCTAGTCAGGGTGCAAACCCCATGGCTTGGCCCAAACCATCTGGCTTTCCGAGCCACGGCCACCTCTCTGGGGTCTTGCCATCTCTGGACTGGGCTCACAGTCAGAGGGCACGTCCACTCGGATGCCACTGACAGTGGTGAGCAAGGCACCGCTGACTGTTTCCAGCTGTCAGTCAGAGTGTTCTCCAGAAAGCTGCATGGCTCATGTAAGGAGCACTACTTTATGACTCGTTCTTTTAAAAAAGTACATACTGACAATTGTAATCTTAACATCCCATATAAGTGACATGTGAGCATCATTGCAGTGGTTCTTTTAGGTAAAATCTTCATTGAATATAGTAGTTGCTTTTACAGTTTCACTAACCTTAATACAAAGAGAACTTTTGGGGGGTTCTTTCAGAATAAATATCTCTTATATAGGCCTTTATTTATTATCCTAAACTTTCAGCAAGATCTACTTGTTTGGACTTTAAGCAATGTCATTTGCAATCAGAATTGCTACGTTGTGGAGCAGGCCAATATTAAATTGATCACAATGGGACATGACCGCCACCTCGTGGTTTTCTCTCTACCCTGTAAACAGAAAAATTAAAATCAGAAACATAGTTACCAGCTTTGAAGCAAAAACTGTTATTAAAGCCACAGTAACTCATTTGCAACAGCCTACCTTACCAGATGATGGCAGCTATGTACTGGCCATCTGGTCATGGGAGGCAGAGATGAGGATTCACTCCTTGAGGGTAGAGAAATGGAGGACTTAGGTGGGTGAGGGTGACGTGTTGATGTGGATTTTGTTATCAATAATCACAATAAATGTACACCAAGTTCTTATAAACCTCAAAAAATAATGTTCTAATTGTGAAAGCGCTCCCACCCCCTCTGAGTGTGACCTTGAAGGAGACCACACAGATGGTGACGGTGGCACAGAGCACTGATTGCTTCCTCACACACCCTGGTCGGACACCTGGCGGTCAGTCCCCTAGGACCAGCCGCCCCCCCAAGGTGCCTGGCCTGCGCAGCCGTGGGCCGTGTCTGAAGTGTTCATCTTGGTGGCAGGTTACATGGCAGGTGTTCCTCTATTACAGCGTCCCTTACAATGTTTGTTCATGCGGCTAAATCTGTATTCAACGTTAAAAAAAAGAAGAAAAGAAAAAAGAAACGTGCCTCGGAGGGACCAAGGAAGGCTGAGGCAAGGAACCTCTGTTTCCAAGGAGCTTCTCCAGACAGGTGAGAGCAACCACCCAACATGCAGGGTGCGAAGAACCCTTCAGAATTTAAGAGCAAATCTCGGTCTAGAGCAGATGATAGAAATGAAGGGGCAGCAGATCTTTAAAAGGTGCAAAAGGACTCAATGGTGACTACCCAGAACATCAAGAAAAAGAAGAAAAATTTAAATAATCCTGTCTTCTAAAAATTATCTGAAAAAGACAATAGATATTTTAGTGGAGCAACTTAGAAAAATGTTCCCAGAGCTTTTACATGGATTTTAACACAAAGAAAAGCAATTCTTTGCTGATGCTCTCCCCTTTAATTCTTAAGTTGATGCTTCTAATAAATGGAAAAGGACAGCTTATCCAAGTCTATAGCAGAAATGAGAAATACAGCCCACCCCATTTTAATGAACTCACTTCGGTTCACGGATATTCCAGCTGCCACCCTGCGCACCCAGGCAGCAGCCTGAATACCTGACGCAGAGCGAGGCTGCCCCCAACTGGTGGATCCTGTTCATTCCCCCTCTGTTGTCCCCTTAAGTCTAATAGGCTTTTGAATTTCTTCTAGTGCCTAATTTTTGGAAATTTCTTCTGTTTTGAAGCAAAAGCTCAAGTCTACAATCATACTTTAAACATTCCAACGGACTGCCTGCTACTATTTTTCCACCAAATAAATAGGTCTTGGAGCTCAATGGAGGCCATTTCTGACATCTGGTAACTTAGATGACTCGAGGGTCCTTGCAATGTAAGGCAAGAAATCCAACCCAAACTGGCCTACATCCCAAATTTGAAATGATTTGCTTCTGCAACTAGAAAGTCAGCTGTGGCACTAGTCTCAAAGACCCCAGCTCTCAAGTGATGCGCAGCCAGACAAATGGGGAGCCGTGACGCCAGGTTCCTTTCGTTGTTTCCTTTGTGTCGCGCTCAGCACTCTCAGCGATTCAGAGGCAGCCTCTCCCCGAGGAAGCCTTAGGGCCGCTACAGGAGGAATGCAAAGAGAAAGAAGCGATTACTGTTCATCTTTTCAGTGTCTAAATATGTTTGAAAATCTCATGACAGAGGTTGTAAAAAACAGAGCTTGGGTCTGCAAAAGCAGAGGATTTCTGAGAGAAGAAAGACTTTTTGGAATCAAAAGAGCTAACCCCTGAAGGAGCGGGTTGAGGAGCGGGGGTGGGGGGCAGGAGAGGGTCTGTGTCTTAACCATATGCAGGAGAGGAAGAGTTGTTCCTGGCCCCGCAGGCTAAGTTAGGATTGTCCAGATTTGGAGTTAGGGGTGGGAGTTGGGGGTTGGGGGCATGGATGGACCGTGATCAGGAGGAAGGTGGGGGACCCCATGGAAGGAGATGGGCATCTGGAGGGATTTCCCGAAAGAAAACGGGGCCAGCCCTGGGAGACTGCCCAGGCTTCTGCTCCAGCAGGATTAGAGACTGAGTACCTGGATGGAATCTTCCCCTGGAAAACAACAACATATGTTTTGACAGCACTGATTTCCTGAAAGAAAGGAAAAGATAATCGGGACAAAATATACAATAGAAATGTAGAGTGGTAAGCACACAGAAGCTGCACTAATCAAACAAGTAAATGTGAGCTTTGAGTTTTCAGGGACTTGCCGGTTACAGGGTGCAAGAGCAAAGGCCCCATAAAATAAGAGACTTCACACTGTAGATCTGGGTTCCCTAAAGAGTCATACCCCTTCTAGGACCAGGTTCATAATTTCTGGGTCCCAGTGTAAAGTGAAAATGTGGGGTTCCTTGTTCAAAATTAGGAAGAATTTCAAGACGGCGACAGAAGAGCATTAAACCAAATAAAGGCTATTCTGAGCTCTTTGCCTTGTGCGCTCATGGGAGGGCAACCTAGACATAAACCTGGAGCCCCCAAGCTCCAGCAGACTACCTTTCTACCCACAAGCTCCAGAAGGCCATGAAGCTTTCATGTGTGTTTACAACTTAAATTCATACTATCTGGGTAAACCAAAAATACCACCAGCCAAGAATAGTGTACAGGAGACCTGGGCTGGTAGTGCCCAAAGGGCCAGTCCGGCATGCTTTTGTGAAACGTCTCACTGCTGAGTAGTAAGGGTGTTACAGTGCCTGTTTTTTTTAACCAAAAAAACATTATTTTCTTACATGAAGTATTCTACCTTCAAAGTTTTTAAATTTAGTTGGAATTAAGTATGCATGTGAAACAATTTTATAAAGTTGCAAGGCCACTTTTAAGAAAATAGTATCAAGAAATCTCTTTTTACGTGTACAGAGGATGGAAAGGTACCATTTCCACAAGAATGTGCTAAGTCACACTGTTTTTCAGTGTTGAAGCACTACAATCAGTCTCCGAGTTTTTGGAGCATGTTGACGTGGCCTCCTACTACAAACGGGTTTGGCTCCAACACAAAGATCTTTGTTTAGAGTAAGCACTCTGGAACACTGAATAATTTTAGGGTGGAGGGTGATAAGCAAAATTGTTCATTTAATCATGAAATTGTTTTTGCCCTATTTAACTTTTCTGCTTATTGGAAGTCTATTTGTAGAAAAACCTTGAAGAGCAGCTTTTAGGAGATAGGTTTTAAAATAATGAATATTAATTCAATCTTTCAATCCAAGGAAGTATAAAAACAACAACAAAAACACAGGCCATGATATCCCCACCCACGTAATTCACTTACTGTATTTTTCAGACCCCAAGATGCACCTAGGTTTTAGAGGAGGAAATTAGGCAAAACAAATTTTTGAAGCAAAAAATGTGGTAAAATATTTAATAACATAAATAACATAATATTTCATCAATGTAAATGTAAACAGAACTCAGCAGCAGCATTAACAACCATTATTCCTCCCAAAATTGGGGGGGGAGTACATCTTATAGTCCAAAAAATAAGATATAAATTTAATATGTACACAACTACAAAATGAAGAGTGAAAGGATTCTCCCCAACCTTACCTCTTTCCATTCGCTAGTATTCCATGATAAAAAAGCATATATCCTAAAATAAGTGTCTATTTTTAGACACATACATATTTTTGCACAAAAGTTGGTATGGTATTTTGTGCCTTACTTTTTGTATTTAATAGTATACAAGAAAGACTTAATATCAAACAGCTCTAACTGCATGAGCCATGGTTTTACAATAAAAAAGAATAAAAATTTTAGGGTGCTTACAAAGAATTTTTGGCCCAGCCTGGAAAACTCAGAGAGAAATGGCATTTCTAGATAACCATTTGGACCGCCTTGTGGCAAGAAAGGTCTTGTTCTCTGTCATGCTCCAGAGTTCATGTTCTGGAGGTAGACCTTTCTGTACTTGAACTGAAGCTATAGAATCTACCAGTTATGTGTCCTTGGGCAAACAATAGCCTCTCTAAGCCAAACTGTCCTTACCTCACCCCTCCCAAGTGGAGTGAACAGCGGCTAGACCGCAGGGTTGTTGTGAGCACTAACGACAAATGTCTGTAAAGTACCCAGGGCTGCGATCACGTGGTAATCGCTCAGGCACTACGACTATAGTAAAATGTGGGCACATAGGAAGCCTCCCGCTCCCACACTGGTCCTGCATCTTCTAGGAAAACCATCTGGGTGTGCAGCAGTAACCCTTTCAGACTTTGTGTCATAACTGGGTGTCCAACATAACTTTTTGTCCACCATAGAGCAGTTTCTTGTGCACTTCTGTCATGACTACGTCTTCTGCGTTTGCATCTGAATTTTCTTTTTAACTTTTTTTACAAGAAGCAATCCTGCTTGTTTGGCAGAGCACTGACTGTTCCCATAAGAATGCCTTCAATGAGTGGCAAGTCACAGAGAAGCCCAGCCCCAACGGGTGTCTGCCTGGACATGGCCTGGGTCACACTGACCAGCAATATCCGAGGGAGAGCAGGCTTGGAACAGGGAACATGGATGCAAAGCACAGAGGAGGTAAGTTTCCTTTTAGTGTGTTGAGTTTGATGTGTCAGTGGGGAAATGTATGTGGATTGTGGTTGTTCAGCCTAGGGAAAAGACCTCGTTTGAAACGTCAATTCAGGAGTTAGCAATGCACTGAGGAACAAGCCCAGAAAAAGATACCTGGATAACAACTCTAGACTGAAAAAGATGGGGCAGAGCCTAAGAAGATAAAGTCAGAGAAAGGATGAAGAGCAGAAGTTTAGTTCCCAGAAACCCACAGATGAGAGTTTTAGGAATGAAAAATGGTCCACGATGTCCAATGCTGCAAAGAGGCCGAGTAAGTGAAGAACTGGAAGGTGTGAGCTTTCTAATCACCCCACCAAAATCCTTCACACTGGGTTGCAATGATGGTGTACATGTTCTGACACCTGTCAACATAAGAAACATTCAGACCTGTGGAGAATTTCTGGTGAGTTTATTTGAGCCAAACTGAGGACAATCGCCAGGAAGCAACATCTTAACAGGTTGAGAAATGCCCGGCGGAATGGCAGTTTAGCGCCTTATTTTATGCAACAGAATCAAAGGAGAAGCCATAAGGGGGTTCCATAAAATCTTTTGGTGGTAGATTAGGGAGGGAGGAAAAAGCAAAGGAGGGGTGGTGGGTGGGGGTCAGGGAACCTCTGGGACTGGTTAAAAGGTAATATGATAGGCACATACTTCTTTTTTAAAAAAGATTTTATTTATTTACTTTTAGAGAGAGGGGAAGGGAGGGAAAAGAAGAGGGAGAGAAACATCAATGTGTGGTTGTTTCTCACATGCCCCCCACTGGGGACCTGGCCCACAACCCAGGCATGTGTCCTGACTGGGAATCAAACCAGCAACCTTTTGGTTTACTGGCTGGCGCTCAATCCATTGAGCCACACCAGACAGGGAAGCATACTTCTTTTTCACAGGTAGGTAAGCGATAGTTAAACAATCAATAATTAAGATAACAATAATGATGAGGGGATTTGTGATCTCAGCTTGTGCCCAATGGGTTTGGAGAAAAAAAGAAGTTACCTTGACATTCCAAAGGTCTGTTATCATAGATGCCAAAAAATAGCAGACAGGCTGAGTTAAGGTAAAGATTGACCTTTGTTAGGGAAAAATACTGGCCTAGCACATGACTACCTGCCATGAACTGCTCTTTGTTAGTAAGTTTTAATTTTAGACCACCCTTTGTGGTAACTTCAGTTCTCTGAGTTTGCAAGGCAAGCCTCCCCTGAGCTTGATGGTTAATATGCAGCCCCCTTCCTTCCACACACCAATTCTCTGACACCAGCTGGATTCCCAACAATTCAATTCTGAAGTTAGCACAGACCGTACGTTAAGGACTCAGTTCTACAAGCCCTACTTCACGTGGCAGCCGCAAGTCTCAGGCATCCCCGAGCTACCTGCACTTCTGCCTACAGCTGTCTAGGAACTGGGGAGCCTCTGTGATCCCCCTCAGGTTCAGTAATTCTCTAAAACATCTCACAGAGTTCAATGAAAATGATACACTTATATTATACTTACATTTAAGGTTTTATTATAAAGAATCCTACTCGGGAACAGCCCTGAGTAAGACGGGAACAGCCCTGAATAAGACAGGAACAGGGAAAGGTGTAGGAGCCGGGGACACGGAGCTTCCAGGCCTTCTCTGGGTGTACCCCTTCCTGGTAATCTCCATCAGACTCTGGCAAACAGGACATTCTCTGGGTCTCACTTTCCAGGGTTTTAACGTGGGGTTGCACTGTGCAGGCATGACTGATTGAACCCGATCTTTACTCCTTCTCCCCTCCTGTGAGATGAGGGGGTGGGGCTCAGAGTTCCAACCTTTTAATCGTGCCATTGGCTTTTCTGGAGACCAGCCCTCATCCTGAGGCTCCCTAGGGACCTGCCATAAATTACCTCATTAGCATGATCTCAGGCACAGTCAATAGGGACTCGCTATGACTAACAGAACACACTCCTATCACTCAAGAAAGTCCCAATTCCCAAGCTTCGTGACAGGAACATAGGAACAAAGATCACATGTATTTCTTTTTTATTATACCACAGAGTGGTTGATTAAACAAATCATTGAACTATATACTTAAAACAAGTGAAGTTTATGATTTCAAATAATTCCTCAATAAAGCTCTTTTTTTTAAAGTTGTAGGAAATGTCACAGAACACAAAGAGTTTGTCCACCTGGCACCAATAGGATCAAACAGCTGACACCCAGAACTGCAGTGGAGAAAGGCGGGCTATTTTGTTATGAATGGCTCCATACAGGAAAACAGGAAGCTAATACTGAAAAGCTGGAACACTTCGATTGCATGCAGGTTATAGATTCTACAGGGCAAAATCACAAGACACTGTGGGTTAAGGGTTCAGGGTCATGGTGGAGCTGATTGGTTGGAGGTGAGGTAAGGGGAATGAATCATTTCTTCAGGTCTTGAGACATCTTGGAAATTCTTTCCCAGTATTTTTCTGTCCTGTCTCATGGGAAAGTAGTGAGGGAATGATTCCACCTTAGGGCTCAGGAACTATAACATAACTTAGGTCAAGATGTTATCTTTAACCTGGCTGAGAACTGAACCCTGTGGCCATTAGCCAGGTGTGGGCTACTGTCTGCGGCTGCTGCCTCAGGTGTTCCCGGTTACCCATGGGAAAAGCTATGTCTCTGAGGTGGGGGGAGAGAGACAGAGACATATTATTTCTAGAACTAGAATTTAAAACTCAATTTAATCCAAGTTATAAGGACCCTCAACTTCAGAAACCCCTATGGAAGGTGATTTAGCCATATGTAACAAAATTACTCAATTATTTTGTTAAGAGTAGCTCAGATAAAGTCATGGCCTCTTACTTTAAAATGGGGAGGTCAGGAATTCTAAGAAAAACTCGCCCAGTTTCACCCAATGCAAAGCGCATAGCAGGTGGGCCCCAATGGGCCCTTGCTGGTGACTATCACTGCATCCAGGTCCATAGGATGGTCTCGGGGGGCCAACTAAGCCGAGTTGATGTCAGTGTAAGAAACATCCAGCCCTGGCCCATGTGGCTCAGTTGGAGTGTTGTTCTACTGTGGTTAAGGGTTCCATTCCCAGTCAGCGCACAAACCTAAGTTTCGGGTTCAAGCCCCTGTCTGGGTGCATTCGATCCCCTGGGGAACATAGGATTCCCCTTCTGCACAAACAAGAGGCAACCAATCGATGCCTTTCTCTCGAGTGGATGTTTCTCTCTCTCCCTTCCTCTCTAAAAAGTAATGAAAAGATGTCCTCAGAGGAAGATTAAAAAAAACCTATCCAAAGCTGTAAGAATTTTTGAGTTTATTTGAGCCAAATTGACAATTGTCAGGAAACAATATCTCAACAGACTGAGGAAATACTTCAGAGAATGGCAGTTATGCAGCATATTTTATACATTGGAATCAAAGGAAGAAGGGGTTACGAGAAAATCACTGGTGGCAGGTTACAGGGTTAGGAGAAAGCAAAGTGGGGAAATCTCTGAGATTGGATAAAATATAAAATGGAGAGCCATGTAATTCTTTTAAATTGGTGGGCGCACAATAATTAGTAATGAACGTTTACAGCACATAGAGATGGTACTCAGGGAACAAGGCAACGAGAGGTTCTGTGGTCTCATGTTCAATACCTCCTCATATCTGCTGAGAGTAACTTCAAGTTTCTGGCTGAGGAGGGAGCCATTCAGGGAGATCTTGGCATTGTTTAAGCTCACAGCTTCTGTCCTTCTGATGGGAGCTCGGCCAGCAGCCGTTTCCTCTGCTTCAGAGCTCTCCCGTGTCCTCTGTACATCTTGCAAAATCTCTTGTAGTTGCTGAATTCTGACGTCGCTGTCAGTAGTGGATTTAATCAGGGAATGTGTTCCGGCAGGAGGAGAGGCTTTGGAGTCGAGGCTCAGGGGCAAGGTTTCACTAGGTTTGCCCAATGATGGACGGGGTCAAGTCAGTGTGAGTGGAATGGTAAGACTCCGAGCTCAGGCCAGCTGCGGCCACCTTGGATGTTTTGGCCTGAAATTTATCCTGTCATTCCTTGTTGTGTAAGGCCCAATTTTGCTTGCAATAGGAAAAAAATATGTTGTTGGTCCACTTCAGAGCTTATATCCAATAAACTATCAGCTCCTGCAGTGCTGTCACTTGGCCTGTCTTTCTTTCCCTGGTATCTCAGCCTTGAAGGCTGCTTCAGCAAAACACACTGACCGCAAACGCAGTGGTGGGAGGTTACTGACCTTGAGGAAGACACATCACTCTGCTGGGCAGGACTGATAGGAAGTGGTGGAGCTTTGCAATTTTTTTTTTGGAGTTACGCTGCTTTCTGAGCTTATATTAAATATTAGAGACTTGATCATGCTGCTTTGGTTTCGATGGTATCTTTAAGTCAGCATCTGAGGGATTTTTGATAATAGAAGGGTTTGAGTTCCTGCATTTTCTGAGAGTTTGGAGTAATGTAAGGCGTTCATAAGAATCTACAACAGTTAGGTCTGCACTTTTTAAAGTAAGACTTCCATGGTGTGAGAGCTGTATGGCTCACAAGCTCGCATGAGAGCTTTTCACCCATTTCGGGTCCTGTAATTACGTCTGTCCATGATCGAGAAGGAAGAGATAGACTTCACTGTGGCCATTTTGTGCCACAAGAAGCAGTGGTCTATTCCCATGGAAATCCTTGAGGTTTCTGGGCTTTTGTGCTCACAAGAACCTACACAGCTTGAGGGCAGCCCTGCTCTGCTACATAACATAGCCTTCGTATCTTTTGAAGTGCCTCCGGTGATTCCAACCTGCAGATGAGTTTTAATCACTGCTCTAGGCCACAGTTTGAGCCTCCATGATGGGTACCACGCGTGCTCTGCCGTGAACACTCTTACCACTGTCTACACTCCTCATTAGAGAACGAGCCAGCCCACCACCATCAGGAACTGTGTTCATCTCATCTTTGTCTGCCTGCAAATGCTTCCTTCAAATGGAACTCTGCTCACACTTACTAAGCATTCCACCGTGAACACTTTTCCCCTGAATGGAAATGTCACATATACAACATTGTAACAATTCCGTAGATTTCACACCCATTTGTGTTAATAAATTACTTGACCATCATCATCTATTCCACACATCAGGGGGGACTTCTGCCCCATTCCCTGGGAGAGTCTTTTCATTGTTAAGAGTCACAGGGTGATGAGGGTGTAGGGAAGGAGCTGGAACCCAGCTCTCCTGACTGCTGGTCCCAAGCCTTTCCTCCAGGAAGTCAACCCTCCTTCCAGAACTTCTAGTTGTGGCAGCTCCAGCAAACTGTCTCATCATCTCACATGAGACTTCCCCCATGAGACTTTTGCTATTTTAATAGCAATAGTAATAATAATGATATGCTAGTTTTGTTCCAAGGTGTTTGGAGATGGTTGCAATGAGAAGTGAAGCCAATCCGACTCTTCCTGGGGGTGGAAGAGGCCCCGATGGTCTAGCCTCTGGACTTGGGGTGCTCTCCAGGATGTAGGCCTGGCTGACCCTCCCCCACCATGCCTTTACTCAGATCATCCTTGTTTTCAGGCCCCTCTGCTCTGCCCCATAAATTATTTTGTCTCTTCCTTTGGATACCTGAACTGTGCAGCACAAAGCACCCACAGATCTCAGGGGTCACTATGGGTCCTTCCCCCCAAAAATTGAGATGACCCTCAGGGCTGACACAATGCAAGGATGGGCTCCTCTCGCTGCCAGATTGGAGCTTACAAGGAGAACTGAGGATCCTGGCCCCCCACCCTGGCCTAAAGGACATAAAAAGGCATTCAAGGATCTCAAAGCAGAATGAAGTCGCTTATGGGAAGGTTGGGGCAGAGCTGCATGTGTGTGGGTTTCTGGTTCTCAAAATTCTGAGGATTGTACCTGCTGGTTGGGAAAATGCAGATACACACTGTCTGGGGAACAAGGATTCCCTGGGCCTGGAGGGAACCCTGGATTCAGACTCATCTTAAACAGCATCAGGTTCATCCTGAGGTCCGTGTATTGGGAAGTGCTTCTTCCAGTCCCTCCCCACAGCCGTCCCTGGATTCAAAGATCCCAAAACACTTCCTACACCATGGTCACTAGGAAAGAAGGTGGATCACCCTGATTCAGTTGGGCTCTGCCAGCCTGGATGAAAAGCCACCACTAGGGATCCAGGAAACTCTCACTGAGCTTCTGCCCCGTTCAGGGATGACCTGCTTCAGACATGGTGTAACTTCATCAAAGACTGGAGTGACTTCACAGAATTGGCACCGTAACAGCAGGCCTATAATGCTTACAAAATTCCTTAAGCAGTGCCCTTCCTGTCTTTGTCCTGACCTGTTCCAGGGGGATGCAGTCACCAGTGTGGACCACAAGGCTCGAAAATGCAGCACAACATGTAAAGGAGAGAATGGAAAAGGAGGAAAAGGGTCAGTGTGGAAGGAAGGAAGAGAGAAGAAAGGAGGAGCAAAGAGTAAAGGGGAAATACACTATATAAGGTGCCGCATTCTTTCCAACCGTTATTCTACCCATGTCTAGTCTCTTCTCTTGTTGAGATTTCAGCACAACCATTGACCGCTCTCTGCACTCAGACATAAACAGACAGCTGTGACTGTCGCTGAGGGACCACTGGGGAGTAGGCAGAACATCAGGACCATCTCCTCCAGATGTGTCAGAAGTGTCTCTGCAACAAGAGCAAGGTGTTTTGCTTGTTTTGTTTACATCACCAAATCACACGTTTCAAAGAGGATAATGTGTATAAAGCCAGCTGTGTTGGGCCATGTTACAAAGTGCAGCTGTTTGAAACACACAGCTGGTGGAACTGTGATGACTGTATGCGCCCCCGTCTACACTTCCACCGTGAGGACAGAGAACATTCCATCGCCCCCACGGGCAGTTGTGTCATAAAATGCTAGGCAGCCAATGAAAAGAGTGATGTAGAGTTTAATGTATTGCTGTGAAAACATTTTCCCAACACAATTTCAAGCTTGTTTAAAAGGTCAAGAACATACTAAATTATAATGCCACGATACCACTTACAAGTTGGATATGTTTTAAACAGGGGAGGCCTTGAAGGTTGCTCACCAAAGCTGTCGCAGTGGTGTCTCCAGGAATTGAGATAACTTGGCGACTTTTGCTTTCTGTAAAATGTTGGAGTTTTATCTTTTCATATAAATTTAGATTTGTATGGGGGTCAGGGAGAGAATATTTCAATTTGATAGTATTATGAAGCTAAGCCTTAAACTCAATAAGTTACAGATTTTAAAAAGCCAAAAGGTTAATGAAATTATCCCATGGTAGAAATTGTCTTTTAAGATAATCCTTCACCTTTTGATAGCATTGAACCCTTCTTCGGGGGCTTCGAAAGGGAGGTTTTCACTGGAGTAGACAGTTGTGTAACTGACATTTAACATCCGGACTACAGCAACGAAAAGTGCAAGACCCAGTGTGGCGCCGGGGACCTGTCACATGGACACTCAAACCGAGTTTGAAACCTGAGGCGCCCTGGCTTCCTGGGGTCATAAATAAGGTCAGGGCAAATCTTGTTCCTGGAGCATTGATTTGCCCCCAAGAAAGGTCAAAGGCTTTCAGGCAAGTTTGAGGAATGAGACTGACTTCCTGATCTAGAGGAGCGTCAGGAATATTCAGTGCCCAGCTCCGCTCTGCAGGAGACTCGTGAAGAGGTACGCTGGGCGGAGACTTTAATACTCCTTCTCTGGAACGTAGGCCCTTATTTCCCATGCTTGTTAATTGGCCATATTCATCTTAATAGAATATAAGAACAAAACCAAACCAAACCTCCCAGATTCTGCCATGATTTTTCTGGCCAGTAGAAGGTCCTGCCCTTGCCGGACATGAAGGTCCTCATGTGCTTCAGGACCCTGGGCAGTGACTCTGGGCTCTGGATCTGGACCTGCTGCCCTCAGGCCAGGCCCCTCTCCTCCTGCGCCCCCTTCACCTCCTGCCCAGCCCGCTCTGCTTTGTCTCTGCTTCCTCATCCTTCCCCCTCCCCACGCCCACCCTAATTATCTCCTTCAAAGACTGTCTCCCCCTGAATACAGTCCTCAACACTCTAGGAAAACAAACACCAGTGTAGAAACCCTGCAGGACCCGTGTGGCCCCCACTCTGGATGTCAGCCCCGCTCCTACCCACTTTGTGTAAATGGAGAGTCAGGGTCCTAACCTGGCGTCTGGGAACCTCCCTCCTGGGCACTGCATGCGCTGATGTTATCTGAGCAGGTGCCTTTATTTCAGGGGATGGGATAATGATATCCATCATATCAGGAGACTGCGAAGACCCCCGCCCCCTACAAGCTGAAAGGACTCTGTGTTGGGGAGGAGGGTGAGATTGGTGGAGCCCTGGACTCGGAGTCTGCTGACCACTCCTACACAACGGGTACTGAAAAGTGAGTCAGGAGAGTCCGACTGCTCCAGGCCCAGGCAGGGAGGTCAGAGCCTCAGAGGATGGGTGTCCAGTTCCATCTAAGAGCACCTCCATGTCACACTTCTACACGCACACAAATTCTCAAACAGAGCTCATGCCGGAGAGCCAAACCCTAGGTCACTGAGGCTGGCTGTAAGGAACTCTAGGTGGAAAGGACAACCGTGTTTAGGGCTGCGGCCCGGTAGCCCCTCTGCCCTGGGGCCCCAGGAAGGACCCTCTCTCTTCAGCAGTGCAGTCAGGTCACCTCTGGGGAATCGCTGCATTTTGTAGAGTCTACTTGGATTCCTGAGGTTTTACACTTAACTTGCTGATTTTGTAGATGTTAATGTAATCCTTGAACATCTTAGAATTAATTAACTTTGACCCTAAGTGTGGAATCTGAAGCTGTTTTTGAGGTAGGACCAAGGTCACAGAGCTGTGGCCCCGAGTGTAGTTAATTTTCCCTGTCGTCTTGCCTGGCCATGGTACCCAGATTTATAGCAAATATTAATCTAGATGTTTCTGTAAAGGTGTTTTTAGGGGAGATTGATATTTAACTGGTAGACCATGAGTAAAGCAGGTTCCCCTTCATAGTGTGGGTGCCTCTGATCCAATCAAGTCAGGGCCTACATAGAAAAAGTCGAAAAGCAAAACTCTGACCTCCCCGCAAAAAAAGGGAACTGCGACAGCAGACTGCCTTCAGACCTGAAGTTCAGCACCAACGTTTTCTGTGGTCTCTAGTTCGTGTCCTGCCCTCCACTACAGAGTTTGGCCTTGACCCCTGTAAAACCACATGATCCAGTTCCTTAAACTAAATCTCTCTCTCACACATGTATGTATTTGTTTATATATAAACACATATACACACATACACATGTATTTTACATATACATGTATGTACATGTGTTTTCCATATAAGTATATTACATGTTTGTATGTACATGTAAATATATAAATACACACACGTGAATTTAAATATAAAATACATATTAAAATATATTTATAATATATAATGTTTTATATAAAGTGATATCTATTTGTATATGTAAGATATGAATATTTCAAATATATAGATATAAGTATATATTAAATACATTAAATATAAATACATATTAAATAGTAACACACATATATAAATATATTTTCAAACACTCCACTTCTACAAAAGTTTTAGATATTCCAGCTTGCCTACTAATGCTCTAATTTTACCTCAGTCTTAATTTTTTTCTTTCTCTACTCAAAAAAGGGGAGCTTTTATTATTTATGACTTCCTCCAAAGTGAGTGATTGCAAAATTTAACACAGGAGCACAGTTCAATTTATTAAGTTACAAAGTGTGACATTCTAAGGTAGTTCAGTTCATGGCAGATCCTAGATATAAATAAGAGAACTAAAGCACCCCTGTGATGGGTGTAGACTTTGAAACGTTGGTTAGAAACCAGAAGGTAAGTTTCTTTTTAACCTACAGATGCTGCCCAAAGAAGATACCTTTACCATGTTTCAAACGATTCAGACTTAACTTGGCTGTTGGAAGCTTTCCACAAAAAATTTCATCAGCAAGTGAAACAATTACCGTAAACTAGGGCAGGGAATTCGGGTGTGAGACCCCTCAGGTCCACTGGGGCCATGAAAACAAGCACTGGCGTGCTCTCCAGCCAGTCTTTTGAAGAGTCGCCTGTAACAATCACCGTTGTGGGGAGAAATAACTGCAATCTTTAAAATGTTTTTCTAAGTTGCATTCAAGTCTTAGCACCTTTGGCATTTTTGTCCAAATCAACTTCGATGTACCAAGTGGGGAGAGGACCCTCTTCACCTTCCTTTCTCTGCGTCACCTTTGCCGCCCTCTGTGACACACAGCATTTCTCCTTCGACCACCGAAATGGTGCCCTCATTGTGACTGTCGAACATGGAGACAGCTTTGCAGGTCCTGATGGCAGAGAGGGGCTCCTGCTCATCACCCTCGTGGGGGGAATCGTGGCAAGCACCCTCCCTTGATCTCGGGGCACCTGCGGACGGCCACTCTGGTCCTGAACAGGGAGTTGGACACCTCTCTGTTCACTCCATGCCCAGGACCTGCCTTTGCCTCAGCCAGCCGGGCCCCAAACTTCTGGGCCTCTGAGAGTCACTGTTTTTTTTTTTTTTTAATATTTCAGCTAACTTCTGTTCATGTTTTATCCAAACGGTTGGGTCTCCCTTTGCAGGATTCTTTAGGCAAACAGCTTTCATTTTGTTATGGCTTCTCTTTGATCCATCTCCTTTGTCTTTCTTTATTTAACTCATTAGCTTCCTATTGGAGCTCTTTCCTTGTCTGTTCAGGTGGGAGGTTGATGAAACCTTCTGGTGTTAAAGCTAGCTTGAGAGAAGCGCTGGCGCCAGCCTCCTGGAGCAGAGAGTTGGAGGCCAGTCAGGAGGGACGAACTGGGTGGAGCCATGGGAGACAGGGGCTGTGGGGGCAGCAGAGGGTGAGCAGAGGCAGGGGTGGGGACAGGAGGCTGATGGGAGAAGGGAAGTTAAAAGGGACACAAGCTTGGTTTTGGGGTTTTGTTCATTTGTTTGCTTGTTGAATGGCCGTAACTTTCCTTTGGATTTGCCAGCACGTTTGAGCTCTGCTTTGCTGTATCTTCTGACATGGTAGCTTCTTAGGCTGAGTGTAATCCATGAACTCAATGTCTCCTGGGGGCTCTAACCCTGATTTACGAGCTTCTATGACCAGCTGTGGATCAGTTTTTTTAAAGATAAGGACTCTCTTTTTAATTTTAAAAAAAATCTTATTTATTGCCCTGGCTGGTGTGGCTCAGTAGATTCAGCACTGGCCTGTAAACCAAAGGGTCACTGGTTCGATTCCCAGTCAGGACACATGCCTGAGTTGTGGGCCAGGTCCCCAGCTGAGGGGTGCATGAGAGGCAACCACACATTGATTTGTTGCCTCTTGCATACCCCCAAGTAGGGATCTGGCCCGCAACCCAGGCATGTGTCCTGGCTGGGAATCAAACTGGCAACCTTTCAGTTTACAGGCTGGCACTCAGTCCACTGAGCCACACCAGCCAGGGCGATATTTCTGATGCCAGCATTTCCTAATGATTGGAATCAGCTGCCCATTACTCTCTGCATGTGTCTTCACTGACTGTCCAATTCTCACTATCCTCTTTCCTGCATATCTTTTACTTTCTGAAATATGCTGGGAATGTGAGTGTGGTAATGCTAGGGCTGCTCCTGGGTGGATCTCTGAAGAATCCATGAGGAATCTGCTTTGCTGTCTCCTGCCACTTGGTGTCGTGCCTTTCCAGCACCTGCATCCATGCTCTCATAGTACCGCGGGGCTGGGTCGGTCTCCTCACGACCCTGCTCACAGCGACTTCTCCTTGGCTCAGGTTGCTCCCAGCACAATTTTCCATCACCTTTAGGGTGGGAAGGAAGGCTTTTCGTGCCCTATACCTAAATTCTTCCCCCTCCTTCGAGTAGTTTTTAAGTAGATTATTTCTTTGAAAGATTTCCTCAGTTGCTTTGCATACTGAGTTCAATCTCTGTTCTTCCCGTGACAAGTTTGATGTATTTCTCAAGAACATCAGTTCCCCACTGTGTGTGTGTTTTTCTAAGTTGCCTGGACCCCAGAGCTTGGTGCCCAGCTCACAGTGCAGTGGGCTGGAATGGTCCCCTTCCCCGAGGTTCCTGCCCTGGGTGTCCTCCTTAATCCCCTTCCCATGGCTCCTTAGCACAGTGGCCGGAGGAAGCAGCAGACATAGCACCTGCCCATGCCCACCCGGTGAGCAAATGGAGGGGGAGAGCTTAGCATTATAAATTTTATATTTTCCTTGCTGTTGATTTTGAAGTAATTCATGTATCTTTGGGTTTGTGGCAGAAAGCCACCTGGAATCAACTGTGGAATTAAGGTCAGTAAGTACAGGTGCGGTTCTCCCTTGAATTACTGCTAACATCATCTCAGAATATCAACCCTGAATCTGGTCACTTCCCATAGCCCATCTGGGAGCTGTCCTCTCTACAACAATAAACAGGTGGCCTTCCAGCTGGGCTCCTGCGACCCTCATGCCCATTACCCACGTAACAGACACAGTAATAATTTAATTGTGAATTAGGATATATCCTCACCACCGCCTATGAGCCCCTCAGGACAGGGCCCCTCTGGCCTCAATGCCCCACTCTCACCCCAGCCTCTGGACACTGCCCTGCCCTGACTCCGGGCACCTGCCCTGCTGTGACTCCCATGGGCCCCTCCTCTCCGGAGACCCACATGGCCGCTTCCCACACCACTCAGGTCTCTGCTCAAGTGTTCAGTGTCAAGTCTTAAGAAACATCCCGTCCAGCAAACTGAGGTATGTGCCCTGCCACCCCCACCACCAATCTTCTAACCTGGGCATATTTTTCTCCACAGCAATTATCACAGATCTTAGAACAAATTTTGTTTTTTCGCCAGTGAGTATCACTGAAATATACGTTTCGTAAGCAAGGGGTCTTGTCTGTTTCCTCACCTCTGTGTCCCCACTGTCATCACCAGCTCGTGGCAGGGGTCCGATATGTATGTGTTGGATAAGTGAATATGTCAGTGCAGCGATTTAGAGAAGCAATTTGACCATCTGTATCAAGAGGCATAAAAATGTTTAAACTTTTTAACCTAATATTGACCGTTTGAGTAGTCTACCAATTTAAAAAATCCCCACTGAAGAAGAATCTTTATGAATAATGACACTTATCAAATCATTATTTACTAGAGAACACAAGAAAGCAGGTAGAAAAAAGGTTTCATTGCATCCCATTGTTTTAAGTGGTATGTAGCTTGTAAGAGTGGTTTATGTTTATGCAGTTTTTAAAATGGAATAAGAACACATTTCAGAAATAACATTCAAAATAACCCTTATTAATGCAACTTTATAAAATGAACACACATGTGCACACACATAGATTTATTCTATGTAATACTTAATAGTATATTTATACAGTATTATGTATAATATTTTAATGTTTTTTAGATTTTATTTTTGAATTACAACTTACATTCAATATTATTTTGTGTTAGTTTCAGGCATACAGCATAGTGGTTAGACAACCACATTCCTTATAAAGCGTTTGCCCCCATATTTCAAGTCCCACTTGGTACCGTACATAGTTATTACAATATTATTGATGGTATTCTCTATGTTGTACTTTAAACACATGGAAAACCACCGAATGAAAATCAGGACCACGACGAGGGACAGCTCCAGGGAACAGGCTTCACACTGGAGTCTGAACTTTCAACAGCGGAATAGTTAACAATGTCTTTAGAGAGGAGGCCATATGTCTATATTTCTTCTGTGCATTTTAAAGTTTTCTTTGGTTAGAAGGTTTTTATTTTTTCATATGAAAAATGTTTTAAATTTCAAAATAAAACATTTGAAGTAAAGTAACAATAAAAAAAAGTAACCAACAAAAAGATTTCCTTCCTTCCTCAGCCTGACACAAAATCTCTCAATTGGGCTCTACAAGGCAGAAACCCTTACTGGTGACTCCTCAGAAAGAAGAAAGGAGCTCTTTCTCCCCAGCCCATGATCTGTCCTCTGACCACACAGTGCCGAGGAGCAACCGACGGAACACTGAGAATACCATCAATGTATAGATTACCTACTGCTTCACCTGGGTTCATGGAAAATGTTGACCTTTAGAATTCAAGGACACTCAGCCTCCTATGGAGCCCACAGGGTGTGAGTCATATGGACGGAAGCTCCACAACAGCAGAAAGAGCAGCTGAGATCCCAGGATTGGTTGGTCCCACTCACAGTGTGTCCAGGTCAGTGGAAACAGCTGAAGGAAGGGCCAAGGTAAGAGTTCCCACCTTTCTTCAGTTGTGGGTGGCAGCTAGATGAGCCATTCAGCTACCAGTGAAGTACAGGTGTCTGGTATTCCTGGAGCCACCTCTAGCTGCTCTGCTGAGGACCACCTGCACGAACCAAAACTACATTTTCATTAGTGAGTAGGTTTCTCTTCAGAAATGCAAATGTGACGTACCTTGAATTAAAGCTAATCATTGTCATTCTCAGTGAGCCCTACAAATAGGATAATCTCCTAACTTCCACTGAAAATTAGCTTCAGACTTGCATCTGAGTATTTGGACTCAAGGTAGGAAGTCATTTTGGGCTTTCAACCTGGATAATCTAGAGGATGTTCTGAAAGACAGTTTCCTACAGGCAGAAAACCAAGGGGAGCTCTACGGAGCAGGAAAGTCCTGACGAAGGAAGACGGACAGGCAGATCCCAAAGCAAACCTTAGTTTACCGCACAAAAGTGTTTGGGATATATTCCCAAGACTTTTTAAAAAAATTAGTATAAAATACACGTAACAAAATGTGCCATTTTTATCTTCTTAAAGTGTACAATTCAATGACACTTGGTGCACATACAATGTTGTGCAACCATCACCACCATGCAGTTCCAGAGGAGTCGCGCCGCCCAGGAGTGAAATCGTGGGCCCACTAGCCAGTCACGCCCATTCCGTCTAACCCCAGCCCATGGCGTCACCAGTCTGCTTTCTGTCTCCACGTATTTGCCTCTTCTGGATATTTCATATAAATGGAATCACACAATATGTAGCCTCCTGTGTCCGGCTCATTGAAGTTATCATAATGTCATCAAGGTCTGTCCATATCATAGTAGATATGAGAACTTCATTCTTTTTTACGTTCAAATATTATTCCATTTTATCGGTGTACCACCATTTCTTTATCCATTCATCAGCTGATGGACATTTGCATATGTAATTATATTTAATTCATAGAGAGAATAAAGGTGTTACAAAAAAACAATAAAGCAATAATACTGGCTTTTATATCCAGCTATGTAGTTATATTTACCAGTGTTCTTTATATCTCATCTACCTTGAAATTACTTCCTACTGTCTTTTTATTTTAGCCTGAAGTGATCCTTTTAGCATTACATGTAAGGAAAAGAAGAGAGAAACGTCCTCAGCTTTTGCTGACCTGAGAATGTCTAATTCCTCCTTTATTTCTTTTATTTAAAGTTTTTTATTTTTCAGTTACAGTTGATATATAATACTGTATTAGTTTCAAGTGTACATAGTGACTAGACATTTCTGAACATAGTGATTAGACATTTCTATAACTTCCAAAGTGACCACCCTGTTAAACCTAATACCCTTCTGGCACCATACATAGTTACTGCAATATTATTGACTACATTCCCTATCATCCCCATGACTATTTTGTAACTACCAATTTGTACTTATTAATCCCTTCACCTTTTTCACCCATCTCCCAACCCCCTTCTAACAAAATGTTTGCTGTATCTATGAGTTTGTTTCTGTTTGGTTGTTAGATTTCACATATAAGTGAAATCATATGGCATATGTCTTTCTCCATCTGACTTATACCTCACATCATAATACCCTCTAGGTCCCACTGTGTTGTGGGCAGATTTCATTCCTTTTCATGGCCACATCGTGTTCATTTGTACCTATGCACCACTTCTTTATCCACTCATCTGTTGATAGACACACAGGTGGCTTCCATTTCTTGGCTATAGTAAATAATGCTGCATTATTTACTATAATTTACTATTACTTTTTGAATAGCATTTTGGGTTTCTTCAGGTAATACCTTTTAGAATTGCTGGGTCCTTCTTTGTGTTTTGTTATAGCCTTTGTTTTAAAGTCTATTTTGCGTGGTATAAACATTGCTGTCCCAACTTTTTTTTTTTCATTTCAATAATTCATTAAATGTCTTTTCCCATCCCTTTACTTACAACATATATATGGGTTCTGTTTTCTTATTATTTCAGCCACCATACATATTTTGATTGGACCATTCATTCAATTTACATTTAAAGTGAGTGATTATTGATAGGTATGTATTTACTCCCATTTTATTTTTAAGTATATTTCATTGATTATGCTATTATGACTGTCCCATTTTTCCCTTTTGTCCCCCTCTACCTAGTACCCCCATTCCCTCCAGCAATCTCCCCACTTAATTCATGTCCATGGATCATGCGTATAACTTCTTTGGCTTCTCCATTTCCTATACTATTCTCAACACCCCCTGTCTATTTTGTACCTACAAATTATGCTTCTTATTCCCTGTACCTTTTTTTAAGAGCCAGGCTTCTGCTCTTAATCCAAAACCGCACCCTCATGGTGGGTCAGTGGGGGCACTTCTGCATCCTTTCAAACTGCATGGCTACAAGGGCATGGCTGGCTCATGCCTGAGTTTAAATGTCAGCATTGATCTTCCTCTGCAACCCCATTTCTGACTCCTCCCATAAAGGGTTACAACTGCCAGCACTCTGGTTTCCTCAGCCCTTCTCAGCTGCCACTTCTAGTCCAGACAGGAATTGCCCCATGATTTAGGAGCCACCTCCAAGTCACTCATGCAGTGGCAGGGGAGTGGGGGGCTAGGAGGGTGAGGGGGCTGCCTCCTGGCTACATAATGGGTTAAAGTCACTCCCATTTCCCAGGCTTTGAATGCAGCAGGCACACTGCTTAACATTACTAAAACACTGGCCAAGTTCTTTAGACACGCAAAGTAACTCTCAATGGCCCTTTCCCTTCCTCTTCTACCAGCTAGGTTATTGGGGAAACATTTTTGGGGGGAAGCCTGATTTTCCTGTTACACTATCTCAAGAAACAAGAGAAATCCCAAGTAAACAACCTAACATTATATCTTAAAGATCTAGAAAAAGAACAAAAGCAACACAAAGAGAAGAAAATAAATAATAAAAATTAGAGCAGAATTGAATGATATAAAGAACAAAAAGACTGTATAAAAACTGATAAAACAAAGAACTGGTTCTTTGAAAAGATTAATGAAATTGACAATCCCCTGGTTAGACTCACTAAGGAAAAAAGAGAAAAGACCCATATAAACAAAGTCAGAAATGAAAGAGGAGAAGTTACCACAGAGATACAAAGGATCATATCAGAGTACAATGAAAGACTACATGCCAGCAAACTCAATAACCTAGAAGAAATGGATAAGTTCCTAGAAATATATAACCTTCCTCGGCCAAATCATGAAGAATTGGAAAATCTAAGTAGACCGATCAACACTGAGGAAACTGAATCAACCATCAAAAACCTCCTAAAAAGTCACAGTCCAGTGCCAGGTAGCTTCACCAGTGAATTCTACCAAACATTCAAAGAAGATTTAAAACCAATCCTTTTCAAGCTCTTCCCAAAAAATGAAGAAGAGGCAATACTTCCTAATTCATTTTATGAGGCCAACATCATCCTGATACCAAAACCTGGCAAGGAGAACACACATACACAAAAACTACAGACTAAAATCTGTGATGAACACAGATGCAAAAATGCTAAACAAAATAGTCACTAACAAATTTAATAGAATAAAACATTAAAAAAGAATACATCATGATCAAGTTGGGTTTATTCCAGGGGCCCAGGAATGGTTCGATATATGCAAATCCATGTAATACACTACATTAACAAAAGAAAGAATAAAAGTCATATGATCTTGTCAATAGATACAGAGAAAGCATTTGATAAGATACAATATCCATTTATGATTAAATCACCTGATAAAATGGGTATAGAACAAACATATATCAACATAATAAAGGCCATGTGTGACAATCCTTCAGCCAATATCATACTCACTGATAAAAAACTGAAAGATTTTCCTCTAAAATCAGGAATAGGACAAGGATGTCCACTTTTACCACTCTTATTCAACATAGTTCTGGAAGTCCTGGTTAGAGCAATAAGGCAAGATAAAGAAATAAAAAGTATCCAAAGTGGGAAGCAAGAAGCAAAAGTGTCACTTTTTGCAGACATGATTCTGTATAGAAAATCCTAAAACCTCCACCAAAAAAAAAACCTATTAGAAACAATTAACAATAAAGTTGCAGAGCAAAATCAATGTAAAAAAATCCCCAGCTTTTTTGTATACTAATAGCAAAACTGAAAAAAGAAATGAAAAAAAAAAAAACCCCTGTTCCTTTTGAAATTGCAACCAAAGAATACAATATCTAGGAATAAATATAAAAAAGGATATAAAAGACCTATATACTGAAAACTACAAAGCATTATTAAGAGATTGGAAAAAATACACAGAAATGGAAAGATACTCTGTGTTCATGGATTAGAAGAATCATCATAGTTAAAATGGCTGAATTACTTAAAGCAATATACAGATTTAATGCAATTCCCATCAAAATTCTGATGTCATTTTTTAAAGAAATAGAACAAAAAACCCACCAGATTTAGATGTAATCACAAAAGATCCCTAATAGCCAAAGCAATTCTTAGAAAAAGGAACAAAACTGGAGGTATCATACTACCTGAATTTAAATTATACTGAAGAGCTACAATAGTCAAAACAGCATGGTATTGGCAGAAAAACAGACATACAGATTAATGAAACAGAATTGAGAGCCTAGATGGAAAACCACATGGATATGGCCAGATATTTTTTGACAAAGGACCCAGAAACACAAAATGGAGAAAAGAAAGCCTTTTCAATAAATGGTGCTGGGAAAATTGGAAAGCCACATGCAAAAGAATGAAACTAGATTACAATTTGTCTCATGTACAACAATTAATTCAAAGTGGACCAAATACCTAAATATAAGATCTGAAACAGTAAGTTATATAAAAGAAAACATAAACACTAAAATTAAGGACCTTGGTTGTGGAGAACATTTTATGAATTTGACTCCAAAGGCAAGGGAAGTTAAGGCAAAAATAAATGAGTGGGACTATATGAAACTGAAAAGCTTCCCACAGAAAAGAAACCTATAACAAAACAAAGAGGCAACTGACAAAATGGGAGATGATATTTGCAAACAATAGCGCCAACAAATGTTCAATATCCAAAATATATAAAGAACTCATAAAACTCAACACGAAACAAACAATCCAATTAAAAAATGGGCAGAGGACCAGGACAGCTCTCCCAAGAAGACATACAGATGGTGAACAGATATATGAAAAGATGTTCAACCTCACTAGCTACCTGGGAGAAGTAAATCAAAACTACCATGGGATACCACCTTACACCTGTTAACGATGGCTATTATCAACAGCACAAGTAATAACAGAGTTTGGAGAGTTTGTGGAGAAAAGGGAACCCTCATTCACCGCTGGTGGGAATGTAGACTAGTACAGCCACTATGAAAAACAGTCTGGCAGTTCCTCAAAATATTAAGAATAGAGTTATCATATGGCCCAGGAATCCCTTCCCTGGGTATCTACCAAAAAAACTTGAAAACAGTCCTGGCTGGTGTGACTCAGTGGATTGAGCATTGGCCTGTGAACCACAGGGTCGCTGATTCGATTCCTAGTCAGGGCACATGCCTGAGTTGCAGGCCGGGTCCCCAGCTGGGGGCATGTGAGAGGCAACCAATCGATACATTTCTCATACATTGATGCTTCCCTCCCTCTCTTTCTTCCTCCCTTCCCCCCTCTCTATAAAGCAAATAAATAAAATCTTTAAAGAAAAATCAAACGCCCTGGCTGGTGTAGCTCAGTGGATTGAGCGCGGGCTGCGAACCAGGCATCGCAGGTTCGATTCCCAGTCAGGGCACATGCCTAGGTTGCAGGCCATGTCTCCCAGCAACCGTACATTGATGTTTCTCTCTCTCTCTCTCTCTCTCTCCCTCCCTTCCCTTTCTAAAAGTAAATAAATAAAATCTTAAAAAAAAAAAGAGCATTTCTTTAAAAAAAAAAATCAAAAACAGGTACTCACAAAGATATATGTACCCCAATATTCACTGCAGCATTATTTACGGTGACCAACAGTGTTTGTCACCAGAGGATGAAGAAGATGTAGTGCATATGCACACAGGAAACTGCTGAGCCATAAGAAAAGTCAAAACGCTGCCATTTGCAACAACATAGATGTACCTTGGGGATATTGTGCTATGTGAAATAGGATACTCAGAAAAAGCTAAGAACCATCTGATTTCACTCATACTTGGGATATAAAACTGAAACTCATGGACACAGACAGCAATGTGGTAGTTGCCAGAGGGAAGGGGGTTGGGGAGCCTAATGTGGTGATGGAACAAGATTTGACTACAGGGGTGGGTCCAAGCACAACATATACATCTTGCATCATAAACATAGACACTTGAGACCTACATAATCCTATTAACCAATGTCACCTCAGTAAATTTAATAAAATATTTTTTTAAGTTTAAATACTCTTGAATTCTTCAGATAACTAACTTGATCAAAATATTTAATTGCCTTATAGTACTTTGATGGATAGTATCTAATACATTTTTTCAGGATTTTCACATCTGCTTTCTTAAATGTGATTTTTCTATTTTTTTCTTATTTCTTCCCTAACTGGCTTTAGGATAAATGTTATTTAACCCTAATAAATGAGTTGTTTGGTTTCCCCTATATTACTTCATTCTCTTGAATATTTTATATAAAACCAGGAGTCTTCCTTGAAGGTTTAGCAAAACTTCCCTGTAAAAGATTCTGGATATAGTTGAAGGGAAATAGAACTTTTACAACTACTTTAATTTCTTCCTTTGTAGTCTTTCCCATTGACATAAATTTCTTCATAGTTTTTTTTTTAAATTTTTTAAAGATTTTATTTATTTATTTTTAGAGAGGGAAGGCAGGGAGAAAGAGAGAGAGACAGAAACATCAACATGCGGTTGTTGGGGGCCATGGCCTGCAACCCAGGCATGTGCCCTGACTGGGAATCAAACCTGCGATGCTTTGGTTCGCAGCCCGTGCTCAATCCACTGAGCTACACCAGCCAGGGCAATTTCTTCATAGTTTTAAGATTGTTTAAATCTGCCTCAGCTGGTCTGGTTCAGTGGATTGAGCACTGGCCTGTGAACCAAAGGGTCTCAGGTTCTATTCCTAGTCAGGGCACATGCCTGGGTTGCAGGTTAGGTTCCCAGTAGGGGGCGCACAAGAGGCAACCACACATTGATGTTTCTTTCTCTCTCTTTCTCCCAGTCTTCCCCTCCCTAAAGTCAATAAATTAAAATCTTTAAAAAAAAAAAGATTGTTTAAATATCTCCTACATTGGCAGTGATATATTTATCAAGGACAACTCTGTTTTGATCTTGTTTCACCTATTTTTCTTTTCAAAGAAAAAAGCTGCTATCAGCTAACTGGGCAATCAGCAGTGGAAGCCATTGTAACAGCCTTGGTGAGTGGAAAGCCACATTGCTGAGCCCATGCAGGTCCATCCCAGTAGTCACATTGTGCAGGGTCTCCATGAGCAAGCCCTGCACTGCTGGGGGGAGGCTAAGTGACACCATCCATCATGGCATCCCCCCACCCAAGTACAGGCAGCTCCAACACACTGATTCCCTCTGCGGGCCTCCCCTGGCACACCAGCATCTCCACCCACTCTGTCCATGGCAAGAGGTCCATGAACACACCTCTCCTCCATCTCTCAACTCTCCAGTCACTTTTCCTCACGTTCTCGACCGCCAGCCCAGCCATTAGCCACTGTCCATGAGTCACTCAGGCACTATGCAGGGGCATCTCTCACAACCTCTCCCAGGAGCCTACTGGGGGTTTGATTCCTAGTACTGGCTTGACAGCCATCCCAAAGCTGTTTGAGAGTCGGCTCCAAGTCTTACTACTCTTGCTTTAGATTCTCTTATGTCTAAATAACAGACATTCGTTTCCTTGGATTTGAAAAAATTGCAGTGATTATTTCAATTCAGCATTGCTAAAAGCTTTCCGTAAGAATAATTCTATGTTGGCTTTAAGAGAATTATTTCAAATTTCCAGAAAAGTATTTTTTCATAAGGACCACATCCACACAAAGAGGAGGACAAATCCTAAGTATACAGTGGATTTTCACAAAGAGGACATTGGGATAAACAACAGCCACACATTGCTAGCACCCCAGGAAGCCCCTTGAATCTTATTCATAAACTGCCCCAATCCCGAGGAACCACTGTCCTCGTTTCTAACACCATAGATGAGTTCTGTCTGATATTGAGAGAATGGAACATTATGGTGGCCACCCCTCTGCACTGGGCTGTCACCCCACCCTACGCCCCAGGTCTCATCCCTATGGCTGTGTGATTGTAGTTCATTCACTCTCATGGCTACAGGGGTTCCATTATGGGAACAAATCACACTGCTTGTCTTCTACTGCTCATGGGCATTTGTGTTATACACCCAGATTTTATAAAACATACTGCTATGAATAATTTCTTCATATATTTTGACATACAGATGTGTACACATGTCTACTTGGTATGTAACTAGTAGGGGAAATGCTGGGTCATAGGTTAAGTGAGATTTGGGTATAGTAGGTGTTGCCAAAGCATTTCTCAAAGTAGTACAAATTCCTATCAACAGTTGCTTTTGTCTGAGTTGCTCACTTTTGCCATTCTGGGAGGGGTGAAATAATATCACATTATGGCTTAATTTAAACTTCCCCTCTGACTAAAAATCTTGGGTAATTTTCATAAATTTATGGGCCATATAAATATCCCTACTAGGATGATGGGCTGGAACTAACTGTTAATGACTGAAAAGGACTCTAGTAATGTGCCAAAATCTTTTAACAATTACGATACCTTTGCTATTAATGGATCTGTGGGCAAAGACCTGTGGTATAACAGAAAATAGTGGGTCTTTGCTTCTGGGTCCTGGCACAGAGCTCCTAAAATCCTGGGCATCTCCTACGTGATGAGAGTGTCTTTGAGATGCTAATAAGATGGCTCTTGACTGAGGGTCCTCGATAGTTTCAGGATCAGAACTGGTCACCAAAAGACCAAGCTTGATCAAAGGGTTGGAACTTCCAGCCTCCCTGCCCAACCACTGGGGAGAGAAGCTAGGGTTCAAGTTCAGTCTCCAGTGGCCAATGATCTAATCATCATGCCTAAGTAGTGAAAGTTCTATTAAAAACCTTAACAATGGGGTTCAGAGAGTTTTTGTAGTGTACACGTCCACATTCTGGAAGAAGAGGGGTGACACAGTTCAGCTCGAGTGACAGAGGCTCTAGCACTCAGGACCATCCCCCATGTCACCCCATGTCCCTCTTCATCTGGCTGCTCGCTTATATCCATTATAATAAACTGTAATTGTAATTGCAGCATTTTCCTGAGTTCCATGAGCGGATCTAGCAAATTAACGAACTTGGTGGGAACTCCTAACTTTTGTAGCCAAGTCAGACAGAAGTGCAGGTAACGTTGGGGGCTGAACTTGAGACTTGCATCTGAAGTGAGTGCAGTCTTGTGGGAAGGAGCCCTGTATGTGTGGGGCCTGCGGCTCACTGCAGGTGGTTTGTTGGAATTGAGTTGAATTTAGGAAATGCAGAGTAAGAGCAGCAAGTAAACCTCTACCTGGACATCATTTATTGGTCGCTTGCTCTTCCGGCCACACCTAAGTGCCTACAAAGCACCAGGAAGGTCTAGTCATTCTTTGCTGTTCTTACCCCAGTATCTGAACTCTGTTCCAACGTGATGGGCATTTTACACATAGAGTCTTAGTGGGAGGCAGAGACCATGTCCCTCCATAAGTAAGGAAATCCATGTCCCCCAACATTCATGCATCTGGGCGTGGCACGAGGCTCCACCAGACAGGTCACCCTATGCTGGACTCTGATTCAGGACGGGGTGACACAGACAGGCTGGGACTCTGCAGAGTGCTTTTGGCCAGGGTGACAGGAGTGGCAGTAAGTGTCCAGTTGCCAGGAGCAGCAGACAGCAAGCAGACCTAGCCACAGGGCACAGGGTCCAGCATCAGCGGAGTCAGTGGGGTGAGCAGTGACATCTGTGCCCAGCAGCAGGGCACTGGGTCTTCTGTGGGACTTGACCCAGGCTGGACTGTGGACCTGTTCCTGGCTCTGTGGACTCTAGTCTGTGCTGTGACATTCTCAAAATATTAGACCCCAATGTCATATATGTATGTGTGCGTGTGTGTGTATGCATACATATGCTACTTTTTATCTAAACTAGGAAAAATTGAGATTCCATTGTTTGCTCCAAGAAATATACCTGGGAAAGTTTCAGGGAGCAAACAGATTTTATTATGCTGACCCAGGCCCACTTCCTAAACTTTTCACTTGACTCTAACCCCACGGTGGACAGAACATGTAACTCCCTCCCAATAGTGTCTCATAAATGATGATAAATGTCCACCTGTTTCTTTCTGAGGAAAAAAAATACCTTTAGTGGATTTAGGATCTTTTCCCAACCTTAGCTCAGTCACTGACCTCAGCGGTTCCCAGTCTGGCTAGACCCCAGGATTGCTCGTGGGCGACTACAAAACCCCCAGCCATTCCCACACTGGCCGTCTCAGGGAACAGGCACCAGGCCCAGATCGGTCATGCAACAAGCCCCGGGGGTGAGATGGACACACAGTCACGTGGAGTCCTGGTCTGGGTTCCTGCTGCTAAATGGGTGATCTAAGACCAACAACATTGGCACCAGCCTTCTTACAAATCCAGACTGTCCCACTCTGCTCCAGACTCTCTGACTTGACAAGATACCCAGGTGACCGCTGCACACGAGAAAGTGTGGGACTCCGCGGTTGTGCCTCTAGGCATGGAGACAGGATGGTGTGGGCAGCTCTAGTGTGTGGCTGACCACCTCACTCAGCACGGGGGTCCTGGGTTCATCAGTGCTCCTCTGTCTTCTGTAGCCATCACTCCCATGGCCACCTCGTCCGCTCTCGCGGGTTTAAATATCTCTCCCTCCAGCTGACATCTCTCCTGACCTCAGGACTCATCTGTCCAACTGCCAACTGGACGATTCCCTTGTACTCCTCAGACATCACAGCTCCAGTGTCTGCTAAAACCAATGTCTGTGATGCCCCCTCCAACGTGCCGCTCCCGGAGTCTCCCCATCTCCACTGACAGTGACTCTTCTTCCTTTTTGTTTTCTGAGATGTTTGGTGACATTCACCTCTCTTTCAAATATCCCAGATTAACCCATTAAGAATGCTTCAAGGGACTCAGAATGCTTCAGAAAGGACCCAGAACCCCACCATGCCCACTATTTCCCTGCTCAACCTGGGGAAGCATCTCCAGCCTGGAGCCCTGCAGACTCCTCCTGACTCCCCACTGCCTCCCTCACCTCCCGATTTTGCTCTCAGCACAGCAGTCACCACCATCCTTTAAGGGGACATTAGACCATGTCCCTCTCCTGCTCTAACCCTTCTTGTTCACCCTTCACTCAGACCGCCTCACTCAGAGCGTCTTCCAGGAGCACAAGGTCTGGCCCTGCCTCCATCTCATCCTGATTACTCTCTGCTCCATCCCCACACTGGCCTCCTCCTCGCTCTCCCCAGTACCAGACACACTGCTGCCCCAGGGCACACTGCTGCACTGGAGGTTCCCCTGTCTGGAAAGAACTCCCTCCAGACCTCCCCATGTCCTTCAGATCTTTCCTCAAGATCACCTTCCCAGTGAGGCCCACACTGACCACCCAAGTCTAAAACCCGTCTTCCCTGTCCCCACGCTAGGGATCGCCTTCCCCAAGGCATTTAACAGAACACTTCACACTTCCCACCCAGACACACTCCCTGTTTACGCTGTCTCTTCCCACACAGCATATGCTCCACAAGGCCAGCACTTTTTCTTTTACTTCAGTGACATGCTCCGATGCAAAAACAGCGCCATGCATCTGTCACACCGCCAGTACTGGAGTGTGCACAATCAGCGTAGAGCACCTTCCTATGCTAGACCAGGCTCTGTGTTAACGTGGCCTGACCACAGCTGTTCCGTGGCAGCTACAGCACATCGTGCACTCATGTTGACATCCACGCACCCGCACTTTCCCCACAGTGCTGCTCTCCCTAAATCTAAAGTAGACTCTGCTTTGTGGGTCCCTGAGTTTTTGCTGAAGCCAGCGCTAGAGCGGAGGGTGGGGAGAGAGGGCAGGCACGCAGAGCAAAATTCCAACAGGAACTTGTCTGAGATGAGAAACTATAGGATCCTCCTCTCTGCTAATTCCAAAGCTGGTTCCTTTGAGAGTTTAGGAAAAGATGGGAAGAACAGTGAAGGCCCAGGAGGAGGCAAGAGCAGGATGACTCTAAAATTTTGTGTCTCCATACCAGACTCCTGTGCACAGGGACCCCCTGGGCCTTGTGGGCATAATGACAGGCAAAACACCTCCTGGTGCTGACAGATGGGGGACACCAAGAGAATGCGACCAGAATTCCTAACAGGAACAAAAACAGTCACACTGCTCTCTGTAGAAACAAACTGCAAATAAACACCCAGACCCGGGCCCTGGCCTATGCTGACCCGGCCCCACCAGGCTCTCGCTGCCCCCGGTCCTGGAGATGTCCTTCATTGGGACAATTTGCAAGGCCTGAGGGTTGTCTGAATTCCTGCGACCACAGGTCCTCTTGGGACAAGGACAAAGGGGCAGAGAGGTGACCCAGTTGAAGAGTGACAACGTCAAAGCCCACGGTTCACTGAGCACTGACTGGGCACAGGCTCCAACCATGCTCAGTCCACACAGGCCCACCTCCTGGCAACAGACTCAGCACAGCAAACACACAGGTTCTGCAAAGTACTTGATGCTTCCATTTCTGTCATCTCAAACTTTAGGATCTTCTCCTTTAATTAACTCATCAACCCTTCATGGTAAGAAATGAAAAAACAAGTGCATATCCACGAAGTAAACCCAGGGAAGGGGAGGGCCCAGCTCCCCTCTGCTGGACAGGAAAGTGTGGGGAGGGGTCATGGTGGGCATGGGTGGGCCGGCCTTCCACCTCCTCATATCTTGCTGACAGGAACACACACACATTCAGATGCCCTTTGCAGAAAGAGAAAGAAGATGTTCCTGAAGTCACATACACAGGGTCGGTGTGTGTATGTGTGAAGAATCTTCCATCACTGATTCGCTGAAAGCAGCTGTCTCCCCCTATATAAAAAAATAATCACGAACAAATTCAGATCAGTTGCTTTAACTGGTGACATTCTCAACAGTAAACTTCATGCTCAAAATGTACCAATGAATCCCCACACCCAGTTCTGTCCCCTCTGCCCCAACTCCTCACCTTTAGAAGCTACGTGACAGACACATCAGAGAGGAGGCAGAGCCAGGAGGTACTGGCGGGATCCCTAGTCCTGGGCCCTAGAGAAGTTTCCAGAACTGTGACTACAAACCCAAGGCAGGATCGGGAAACCTGAGAGTATCTGTACAGGGACTTGACCAACTGCCCTCCTGGAGGTCTGTCCTCAGCAGGGACCCTGCCCTCTGACCTGTGACTGTTGGAAACCAGGTCCCCATCACCGAATTCATCAACGTAGTAAGTTTACCCATTATTTTCACACCTGCGGAGGGTCCCAGTAAATAGGGTCCCAGACTAGGCAAGCGCATGCGTGGAGATGGTACTTCCCCTTTAATGAAGCAGGACACACTTCTACCTGGGCTTGAAACCCACAGTAGGACAAGAAACTCAGACTCCACCCCTTCCTTACCTGACAGCTTCCTCCTCCACATCACAGCTCCAATGACCACAGCTCCAGTGACCACAGCCCCAGTGACCACAGCTCCAAGGAGGACCGGGCCATCTCTGGCCTGAGAAGGTGGAACTAGGAAGGGAAGGGAAGGTGAGGGCCCCAATTCCCAGGCCTCAGCCCCCATGCTGCTGAAGTCCTCCTGAGGCCTCTGCTTCCCTGAGAAGAGGCTCTGTGCCCACGTCCCCTCCTCACCCCATCTCACGGTCAGGGGCTCAGGCAGCCCCTCATGCTGCACACGGCATGTGTATCTCTGCTCCTCTCCAGAAGGCACCACCACAGCCACCCACTTCTGGAAGGTCCCGTCCCCCCCAGGTCTGGTCTCCACAAGCTCCATGTCTTGGGTCTTATCCTCTCCATCACGGTGCCACGTCAGGGTGATTTCCGCAGGGTAGAAGCCCAGGGCCCAGCACCGCAGGGTGACCTCATGCTCAGAGATGGGATGATGGGTCAAGTGTGTCTTTGGAGGATCTGAGAAGGGTGAGAAAATTCAGGAACTTGGCACCCATTATGGGACACTTCAGCAGCATTCACATGACTATCCTGAGAATGGACAGGACAACTGAGGTGGGGGAAGGGAGCTCAGAATCCAGACACCAACCTGGCCATAGGCATCTGGAATGATCGCCTAGTATTTAGAAAGTTCTAGAATGAGGGTGATACAGCCCAGGGTAGGAGGCAGGTCTCGGAGGCAGGTCTCTGAGGGGAAGAAAAGGGATTTCTGGTCCAGGCCTGGGTGGAGGCCAAAGGACTCAGAAAAGCTGGGGTCAGGTGTCAAGACACATTGGATGAGGGGCAGCGAAGGAGGAGCAAAAGTCCCCTATAGGTCCCAGAGCCACTGTCAGGGTCAGTGGGAACTCTGATTCCTTACTTCAGGGTTGGTTTCCCCCTCTATTCCGAATGAGACTGCTCCCCTAATTGTCCCTGAGAGAAAAAGAGGGGGGTCCCTCTCCAGTATCAGATCTGAAAATTCAGGTGGATTCAATTTTGGAGGGGTATTGACACCCATTTTTTGCCTCGATGAAGGAGAGCCCCAGCCCCAAAAGAGAGAAGGGAGGCCTGCAGCTACTGGTACCTGCGCGCTGCAGCCTGTCCAGGTTTCTGCGGATCCACTGCACGCACTCCCACTCCAGGTAGGCCCTGTAGTGCTCCGCCTCACCCGCCTCCTCCCACTTGCGCTGGGTGATCCGAGCAGCGGCGTCGGCCGCAGTCCAGGAGCGCAGGTCCTCGTTCAGAGAGAGGTAGTCGGCGCCGTCGTAGGCGAATTGAGCGTACCCGCGGAGGAAGTTCCCGTCCGCGCCCGTGTCGCAGCCGTACAGCCACTGGATGGTGTGAGACCCTGACCCCGCCCCGGGTCAGCTCCCGAGGCCAGCCCCGCCCCTCCCCTTCCCAGACCCCTGCAGGGACCCCCCGACCCAGATCGGAGCTGCGGGGATTAAACGGAAACAAAAGGAAACCTGGTCCAAGTTCCCGCGGGCGCCTCCCGAATGGCGGGGGAGGGGCAGGCCCCAGAGCCGCGGGGCGACACCCGCCGGTCGTTGCAGACGGGTCGTGAGCGGCCGGGCCGCGTGGCTCACCGTTCTCGTTCTGGTTGTAGTAGTTGCGCAGGTTGTTCAGGCTCACTCGGAAATTCTGTGCGTTGTCCCTGGCGTTCTGCACGTGCCGCTCCCAATACTGCGGCTCCTCCACCGCCCACTGCTGCTGCACCCACGGCTGCGCCGGGCTCTGGCTCCTGTCGTAGCTGTCGAACCGCAGGAATTGCGTGCCGTCCACGTAGCCGGCGGCGATGTACCGGTATTCCCCTCTGTTGGGCCCGGACACGGCGGTGTCGAAATATCTCAGCGAGTGGGGGTCTGGGGGCGAGAATGGGGGTCTAGGATGCGGGCCGCAGGTCGTAGAGACGCGCCTTCCCCGGAGTGGGGCTCCCCCTGTGGGCGCGTCCCTTGTTCCTCCCGGCAGAGGCTTTTTCCTCCAGACCCCGTACTCACCCGCCCCGGTCTCGGTCAGGGCCAGGACCGCCAAGAGCAGTAGGAGGAGGGTTGGGGGCCTCAGGGCCGGTCTCCTCCGGGTCTGGAGAGTGTGAGTCCGCTTCGGTCGCCAAGACATTATGAGGTGTATTGGTTTTTCTGGAAACCGGACACCAATGTGAGAACCGGGGTCAGTCAAGGGTATCCAGGGTGGAGGACGCAACACGGGTTGTGAGAGGTTTTCCTAGCACCCTCCATACGACCCCTGTAGGCTGTCCCTCTCCAGGAGGGTCGTCCTGTAGTCTTTCCTATCAGGCAGGATCCCTGCCTGAGTCTGTTAGGCACGGGGAGAGGGGCAGGAGTCCGCAGGCTCCCCAGCCGGTTCCTGTCTAGGCCGCAACGGAGTAATTTCAACGTATGGTGGAAATGAGATAGCAATTTTATTTATGAAACACGTACAAGCACGAAGCTGCAAGCAGGCACCCAGCTAGTCTAACTGCCCCACACATAATAGAGCAAAAGAAGTTGTTGGTAGTTGGTTAGTAAGTTAGTGAGTTTCCCATACACTTGATCCAAGGCTACAAGTGGGTACTTAGCTAATCAGGGGTTATATATTTCAGTTGATTTCTAGCCACCCCCCCCCTTGGGAATACTGTATAGCTACAAAGCCTTTCTTTCTCACTTAGTAAAGGCTCTTTTCTTAGTGAAATTGTTACAGAGGCCCCCACTCTGAGCACAGTTTCAAGGACTCTCTCCTGCTCCTGTGCTATTTTATTTTTAATGCTCCTGTCAATCTTACAAACAGAGCTCAGGATTGCTGAGTCAATTGGTGAGACATGCCTTGCTTTTGCTTCTAGCCTCTTGTATTAAGTTCTTTGTTAGATTATAACGGTTCGGGACCGGCCTTTATTTTCCCTCTGCCTGCTCACTCCTAGCCGCTACCTAACAAGTCTACACCTGGCAATGGGGAGGAATGAGGCGAGAACTACGAGAGCTGTTGCTGAGACTCAGCTTTTATTGAGGACAGGTTTACATGATAGAACACCAACATTGCTTTAATATCCTACCCTCTGTAATATCACACACAGTTAACGCACAACAGTCAATGGGGGATTAACGAACCCAAGTCCCAGAGTCTCAGTCCCTGGTCTGGGAGGCAGCGTCAGTGAGTGGGTGTCTCCATCCCTGCAGAAGTTCTAGGGTTCATGGGGCAGAGCCTCTGACAGACAGCATGTGGCCCAGAGTAGCTTGGAGCATCTCTGGTGCTGGGATATTTGCTGCCTCTGGTGACTCTGAAGTCCACCTCAGTGATACCCAAGTTCTTGGCAACTGACTGAGCCAGGAGCCCCCAGCACTCTATCAGTAGGTGTGCCCTCTCTGCAGGCACGCCTGTGTGCCGATACCTTGGGTGTGCTGCCCTAGTAGGCATTTTGGCAGGCTGCCTGGTGTGACTTAGGTAGTTTCCTTCTTGAACCACAGCGTCATGGCTGACCGGCAGCCATCTTGGTCGGCCTGAGTGACGCTGTTTTGTTTTATACACTTTATCCTGTCTCGACAGGACCAACATCGTTTTATTGGTCCTGCTTTCCACAAGACTGAGAAGGGAAACAAGGAGATGGGGAACTCCCCAACACAGCTTCAGGCTCTGCCCTAAGGCTGAAACCCTGAGACCCTGAGAGCCAGGCCCAGGGACCTGGGACTTTGCCCTGACCCTTCTGTACCCAAGCTCTCTGTCCTGCCTCAGGGGCTGTGTGAGAAAGCTGTGGAGAGAAAACCCACGCTGGGACAAGCCCTCCTTTCTCCTCTTCCTGGAATCCCTCTCCCTGAAATGGACTCTCTGCCTCCGAGCCCTTATCTCTTCTCCTGGACTTTTCTGGAAGGAAACTCACCTCAGGGAACTTGATGTCAGATAGTGAGCTCATCCTGGGAGTGGAGGCGGAGGGACAGGGTTTTTCTCTTCAATGCCGGAGGAGTTGTGCCTAAAAACATCAGATAGAGACCAGTGAGCTACAGTGGGGAACACAGTCTTGGAAACCCTGAACATCAGGGAGCCAATTTGCAAAATCAGTGAGTTCAGATGCTCCACGTACAGAAGTGTCTGGACAGCACTGCGGTCAGTTACGAAGCTCCCGCAGTCTACTCCCCACGCAGTCTGTGTGTGACTTGGGATTATTACATTGTGCCATGATCTTCATCCCGTGCCCTGAGCTAGTGTGAGTTGCCCACATCCTCAGTACAAACAAGCACAGGGACACGGGTTGTTACTGTGCATTTCAGCAGGAGCTGAGCATCGTCGAAGTTGCGAGTGCTCGAAGCAGTCAAAATGCCCTTCACCAGTGCTCCTGCATTGCCTGCTTTTATGAATTATTCGCTTCTGAGCAGTGTGCATATTTTATCAGGACGCATACTTTTTTAAACTGATTAACATAAGGTGGAGGTTGGTTTCTAGGCAGTTCCACAGAATGTATTAGGTACCAAATGCAAAGAACACCCTGCTAGGCTCTGCAGGGGCATTTCCTACCAATCTATAAGACACAGTGCTGCTGCTTTAGGGTCTCCACCTCTACTTCTTTTCCTCCCCGCTGCTTCCCCAGCCCCTCTCCTCTCTCACCCTTCAGGCCTCTTCCCCCCTTTCCACCACCCTCTCACTCCTGATTGTGGCATCAGTGCCACCCCCTCACCTGCCACCCGGGGGCTATTCTCTCCATAGGGTTCAGCAGTCCTGCTCATGGAGTCGAGTTGTATCATTTCTTCACTAAAAATGCCCCAGTGGCTCCAGCTCACTCTGGGAAGCCTCTAGCATATCAGACCTGTGAGCATAGGACTTTGGGCTCTTTAGGTCAAAGTTGCATCCTAGCACATGAAGCTGTTCTGGTACATAGTAGACATTAAGTTGATTGTTGAATGAATGAATGACAGCTATTAAAATTTAATTGCATTACATAAAATCATACAATAGAAAACATAAACATGTTAGGAAAGGTTTTATTGTACTTAACTACTGGACATGTCAGTTCATAAGTTTATTCCAGTGGGAAAAATGCCATGTGCTCCTCCGTGGCACAGTTGAGCCTGAGTATTGATAGTCTGTCACTGTATGAAGATCACCACAGCCTAGTGGCTCCACATGCTGTCATGTACTTGCTCATAGTTCCTTCACGAGAAATCCAGGCGTGGTGTGGATAGGTTCTCTGGTCAGGAGTCACAAAGCTGTGTCCTCATCCTGAGCTCAGGATCCTTCTCTAAGTACATGTAGAGATTGTCAGCAGAATTCACTTTTTTCACAGTTGTGGGTCTGAGGTCCCTATTAACAGTTGTAAGTGAGGAGGAGCCTGGGGAGGGCTGCTCCCACCACCTGGTGGCCACAGCAGTCTGTACCAGGCAGCCCTTCCTTTTCAAAGCCCCCAGTGGAGAGAAAGGCTCACATTGTATTCTCACACTTGGAACCTCTGCTCAGGAGGAACCCAATCAGTACTCATCTGATGAGGACAGTGGCCCCCAGGGCAGTCTGAAGGTCAACTGCTTTGAGACCTTAGTTATATCTGCAAAACCCCTTCCCAGCAGCCCTACACTGGTGTTTGATTGATTAACTGGGGAAGGTGAATAACCAGGGTGGTTACTGGGGACCATCTGAGAATCAGCATGGCATGATGTGTTTTAGTGTTTATTCGGGTCATGGTTGGAAATGGAAGTTTAAATAGATTGTTGTGAATGGTGATAAAATGCATCCTGCCTATTACCCACTGAAATGTCTCTCTTTGTCTCTTGTTACCTTTTTTATCTTGAAATCTATTTTGTGAGGTGTAAGTATGGCTATACCTGCTTTTCCCTGGATGCCGTTTGCTTGGAGAATCATTTTCCACCATTTCACTTTAAGTCTGTATTTGTGTTTGCAGCTGAGATGTGTCTCCCAAAGGCAGCATGTTCTTGGGTTGTGTGTTTTGGTACAGTCCACTGCTCTGCGCCTTTTCGTTGGTGAGTTCAGCCCACGTCCACTTGGGTGATTGCTGATGTGTGAGGGTTTCCCGCAGCCCCTCCGCTTGTGTTTCCCGGTAGCTCTGTGTCTCCGTGGTTTCCTTCCCCCCGTGTTGATTTTTGTTTCAGTTTGGTGGTATTCTATAATTTTTCCTCTGTTTCCTCTTTCTTTAAAGTTATATATCTCAGTTTTGGATTTTTTTGTGGTTACCATGAGGTTCATGCAAAAGGAAGTTGCATATACACGGTAGTGTAGTCTGTTTTCCTCTGATTGCATCTTATCTCCATTCCCCTTTGCACATTCAGGCCTTTACCCCTTCCCCTTTTTAAAAATGTTTCCTTGCCACAGACTATGCTTACTTATGCTGTGGATTCATTTCTGACTTACAGTAGCTATCTTCTTCTATCTTTTGTGTTTTTACCTCTTTTAACCTTATGTGATATTCAAGTGCATAGTAAGTGCCCTGTTTTGAAGAAGGGTGGTGACGTTCAGCCCCTGTCCCTCTGTTAGTCATCTCTCTCTCAGTTCTGTATCCTTTTGCTCTTTGTTTTAGGTAGAATAACCCCCTCCAGAGTTCCCCGTAATGGAGGTCTCCTGGTGGTAAATTCCCTCAACTCTGTATGTCTGGGAAAGTCTTTATTTCTTCTTCATATCTAAAGGATAACTCTGCTGGATACATTATTATTGGATGGCAATTTTTCTGTTTCAGCAGTTTGAGGTTTCGATTCCACTCTCCCTTAGCTTTTAGGGCTTCTGCTGAGAAACCCGATGATAACCTGAAGGGGTTTCCTTTACTGTCTTCGTTTCCCTGGCCGCATTGAGAATTGTTTCCAGTCATTCATTTGGGACAGTTTTAATACAATGTGCCTTCGAGAAGGGCTTTTTCGGCTGAGATAATTAGGCAAAGAGAGAATCAGTTTACCTGAAGTGAGCTGCAGAGACTATACAGACCACACTTCAAGAGGCAAAACAAATTGAAGGCATCACAGAGAGGTTAATAAAGCAAAATGAAAATATCTAACACTGAAGTTTCAGCGAATTAGGGGGATGATATTGGCTAAAAATTTTCCAAAATTCATATGATATGATGTGATATTCCACAGATTCAGGAAGCCCTATGGGCCTCAAATAAATAAAAGGAAATCCTCACAAAGACACATCAAAACACAATTCCAAATGATCAAACATTACTCTTCAGAGCAGCGAGGGAAAAGATAGATTACCTACAAAGGACTACACCAACACTGAGGACAGCCTCTCAGCACCGTCGTTTCTGTGAAGACACGATTCCCACACACCGGCCAGCAGCCCTGCAGTGTTCCTGGGTGAACCTCTGCACGCAGGGCAGGAGCGACATTCAAATGCTAGTTTCTCGTGAGCATGATTATGTCCCGCTTGACGTCATCTCCAGAAGTCTGACTTGCAAGGGTTCTACCCATCGAATCCCTTGCCCTCTGGTTTCCCGTTGGGCTCAGCCAGCGAGGACCCCAAAAGGACCTGGAGGGAGGGAGCCAGAAAGGTCAGCATTTTCACAGTCACGTGCTACATCATGACGCATTGGTCAGTGACCGACCGCACAGAGGAGGGAGGCCCCCTAAGATTGCAGTGGTGCTGAAACATTCCCATCGCCTTGTGACGCCGTAGCTGCTCTCACGTCGCAGTGTGGCACGTTACTCACGTGTTGGTGGTGATGCCGGGGAGACAGACCTACTGTGCTGCTGGTGGCACAGAAGTACAGCACGCACAGTTATGGACAGGGTGCAGCACTTGATAATGGATGGCTGTGAGGCTGGTGTATGCGCGTACAATGCTACACTTCTTATTGTTATTTTAGAGGGTACCCTTTCTACTTAGGAAAAAAGTTCACTGTAAAAGTGTTACACTGTACCATCTAGCCTAGGGGCGCAGTTGGCTTTACCATCTAGGTTTGTGTAGGTGCACTCTGTGATGTTCACACAACAATGGAATTGACCGAGGACACATCTCTCAGTTGCTGTCTCCGCAGTTACGCATGACTGGATCCCCCTGAGCTCCCTGTGAGCCAGCTGGGGCTGCTGCAACCTGGGTCGACTTCCTCCCAAGGTGGCCTTCTGCCCACGGCTCTCTCCTTCAGCATTCCCACTGCTGTCAGTCCTGGATTCAGGGGTAGTGACCGCTCCGCTCTGCAGGCTCTGTGTTATTCCTGCACGAGCTCCCCTGGGTCCCCTACCCCTTTCCCACACGTTAGTGAATAAACCCTCCGTGAGTGGCCCTGGCATGAGCATGCCTCCTGTTTCCTGTCGGGACCCTGCCTGACACACTCTCCAGCTCCTCCGGGACTCTGTGGAAACTCTCAGAGAATGAGAACACACATTTCCTTGCTTTTGATTCTCTTACAAAGCTGTGTTCCCAGGGGAGAAATGTCCAATAAAGGACGGGCTAGTTCCAGTGTGAAACAGACCCTTATGCCTGTGGTTCCCTTCGGGTTTGCTGCATGAAACTGGGGCAAGTGTGAAGAATTATTGAGGGTGTTTCATGGGACCCAGGAAGGCCAGCAGCCCCGGAGCAGCTAACTTCATATCCCTAAAGTGGGCATGTGCCATGTCTCTACTAAGGTAAACCACTTTTACCATGACCTCAAAATTCCCTTCTCTCCTTTTCTCTGCAGGCATCTACAGTCGTGTTCACTGCAGAAAAGTCTCATTACTCAAATGTTGTTCAAAGCAAGTGTCACCTTTTACCTTTAGTTTCTATTCTTCTAGTGAAATTCTAAATGAACCTTCCTTGCTGGATGCTTTATTTTGTACGGGTCACTGACAGCCACAGTTGCCCAAATAGGGAGCCACCAGCATCCTGTGCTTGAGCTGCTGCTCTGCCCTGCCCTCTGGTGGCATAAAGGTGTCAGAGCAGCGGCTCCTCTGTCCTTCAGCCGCTCGCCGTCACCATGACGAAACGTTCAGCACTCGCTATTTCTCAGCAGAGCTCTTGCAAGGGTTCTTGCTTGTTGCATCTTTCTTGCCAGAAGAGATCAACATTAGTTGACAGCACCTCTCTTGGACCCTAGTGTCAGTCAAAGTGCCCAAGAAATGCAGGACGTCCTGCTGCTCAGAACATGCCTCTGTGGAGTAACAATGATGGGATCCAAGCCCTTAGCCCTGAGCCTCCCATTCAGCACAACGGAGGAGGGATCACAAATTGTCAAGAGAGATGCAGCAGGGCCAGATGCCCTTCTTCACCACTGTCTGTATCTTTATCCTCATCTCACACTCTGTCCTGATGGAAACCGTGTCAGAGAGAGACAGAGAGAGAGAGGGAAAACAACCTTCCCCTGCCTACTCCGCAGGTTGGATGATTGATGCCTACCCACATGGGCAGGCCAATCTCCTTCACTCAGTCCACCAAGTCAACTGCTTATCTCTCCTGGAAACATCTTCACAGACACCCAGAAATAACGTTTAACCGGATTATTTGGGTGTCTCATGGCCCAGCAAGTTGACATAAAATTAACCATCACAGAGAAAAATTATTTGAAAGACAAACATGACAAAACATAGTTTATTATGTGTTAATGTATCAATGAGAGCAGGTAAATGGCAGCCAAAGAAAGTCTTGTAGCTGCTCTAAGATGAAGAATTCCACAGCTGTCACCACTTTTACTTCATAAGAAAGCACAGTGGGGGCTGCCACCAAAGGCCAGGATGGTGCCAAGTGGGAGCTTCAGAGGCTGGAGCATCTCCCTCCGCTGTTCAGAGTGGAGGCTGGGCCTTCAGGACAGGGCAGAGCAGCACACAGAGCGCCCTGGAGGGGAACTGTCACATGCCGGTGGAGTGGGAGCTCTAGAAATTAGAAGGTGACTCATGAGAACCACAACAATAAATATTTGCAGCATTCTCTACCCTATTGTTTTATTGGAATATTATTTTCTATATAGTAATAGATTTTACCTACAAACCACCCCAAGGTGGAAGGAAAAGTTACACAGAGGTGCCAATTTGTTACTGGGGCTCAAGAGAAAAGAGTGATAATGCTCATCCCAAATAGGAATGTTTTGTTTCCCCTGTGAAATGTGATCAGGGTGTAACTCAACAGGCTTCCACCCTTACTTCACATTAGAATAATCTAGACAATTTTCAAAAATTAAATCAGAATGAAGCAAGGGCGGTGGGGCAGACTATTTTTCAGAAGCTCCCCAAGTGGTTTGAAGGGGTAGCCAGGATGGAGAACCCCTGTGTTAGCACGTAGCTCTCCAGGCACACAGAGGGATGAGGTCAACGGGTGGAGAGATATCTTTAAGTGTAGTAAGGTCTGCCCCGCAGTTAGCCCTTCCTCGTTCCTTACAAATTTCAACTTCACGTGTGGAGGCCGCGCTTGAAAACTGAAGTGGTCTGCTCCGCCCTCTAGTGGTGGTCATGTTGCAGAACACCTTCAAAGACTGACCTGAGCATTACTATGTAAAAGCTCTCCAGACTGGTACTGGAATAATAACCTGTGTATTACATATCTAGTTGTTTTCTCAGCCTCCTTTTGGTATATTCTATGAGATTTGTGATCCTTTTGTCCACGGTCTGTAGTCATGTTCATTAGGAGGACCTCCTTGCAAGGAGTTTGTGTACTTAAGAATAGATTCCTCACCACTCTAAAGGTTAGGGTCCTTGCAGCATCCCGTAGGCCACTTTAAATGTTGTCTTTTTTCTGCACCCTAGATGTTTTCCCCTGTGGTGTAGGGGCACCCAGGCAGATCAAGCTTGGCAAGGCTCCAGGTACTGTAGTCCTTTAGGGTAAATAATCAAATAAAATTCTATAATAATAAAACAAAGTAACATGAAACAACGGACCCAGTATGCATCTGAGGTATTTAATCAAGCCTTATCAAGTCAAAGAGAGTTTTGTTTCTGAGGGTTTTTTTGTTGATGGTGGTGGTGTGGTAGCTTTTTATGCATTGGATTTTTAATTCAGAGAAAGATGTTGCTGGGGCTTTGGGGAGGAGATCTAGAATACTACTGAAGCCTGCAGCTTTGTGGAACTGACCACACAAACTCGATAAGGGGAAAAAAAGGACATTCTGATTAAGATTTGACTTTTTTTTTTTAAAAAAAAGAGAGGAGCTATGTAGAAGATGCGGAAGGGAAAGAACATAGTATTTGCAAACTGGCAGTGAATAGCACTGGTTCCCACATTTTATCAGCTAGTTACAAACACTTTTTTCAAATTACAGGCACATTTTTGAGTCCTGACAATGTAGTTCAGCAAATAATTTGTCACCATGGTTTCTTTTACAAAATGATGATGTTTAAGAACATCTTGTAATTAGGTCAAAGGAAAACAGTGTTTATTCTATGAGCGGAGGATAGGCTGCACGTCTGAGTTCTAATTAACCCGGGGATTGATTTCCTAATGCCAAGAGTCTGTTGTCAACACCGACATTAAAGCAGTTCCACAGTAACATTTTGCAAGGGGCTTCTTTATGGCAGCAGGTCAGATGGGCAAACAAGGGTGGTGACCCAATACCCTGGTCCAGTCTGATGAAGTGTGTGCCCACCAACTGGATTCTTCTCACCTAAAAACCCACTTGGGGTAAAATAGAGTTTTCTTCAGTAAATGTGTGCAGTGACATCCCTGGAAACAGGCAAGTTTTCACGGCTAAAAGTATTAGCTCATGCATTTTAACAGCTACAAACAGCAAGGCTCTAGAAAGAAAGCTGTATTTTTCACTGCGAGATCACAGTCAACTTCTTCAGAGCCCCAGAGCCCCAGAGTCAGAGCAGGCTGCCTGGGGAACTCTGGTTCCAGGTTATGCTTTCTTTTTGCGGAGTTGAGGCTTTGACTGAAATGCTAATTGTGAAAAAAAAAAATCTCCTTGGGAACCATCAGGGTTCCACTTTGTCCCCGCTGCAGGGAGATTAAGATGTTATGAAGTTGCTTTCTGGCAACACTACAGCCCTATGGAAAGAGTCAAAGGAGATTAGTGAAAAAGAGAGAGCTGTACCTTGTACCTTGCAGTTTAAGGCTGAAGTAGAAAATTAGCCTTAGTTGCTCCAGTGTGGCAGAAATGCTACATATTATTGTTGCCCAAATTACTCCGCCCATCCTCCTTTTTTTTTTCAGGTAACTTTTTGAGGTAATACCGCCTGTCTATTCTTGACAAAACAGTAAACACACACACACACACACACACACACACACACACACACTCCTCTTTTAGTCTTCCTGGCCGAGTCTCCTTTCGGTGTTTCTTCATGCGGGAGACAGGTCAAAGGGAGAAAGGATTGATTGTCTAGGTGAAGGGAATAGGCTGTATTTAAGAACTGGAACCCTTTTGCCAAAGGCATATACCTGGATACAGTGTGGCTGCCTCCATAATTAATCAGTTAGTTCAGACAGGAGCCCAGACTAAAGCTGTCACCTCAGCACCTCCCTTCCCTTCCTGTCCAGGTTGTCCGCCTTCATTCCCGCCCACCTTTTACTGCCTTCCCTTACTGTCCTCCTTTGGAAGGGAAGATGATTTTGGAATCATTTTTTTTCTCTATCTGCCTCTCTTGGGTCTTGACTGATAAGAAAGGAGTGGAGGAAACACTACATGGGTAATCTAGCTTTGAGTTTGGGAGATTCTCTCTAATGCAGTTAGTTTTCTGAAGCCCATCAAAGAATCTCAAGAGATATTTTACTTCCTTGCCCTCTGTTTAATCTTATTGTGAGACAGCGGTTGGTCAAATATGGTTACTTTCCATTTTAAAATGTAGGTTATTGAGGCTAAAATTCTGAACAGAGCTGGCCCTAAGTGGAACTGTGAAATAGGTGTCTGCTGTCTTCCTTCACTTTTTACCTTTTGGCCCCCCTCCCCCTCCCCAATCCTTTCTTAGTTGTTCGGTGCAGAGCCTCCCGAGAGAAAATTCTCAGCCCGTCCAAACTTCCACCTCTTTAGCTGATCACCAGTAAGGTCCAAGACACATGCTGCATTTTATTGGGTCAGCCAAAAGTTTCATTTGGTTTTTAAGTAAAAAGGACATGTTCTTCACTCTCACCAATAACTTTATTGAACATCATATTCACTGATTTGTTCTACTACCCTCTGCCATCTTTCAGACAACTTCATAATTTCTTCTTCCCAAAACTTTTTATCTTTTTAAGCAAAGAACTGTTCCTGGTGCCTTTTGCAGCCTTCCAGGGAATTGACCTTTTTTTCCATTAAGAGAATTTTGTAAGGGCCAAAATAAATGGGAATTCAAAGGTGAATCCACTGGAATTCACTAGACATTGGTCTAGTGAGTATGAGGGATGAACCAGAACTTTCCAGCCAAGCTGTTACAGGTTTTGCCTAGTCATCAAAGAAACACGTGGTCTTATGTTACCCTGATGGAAGATTATGTGTTTTCTGTTGACTAGTTCTGGACGCTTTTTGTCACATACTGCTTTCAGTTGGTCTAATTGGGAGCAGTACTTGTTGCAGTTCATCGTTTGCTTATTTTCTTTCATCTTCAATATTAAAATGGCTACACAAAAATTCACCAGTTTCAATGTTTTTTTAAATGCATGCTGATATGACAGCTGTCACAATACAATCCAACAAAATTGTTTCCAATGAAATTAAAAACAACTAAGCGCTGCTAAAGCCATCATACGGAAAACATGAAAGAACTTTGTGGCCAAGCCAATACCAAAGGGTCTTAGTTCCTACCAGTGACAAGCCAGAGGGCAGAGAGCCCCCCTGTCCCCTGGGACCATGCCCCTGTCTGAAGAGGCTGGCTTGGGATGGAGATGGTGACGTTCTCCCTGCAAAATTTAGTCACTCTGAAAACCCGCCCTCGGGCTCTGCTCCCTCCACAGCACACCTGCAACATGGGTTTTCTTTAAATGGGAGATTGACAGTAGCTACTGATGTGACATTGTCTAAATTTGCCTTTTGATCTCAGAGGGATTTCTTACTGCTTTAATCAAATAGCTAGCCTTTCACAGGACTCAACATTTGTTTCAGTACAACTTGGGGGGATTGGTTTAAATTAAGGAGCAAGCCTGGAGGTACAAAGACCTGGGTTCCCATTCCTATCTGCCTCTTGGCTGAGTGACCTCCAGCAAGTCACATCCATTCATTCTGCACAAGTGGGCAGGTCTGCCTGGTCCTAGGCACTGGGCTGCAAGGCGAGGGAGGCCCAGGAGAGCAGCTGAAGAGACAGGCCGTTTCAATCTGCTCTAAAGGAGGTTTGTCTGTGACACCCAAGAACAGAAAGGAAAGAACTTCTGAGTCTCTTTGGAGGAAGGAAGGACCTTTCACAAAACAGGCAGAACTTCAGCTCTAGTGCTGTGAAATGCTTTGTCGCCTGCACTAGGCCACAGCTTTTTGAGAACACCTTATTGGTTTGAAAATTATATGTTTCATTTCTATTGGTGGTGATAATTACAATTTGATCATGCATGTGTAACTTTCTAAGTCTAAAGTTAACAAGTGTCTCTACCTCCCAAATAACAGACTTTAGAACATTCTAAGTCTGTAATCTCCTCCATCTTGTATATTCCATTCTATTTTTATAAGCACAAATCAGTCATTATGATGTTGCTTTATATGATCAAGGCCTATTTAGAATTATTTAAATATTTAGTAATTTGCTTACCATGTGTTTTTGTATCTTACTACCTCCTCCTGAGTTCAGTTTTGTTTTTCCTGAAGTAGTTAGGGATGTACTATCAATTATTGTTGTTGTTGTTGTTGTTTTAGTGATAGTGGGGCATAGAATTTTAGATTCTATGGCTATTTATTTTAGAATTTTACATTGATGGCTGTCTTTCCTCAGAACTTTTACGACATTAGTACACTGTCTTTCTTTTCTTTTTTTTTATTTTATTTTTTTTTAAGATTTTATTTATTTATTTTTAGAGAGGGACGAGGGGGAGGGGGAGAGAGAGAGAGAAACATCAATGTGTGGTTGCTGGGGGACATGGCCTGCAACCCAGGCATGTGCCCTGACTGGGAATCGAACCTGCGATGCCTGGTTCGCAGCCCACGCTCAATCCACTGAGCCACGCCAGCCAGGGCAGTACACTGTCTTTCATCTCAGGGTTGCTATTGAGAATTCACATTGAGAATTTATGTATATATACATACATGCATATATATCTGTATATGGTATTTCCTTTATCCATTCATCCATTGTTGGACACTTTGGTTGCTTCTGTATATTGGCTATTGTAGATAACGCTGCAATGAACATAGGGGAGCATATATGTTTTTCAATTAGTGTTTTTGTTTCCTTTGGAAACGAAAGTGGAATTGCTGGGTCATGCGACAGCTCTGTTTTAAAGTTTTTAGGGTCCTCCACACTGTTTCCTGCAGCAGCTCCAGTGGTTTGTATTCCCACCAACAGTTCATAAGGGTTGTCTTTTCTCCCCATCCTGAGAATTTTTATATCAATCCATTTATTATTCATTTTGTGTAATCTGACTTTTCTTTCTGACTTTTGCCTGGTAAAATCTTTGATATTCTTCTGTTTCACTACAGTGTGTTTAGGAACAAATTTAGTTTTATTTATCTTGATTAGCATATCCTGACTTTCCTAAATCTGCCAGCTTATGTGTTTCATTAATTTTGGAAAACTCTTAGTCATTGTATCTTCCACTATTGCTTCTCTCCTATTTTTAAAGTGTATTTTCCTTCTAGAAGTCCTATTAGATACCTTTTCATCCTATGCTCAATGTTTCTTTGTCTCTAATCACATTTTTTGTCTCTTAGTCTCTCTGTGATTCACACTCAGATCTACCTTCCCATTTCTAATGCTCTTGGCTCTTTCTAATCTGTCTTTTGAGTTTTTAATTTCAGTGAATGCATTTTTCATTTCTCAGTATTGTATTTGTTTACTTTTTGTCATTTTTTAAGTTTCATTTTCTCCTTTTTTATTGTTTTATGCCTTTGATTCTTAGGCATTCAGTCATGCGCTTGGGGCATCTGCTGACTGCTCACCGTAGCCTGTGTGTTTCATAATTTTAGACTGTGAATTTACATCCGGCGAGCACCCGTGCATGCTGTGAGGCCTGGACTAAGAGGTGTGGTTCTTCAGCAGGGTTTTACAGACGCCTCTGTCAAATGCCTTGGGGTAAAAAAAATGGATCAGTTTTTACACAAATTGCTCAGATAACAAATTCTTAAGTCACAAGCGTGAACTCCAAACCCGTGTGAGGGCAGGTCTTGATTATGAATTCTTAGAACAGGCTTTCTTTCTCCTCACTCAGACCCAGACGGAAGTAAACAAACTTCCTTGTCATCTTCTAGTGAGTCGATGGGTTCATTTACGGGCCTCTCAATGACTGAACACAGAGGTCTTCAGGTCCCGTTCCAACTCCCAGCCTTGGGTGGGCCCGAGTCTCAGCTGCTGTCTCCACATGCACATTCCCATGCCAAGCCCCGGGCTCCTGGGATGGATACCATCCTCCCTTCTCCTGGGACAACCACCTACTTCCCTCCTGCGCATGGCTTTGGCTTTCAGTTTAGCTCCTGAATATTTCCCTTACTTTTTTGTAACCTCAGCTATGTACTTAGAATTATGTTTGGTATAATTCCTCCAGCCTTCCTAAGACTTTTATAATTGGAGGTGCTACAATTTTCTATGTTGTTAGAAATGCGCATCCCTATATACTATAAGGAATAGATAAAAAAAATTTTAACTGAATAAAATCATTTTGTTATGGGAAAGGGTGATCATATCAGCTGGCTAGCATGCTGGAGCATTAGCCATGGGTAACATACCACTACCTAAAAAATTGAGAATGAGGAACTAGTGAATAGAAAACAAAACTAATCCTTTTGAGGGAAGAAATAATCAAACAGAATACAGTACAACTGAAGGGAGGCTTGAAGATTCATTCATTCATTCATTCATTCATTCATTCATTCATTCATGAGTTTACTCTGACCCAGAAACTGCTGGGGATGAAATTCCTCCACTTACATATTCTGGTATGTAAGGCGACAACAGGACACAGTGGGCAGTAAACAAATGATCGAGTAATATAGTTGTAGATAACGTTAGTGATAAAGGCTGGGAGAAATAGAGATGGAGAAACTGAGAGGTGTTGGCTTCTAAGAAGTAACAACCGAGCTGACTGAACAGTGAGAAGGAGCCAGCCATGAGAAGAGCTAGGGAAGAACTCCCAGTGCCAATACACTAAAATGCAGCTAGCAGAAGGGAATCTAAGTGGAAGCCAGGGCAGGAACACAGGAACTGGCTTTGCCACAGTTGGCTCCCGCTGGGGAGAGCTGGGGATCTGATCCTACCTTTCCCATTCTCTAATCCCCAGCCTTTCACATGCCTTTAATCCTCCTGCCAGCTGCCCTGTTCAGCCTCATCTTTAAGCAAGCTGCCATCTACCACATCAAATAATTACAAGTGCCCATATGTTCCATAAGAATACCTAGAGCACCTGCTTCTGGGCTATTTTGGACCTTCTGCTCCAAATACGCAGAACCTCTGCAATTAATGACTCTATTAGTTCTAGCACCTGCTGTTTTGTATAATTCTGTCTCTGTTCACTCGAATAACCACTAATTATGTTTTGATATTATAAATATAAAACTTGCTATTATGTCTTAAGAAAACAAAAAAGTGCTTGACATGTGGACAGAAAAATCATTAGTTTTAATGGTAAAATTCTCATGTACTTTTGATATGTATAGATTTATACAGCTCTGCTTTAAGTAATAACAAGAGCTAATATATGCACATATAAGCATAGATATGTATTTATTAATAGTATTAAAAGGAAAAACAAATTTTATTGTCTTCCTTCTCTTATATTACTGATTAATAACTGTATACTCTTGGTAGTTTTTAAATTATCATTTACTTGATTTCCCTTTATTTTCATAATAATCATGTGGGTGAAGTAATATTATTTCCCTTCTTTTATAATGATTTGAAAACTGAGTCTACAAAAGGCCAGATTTGTCCATGATGTGTCCACAGAAAATATTACTGAGAAATGAGGATAGGTAAAATTTGCGGTCCATTTCTGTGCAAAATGAGCATCAACATTTACACCTTAATTAGTTATGTAATTTCCAAGCATTAGTAGGAAGGCTGCTTTGCATGAGTTTTCTTTTAAAATAAGCATTCATTAACCAAGATTCATTACTAACTACAATAACAAAATTAAATTTCTATTTTTTGAACTCACAAGCAAAACAGAGACAGACTCACAGACAGAGAGCAGGCTGACATCTGTCAGAGTTGGGGGGCTGCTGGGTGGTGGCGGTGGAGGGATTGAGTTAAAAAAAAGCGAAAACTCATGGACATGGACAACAGTGTGGGGACTGCCGTGGGGAGGGGTGGGGAGGGTGGCGGGGTGGAGGAAAGTACAGGGGGGATAAACAGTGATGGACGGAGACTTGACGTGGGGTGTGAACACATGACACACTGTGTGGATGATGTGCTGTAGAATTGTGTACCTGAAGCCTATATAATTTTGTCAACCAGTGTCACCCCAGTAAATTCAATAAAAATGAAAATTGTTTCCATCTGTTAATACTTAGACACATATAATTTTTTTTTTATTTTTTGAAGGCCTTTCTATAGAAAGTGAGGGTCTCTTATGAATTCTAGGATGGGATATAATTCTGAGATATTAGATGGAGTTATTGTTATTAAACTTTTGTTAATCAACGGACAATAGACCTAGAGTTGAGTATTAAAAATATTAAGCTTAGAAATGAAAAACATTCTGTGGGAGGAGCAGCCTAACATAGTTATGTTTTCCCAGGGCACAGTCTTAATTTAATCTTTGTATCAGTACCGCAAACGAAGCCGCTGTCTGCACTATTAGCATTTGTCGAGTGATTTTCCTCAGCAACAGTTGCCTCACTGTTATCCCCGACCCGCCCATGCCCATCCCACCGCACTCGTCGGGACAAGTTCGAACACAGACCAGCAACTGAAATGCCTTCGGACGCATCCACACTGAGTTTCGGGTTTTGCTTTATTTGCTCTGGTTAAGTCTCCTTACTTTCAGACATTGATGGTAGTGCACTCGATTTCATGCTAGGTTTCCACAAAATACATCAATCAGGAAAATAAATTGTTATGGAATATACACATCTGATTTCTAACCATCCCTTTGAATAGCTAAGTTTTGGGAGAGAAAAAGTACTTAAAAGGAGAAACAGCTCTTAGAAGTAATGATTAGAATATAAGGTCCCCCAATCATCCTTTTCTTAATAAGTTATAGTCATGGAGACAGATCAAAATCCAAGTGGCCACTGCTACATTTTTCCTCAACTGGACAAATTTTTGGAAACATAGGTAATACTTGTTACAAAAAATTGGAGACAGCCATGGATGGGTGTATAATTACTAGACTGGGTTGGCTGGTAAAAGTCCTCTTCCTACATTCTTACCTTTCCCTTAGGGCAGATTTTTGAATCTTGAATTATGGGGAAATAGTACAGAAATTAGGAATTGTCCAAATTGGTAATAACTAAGTGTTACTATACGGCGAGTCTGTACCAAGAGCTTTACATGTAATCTTTTGTGTAATTCTCACAACAGCCCAGGGGGCCTGGCACCTCTACTCACCTTGGCTTACAGGAGAGGGGATGGAGGTGGAGAGACGTTGATACCCTGCCCAAGGTCATACAGTCAGGAAGAAATGAGGCAGATCTGAACCCAGACAGTTTCACCCCGGGGCCTGAGAGCTAATCACCAATAAATGGAATGCTGTCTGTCCATCATGCGCAGGGCATCCCTCTGGGTATATGCTCGGGAATCTTCCATTGTAGTCCAGAGGGAAGTCGAGACAGGAGGCATGTTGCTACGTCCAAAGTCCTTTGCCTAGCCCTCACAGCCCTTTATTTTGTGATCCATCTTATTTTTCTAACCTAACCACTACCATGTACCATTTTCTGACCTGAACCCCAAACAATGGTGATGTGTCTAGAGAAGTGGCACCTCCACAGTTCCATGCCTGCTGAACCCTGATGATTCTCCATGGGGCTCTCCTTATGCTTGAACTCACAGTGTTCCTTCCCTCCTCCTATAATAACTCCTACATGCCAGGTGCTGTTCATATGCTTCACATCTGCCTCTTATGCAAGCCTGGAGAATGCCTGGAAGAAAAGTGTTTTGGGGAGAGGGAGTGAAAAATCCAAAGGTCCTAAGGCAGGAGTGTGTTAAGCATGTCCCAAACCACAAGGAGGCCAATAACATCTAAAATAGAGCAAAAACGAGCCACATGTGTGCTCAAGGCCAGCAACTTTTCCGTCATCTCTCCAGGCTCTCCTTGAGAGCTCGACACTCAGGCTGGCATAGTGGAGTAGTTCTTGGAACTCTTACGCCATAATTTTCTAACATCATACATAACCAAAACTGGCCATGGTGGCCACTGAAAGTAGACGCAGCTTGGCCCTCTCAGATTGATGCAGAAAGGACATTGGAACATGACTGGTACTCAAAGGAAGAATATAACCGAAAGAGAGGAAAATGACAATTTTATCTATATAAATGTATGGAATAAATATGAACTAATGAGCAGAATCCTTATATAGACCTGTTAGACATAAAGAATCAAAAAACCGTGGCTGGATATCTCAATTGGTTACAGTGTCATCCAGATAAGCCAAGGTTGCAGGTTCAATCCCCGCTCAGGGCATATAAAACAAACAGCCAATGAATATATATAAATAAGGGCAGCAACAAATCCATGTTTCTCTAAAAAAAATCAATAAACAAATTTTAAAATAGAATCAGAGAGGAGAATCTAACAGGAAGATAAAACAATTCTAATTTTGTATAGATTTAATAATATCAAAATATATAAAATAACTTTCAGAAACTAAAAGGTATAATAGACAAATCCATTATCATAATGAGAGATTTTTAACATACCTCTTTCATTAAAGGATATCGATAAAATGAGCAGGAAAAATGTAAAAATATAAGAATTTGAATCTGATGAACAAATTTGATATAATCAATATATACATAATGAAAAATACACGCCAAAACTGCAGACTACCCATTTTTCGAGTATATATAGAACATTGTAAAAATTTGACCATATACTGGATCATAAAGGGAGTCTTAACAAACATCAAAAACTGATATAATGCAGAGTATGTTCCCTGACATAATGTAATTAAGCTACTAATAAATAAGAAAGATACCAATACAAAACCCCATATTAGAAAACTGTATGTAATGCATTACTAAATAACCCAGTGGGTCAAACAAAAAATCAAAATAAAAATTAAAATATAGTTTTAATTAAATATATTGAAAATATGACATATTACTTTGGATGTGGGCTGCATCCAAAGTTATGCTTCAGGGAAATTTATAGGCTTGAATGCATTAGAAAAGTAGAAACACTGAAAATAAATGACTGAGTATCATTTGAAGAAGTTAGAAAAAGAACAGCAAACTTGAAGAAAGTAGAAAAGGTAAATAATAAAGAACAAAATAGAAACTGATAAAACAGAAAATAAACATATGATGAGGTTTAACTAATCCAAAAGTTCTATCTTTAAAAAAACACTGCTTAATCAACAAGCACCTGATTAAGAAGGGAAAGGGTGGGAAATGAGGCAGAAAGAAAAAGAGATAGAACTAATGTGCAAATAATTTTAGGAATAAAAAATAATAAAAAAATTATAGGATTTCACATGAATAGTTTTGTGCCAATAATTTTGAAAATTTAGAGAAAATGGACAAACTTCTAGAAGACCTGAATGTACCAGAATGGACACAGGAAGAAATAGAAGGATTTAAATAGTCGTACTAGTGTCTACTGAAAAGAATTAGCCTTTAATTAAAATCTGTCTCACCCTAGATGCTTCACTAGTGAATTCTAACAGGTATTTAGAGCAGTAGCTACATCAGTCTCACACAAGCCTTTCTGGAGAACAGCAAAAGCAGGGCCTTTATGACGCCCACATGACGCTGCTGCTCAGCCCTGACGAGAAAGTACAAGGAAGGAAATGTCAGGCCATTCTCTCTTACCAACGTACGTGTATGGTGAAGATAAAAAGAATAATACATAATGACCAAGCTGTGCTTAGTTCAGACTTGTGAGATTGAGTTTAAATTCAAAAGTCAATGTAATTCACCACAGTAGCACATAAAAGAAAAAAATCATATAATCATCTCAATAGATGTAGAAAAAGCTTTTAATAAAATTCAACATCCACTTATAATAAAAACTCTTGTCTTCACAAAGATGTGTAGAAAGACCCACAAAAAACTTCATACTTAATAGTTGAATATGGAAAGCTTTGTCCCTATTATAAGGAACAAGATGAAGATGGCTGCTTCTGTCCGACATTACATCAGAGGTTCTAGTCAGTGCAACAAGTAAGAAGAAAGAGAAACCCTATTATGATTGGAAAAGAATAAATAAATCTGTCGTTATTCATATATAGGATGGTTTTATATGTATAAATTCTAAAATATCTGCACATACGCTATTAGAATTTATAGGAACTTGAACAAAGTCACAATTCGTGGCCAATGAACGAAATCATGTATTTTGTTTCTATAATTATGGATTAGAAATCTAATCCATAATTAGATTTCTATAAGCCAGCAACAAACAATTAGAAAATAAAATTTTAAGCGTAATAACATTTATCAATAGTATTTAAAACTTACAAGTTCAAGAACAAATCTAAAAACAATGGGCCTCTCACCCAGAAAAACACAGAAGATCATTGGGAGGAGCTGAAGATTTAACTGAAGGAGAGATACAGCATGTCGATGGAACAGATTGATGGTACAAAAACACTGCTTTGTTACCACTCCGAAAAGTAGTGGCTTAAGTCAGCAGCAACTCTGTCACTGCTCGTGATACCAAGAGGTGACCGTGTCCGCCGGGAAGTGCTGCTGGTCTCACCGGGGTCTCTCAGCTGTGGTTAGACAGCAGCTGGGACTGGAACATGCAGGGTGGCCTGACTCACTATCTGAGACCTTGGGGCTCAGCTGGGATGGCTGGACTCTGCTCTTTCTTTTCATGTAATCCAGGCGTTTCCCTCTCCACATGGCCTTTCTACATGATCTGTCCAACAGGGTACCTGAATTTGAATGGCAGCCCAGGGACCCCAAAAGTGTACAGGTAGAAGCGACCTGGCCTTGTTAATGCTTTAGTCCAGAACTGGCATGATGTTACTTCTGCCATATTCTACTAGTTAAAGCAAATCTCAAAGTCAATCCAGATTTATTCTCGAAGGGGACCGACTACATAAGGGCGTGAATACTGGGAGGTGAGGTTCACTGGGAGCTATCTTTAGAGATTAGCTTCTACAATGTACTTTTTAGTCTTCAAAGAGTCACAACTCTCGCAGGTTAAATACATTGGTACCTCCCTCTCTCTGGAGCCCCAAAGTCTTATCCCTTTATGATATCAACTCAAATCTTGCCTTCTAAGTCATTTTCAAGTTCAGATGGGGCTCCACAGATGTTTTCCTGCAGGTATTGCTCTTTGGGTGTGTTTCCTTAGGTGCAGATACTGAATTGTGCAGATTATGGATTAAAAAGACAAGTGGTTTTTGTCCAGCCCCACCCCAGCACACACATACACACACTCGACACACAGTCACGAGACAGGAACAGGATAACCAAACAGACCAGCTGTCTTTTTCATTGGAAATGACCCATCTGGCCCTGAGAAACTCCCTTAACCTGCTTCCTTCCCAAAGAAGTTGAATGACCCAGAGACTTCTTTTCATTTTGAAATGTCTCTGCCTAAGCTGACACAATTCTTCAGAAAATTTTGCGGTCTTCCGATGTATCAAACGATAACTTGATTCCCTTCGATAAGCCTTTCACCACTTTTCTGCTTCACTTTGTTGCTCTGTAGCAAACTGCCCAGACTAAATGGCTTAAAATAGCAATTCATTTCTATAATTTTGTGTATTATCTGGAAAATAGTGATAAATTAGATTACATTAAAGTTATAAAGAACTCCTAAAAAATCAATGAGACAGAAAATATTAGAAAAAAGGGGGATATAAACAGTTACTTCAGAAAACTAGATTACTAAATAGCCAATAAATATGTATTTACTGGGAGAGAAATAGTAACATTCTATTTCTTGACCAGGGTAATAGTTATAGCAGTTGTTCTTTTTATAATAATTCACCTTGTGCTATATAACTGGAAGAGAAGTTTATTTTAAAAAAGAAGAAATATAAATCTTAACTTAGTAGGGCACACACAATCCATTCTCCCTGGGAGAGGGTTCTCAGCCAAGTTATGAGGGAGGAGGAAATGTGTACCAGGCTGAGCAGGGGAAGAAAGTATTCTGGGAAAATGAGTTCCTTGAGCCCAGGAATGGAAGTGTGACACGGCTTGCCGTGAATCGGGCTCTGCAAGGAACTTCAAACGATGGGCTAGGAGGAAGGGAAGGTGAGATGGAAGAGGAAGGAGAGGTCTGTGTGAAGCCACTCAGAGTTTACGATGCTGCTCAATGGACATATCGAAAAGCTTTTGGGGGGAAGCACAGGTTACGATTCACATTTTTAAAAATCAGGCTGACTACAGGGTGAATTGGTCGGGTTTGTCTGGTAAATCGTGTCCACCTCCATATACCTTCTAGGTTCTCCTTTTGCCCAGCTGCAAAGGCTGAGTGAATGGTGGGTCAGATAATAATAGCCCTGGAATACAGCAATGCTCACAGAGGCACTCTCAGCCTCACTCTGGGTCCTTGTTCATTAGCCCTAGACAATCCCTGGGTGATCAGCACTAGAAGACAGGCACAGAATCCTCTGTGAAAATTGCTCCACTGAAGTGTCTTAGTGGTGATGACTGAGTGACTGTCCCAAAACCGAAATACCAGGAAAGACACGCATATACTCAAGTACCTGCCCGTGCATTCATTTGCTACAACTAGCTTTTCCTGTCCTTTGTCAAGTCAAAACTAGCTATTCTTGGGCTTTTCCTCATCAAAACCAGTTATACCTGTTATAATACTTTACCTCCCACAACTAGATTGTTAAAGACATATTTTCCCCACAATTGCAAATTGAGAAACTCCACCTTGTTAAAGTCACACAAATGGGAACCTAACAAACCACTATTAATCAGATAAATGCTAATTAAAAGCAAATATTTCACAGCTATCAAAGTGGCCCCAAATGAAAAGGCTAATAATGTAACAACGGGGAAAAGGAAACGGTGGTGGCCTCGTGCTGCCGATGAGACTGGAAACAGATCTGACTGGTCTGGAGAGCAATTTGTTCACACGGGAATGCCACTTCTGGGTAGAGGCTGTGCAGAGGTTCTCACACTGTCTATAATAAAAACCAAATTTGTGTTTTAAAAAATTCCAACCTATCGAGGCTCAATATTTTTGTAAAATACAGTAAACTTAATAAATAAATAAAATTTAAAAACAGACATATGGAATAAAAGCCTGAGTAGTTTTTTAAATTATTAGATTCAGTAGACATAAAAGTATCCAGGTGAACTGCTTTTAAGCTTTCTAAATGCTCATTCTCAACTTCTGCACTTGCCTCGTCGTGAACTGGAAGCAGTGAGCCACGTGCAGGTGGAGCGGCCACTCCAGCCTGCGGGGGACAAAGGGACGCATGCCCTTAAGGAAGAATGTTCGCTGTAACACTTTTAGATATAAAAAGAATTAAATCACTATCATAAGGGAAAAGAAACACTGCAGTCATACAATGAAATACAACACAATGAAAATGAATAAACTAGATTTACCTATGTTAACACGGGCAAACCTTGAAACCAGAGCATTGAGTGAAGAAAAAATCGTCAGAAGAATATTTCTTGTATGATGCCATTTATATAAATTTCAAAAATACTCAAAGTGACATTGTATAAAGGTCTCGTGGATATTAAGCACTGGGAGATTACACACCAACTTCAGGTGACTAAGTCCTCTGGTGAGTGTGAGACCGAGTGTGAGCCTAGGGAACTTCGATCTCATCTGTAATGTTTATTCCTGTAAAACACTGAGACAGATACTGTACAATATAAATGGTTGTTTAATCGAGGTATTAGGTACGCGGGTGCCATGTTATTTCCCTTTTTAAAAGTGTTTGAATTATTTCATGATTATTAATTTAAAAAGGCAATGTAAATAGTTGAAGGAAATCCACTGTGTTTTTGAAAAACTGAAACAGTTTTAAGTGTCAAAGTTTATTTGGCCCGACTGCATGTAGCTTTACAGACATGAACTTAACTTAGGTTAACCTAAACCTTAGTTTAGGTTTTAGGTTCATGGAAAAATGGAGGGAAGGTGTAGAGGTGTCCCATACATGCCCCGCCCTACATATTCACAGCCCCCTCCCACCTCCACGCCCCTCCAGATAGTGCACCTGGGAAGCTGATGAACCCACACTGACACGTCACCCCAAGTCCATAGTTTAAGGTAAGGTTCACTCATTGTTGTTCATTCTATGGTTTGGACAAATTATTAATTATGCAGTTTTCGGTCCTAAGTTCTGTCTTAAAACTGGAGCTGTCCACAGACTTAATGGGATAATAGGAACAGCGGCTCCCTTTGAACACGGACGCCGCGTGCCCCAGTCCTGCTCTGCCTGCACCAGGCTGTGTGAACATCAGCGTCTCAGACGACAGAGGGAAATGGGTCGCTGCTCCATCGTCCTCATGAACAAGGAAACTGGTTCAGAGATGCGGAGACATAGGCCACATACTGATTGTTGTCTCCGAGTCTCTAACTAAGACTAGAGCGCGACATTTTCTCCATTTGGAAAGTCACGGATCCCCCTGAGACAAACAGAAGCTATGGTATTGCAAGTGCTCCTTGTTTCTGCAAGTCTCGGTTTTAAACCCACGGAGCCCAGGCTGCTGCTTCCTGAGAACTCAGCTGAAGGATTTCTGGTCCATTGGAGGCAGGGAAGGAGCGCTGGCCTTGAGTCAGCTGGTCTCAGTGTGATTCCAGCTCTGCCCTTTGCTATGAGCTGTGTGACCTGGGGCCCACGTTTATGCATCCCTAAGCAGCGGGGAGAATAAATTACAAAGCACATATAGAGTCTCTGGCACAAGATGGATGTGAAGAGTGTCTAATAAATATTACTTTATTTTACCATTCTTGACAACTAAGGCCCAGAGCATGATATGATTGTGCTTACCTTGAGGTGGTGAGGTAGATATGCCACACACACTTGCAATACAGAGAGGCAGGCGCCAATCCAAACACATTCTGAGCACTCTGTGGTAATTGAAAAAGCAGCAAGTACAAGTGCTATGCTGTGGTGTCATTTAACAAATCTGGATTTCAATGTATTCACTTATAAAGTAGTTGTGTGCTTACTATTCTTACCGACTCAAAAGTGATAACATAAAAAATGAAAGTGCTGACATGTCACAAAGCATTACACTAATTCAAGGCATTGCTCATTCTGCCCTCTCTCCTGCCCCACCCAGGAACCAAGCGATAGAGACACTAATGGCCTCTCAAGGATGTTTAGGTCCCTAAATTACATGGCAAGGAGGAATTAAGGTTGCAGGTGAAATTAAGGTTACTTGCCACCTGTTCTTAAAATAAGATCAGCCTGGATTATCTGGATGAGCCCAGTACAAATACAAGCATCCTTTAAATGTGGAAGGGAGGGAGAAGTCCAGACTCAGAGAAAATTCTGAAGATGCGATGCTGCTGGCTTTGAACATGGAGGGAGGAACCGCAAACCAGAGGAGTGCCTCCGGCCTCCAGAAGCTGGCAACGGCAAGGAAACAGACTCTGTCCTTGAGACTGCACAAGGAATGCAGCCCTGCCAATAGCTTAGTTTTAGCTGTTAGCCCCATTTCAGACTTCTAACCTCCAGAACTGTCAAATAGTAAGTTTGTGTTTTTTTAAGCCATTAAGTTTGTAGTGATTTGCTTACAGTGGCAATAGGAAACCAATACAAACTACAACCTCAGTCCTTTGAAGAGAGCAGCATGAAGAATGGGTCAGTGTAGAAGGCAGCATAGAATGCGAGTTCTATTTTTCTTTTAAATGTCACTGTCATCAAAATGAAGACACTGGCTTAAAATGGCCCCTTCATGGTCTACGAGTAGGATGAGGCCTTTCATTAAAGCTCTAGATCTATCTAGCTCTGGCAGGCAAAGGCTGTATTAGTCTCAGCACACTAATGGCCCCAGTACATCCCCTGACAGGCACTGAGCATGGAATCACCAGAACAGTCCCAGCTCCTACCCCTCATTTCTTTTAGGCCAAATACTGTGCACCAACATTCTCTTATTGCTTCTGATTCGTGTTTGAGATGTTTAGATCCACCTGATAAACTTGCAATCATCTCTCAGGATATAGATCAAAGGTTTTCTCCTGTGATAAATTAAATTTTGGGCTCCATGCCCAAAATCCAACCCACGTCATGGAAAGGCAGAGTATATCTCCCTGCCCATTGACCTTGGGCTTGGCATGCTACTCGCTTTGTTCAATGGAATTAGGGACTGCAGCAAGAGCAAAGACTTGAACTGTTTTTGCATAGTTGGGCTCTCTGACTCTTGACTGACCCTCCATGAGAACATACTCTGATCCAAGGAGGACGAGATCCATATGGAGCACACCTGAACCCAGTCCGCAGCGTGGAGCCTGGAGTTCAAAGCCTGGAGTCAAGCACAGCCAGGGAATCGGCCACTATCTTGCAGATCGTGAGCCTGCAAATTATTGTTTTAAGTCACTATGTCTTTGAGCAATTTGTTGCACAACATTTTTGTAGCAATAGCTGACTGATACACCTTCTTTGTGAAAGCTTTTCTAACTGCTCTCCCCCAGTAGAACCGACCACATCCTCCTTTGTGCCATGTGCCCTTTGTGCCCATCAGTACACGTATCTATTTATCAAGATTTACGTATCTATCTCCTTAATTGGATGTAAATTCCTTGAGGTCAGGTACCAGGTGTTTGTTGATTCTGTATCTAGGACCTCTAGCACGATGCCCAGAATATTGTCAACTACTGATACTTTTTAATGAAACAATTAAATAAACAAATGAGTGAAAACAAGGAACACACTATTCCAGGTCTGTGACCTGGAAGTAGGAGCAGTGAGGGGAAAGGAGAAAAACCAATTAATGGGCTACTGCAAACATCATTATATACACAAGGGGCCAAACTTTGCTGGTTGCCTGAATGTATCATCTTTTCAGGTATCCATAAAAGCTATTGTGGTTAAGAAGACAAGGAAATTTATTTCAAAGTAACAAATGTGCAGTTGCTTGTTATTACATATTTCCTCAAATAATGTATTCAAAAAGAACAAGTCATTTCATAGAAGGACTGAAAAGTTTTGACATTAAAAAGAGGTCTTCATATTCCACGGTGCCGGGAGCTGCTATTGTAGACCACCCCTTTGACAGACGTCGTGGAGGACTCAGCACTGTGCCGAGGCTTGCTTGCTTGTTGATGGGTAGTCATCTAGCAGTGACTTGGTGGGCGTTCTGTTGCATATTCTCTCCTGAATCTCCACGTTACTGCACATTTACATCACAAGGGCAGGGCCACTGTCAGACTGCAAGACAGCTCAAAGAAAATTATAAGCTTTCACTCCTTCTCCACCCTTCCTATCACAAAAGCTGTCACATCACTACATTTTCCAGTTCAGCCTCGGGCTGTAATTATAGTCATTGCCGTACGAATTCTTCCAAAGGAGAGGCTTATTTAACAGAGAGAAACTCACATACAAGGCTGTCAGTATAGGAGTAATGATTGAACACTGATAGCTTAAAACATAAAAACAGCACAGTGTATGTGCAAGAGACTTGATTTAAACCACGTGCTTTTGTCCTAAGTATTTATTGTAGCAAAGAGGTTTCTATGCAACCGTTGAAGCCTCTTCTTTCTCTTTAAATGTGTTTCTTTTCTTTCATTCTAATTTATTTAAAGATGACATCTCTAATCTATGGATAGGATACTAGATAAAAATATTTAAGGGCTTAAAGGAATGTTATGGAGACCGAGAGTGGAGGTGGGGAAGAGGGAAGCGATAGACCAATGGTGACCTCACTCAGAATCTCCATCTACTCACAGGTGACTTTCCAGGTTGTAGCTTAAGCCATGAGGCCGACATTGCTCTCTGGGGCTGATAGAACTAATAGGAGACTCTGGAAAGGACGTTGACTAAGAATTTGTTGACAAACATGTAATGCATAAGTGCATGAATGCTTCAGCCTTTCCCTCCACTCTCACACACCCTTGGCCATCCCCCTTGAGCACCCCAGACTCCTGCAGCCATGAGCTGCTTCCCGGACATCATGCTTCCTCTTGCTGTAACTCCTGGCTGCCTTATCTCCCCATGCAGCCTGGCAAGTTCTTACTCAACCTTCAAGTCCTGACTCAAGCTCCATGCTCTGGCAGTACTTATGTTCACACGTGTACATAATGGCACAAAACTCATTTTGTTGCTGTTCTCCCAACTCAAGTGCTGCCATGGAACCATGTATTTTAATCACTGCAGCTCAGCAACTGACTTGGTGCTGGACATATCACAGGTGTTCAGTGAGTGACCACTGAATCACCTTTAGGCTATTTGATGTTTCCAATGCTTTCCAAATCAGGCTATATATTATGTCCCCGGAGGATAGTCTCTTGCAATTCTTCACTTATGTGCCTTCCTTCCCTAGAACACACAAACTCACCCTGGCCCAGAACTGATCACGCAGCAAGAGGATAAGACATAGTTCTGGGTACTGGGGTTAAGAAAGGGAGAAACACCCATTCAGAGAAGTTTAGCTGTGGATGACATCATCAGGTCTCCCCGTGGGAAAGAAACATTATCGTTTAGAGAGAACAATGTTTTAAAGTAGAAAGGAAGGTCATTGTGATAGTCCAAAAAATGATGGTAGATTATTGCAGATATTAAGTAGGATTGGGGCAGTGGGAACAAAAAGTTGGACATATATATTATATCTTTCAGATGGCAATGGTAGGATTTGGTGGCTGACTAAAAATGGCACAAAGGATGCAAGAAGTCTAGGATGACTCTAGGGGTAGTCAGCTCGGGCAATCTCTGTATTCTTTGGTATAATGGGGGAACATAGGAAAATTAGGTCCAGCAGAAGGGAAAAGGGCCCTGAGTTCAGTGTTACTTTTATTGTAAATGCAGAAACTGTGGATCATCCAGAAGACAAATATCAAATAGTAGATAGACAGTTCTGGAGCTCAGCAGAGCAGTTTGGACTGAAGATACAGATTTCAGAGTCATGCAAGGAAGGGGTAGTTGAAGTTCAGGTTATGACATATTTTGCCCAAGGTTAATGTATAGAGCAGAGGTTCTGTGGGGCTGGGGTAAGAATGGGTTACACGGGAGGTTCCCTACCTGAAGATGTCAGGGAATTGACTTAAATTACATACTTTCCCTTGGTAAATGTGTGGTAGCAGTTTTGCAGTGAGAATTATTGAGAGTGTAGCATTCTCCCTCTATGGGTGATTGTGTACAACATGAAAATCTCCCTGCATGTGTCTGATATAATCTCCCATCTTGTGAACCACTGTGGAATACACAATACTTCTAAAACACTGGTTAACCTATTTATATATTTGACTTTCCTGATAGATTCTGCTCCACTTGAGGGCAGGGACTTTATCTTGCTCAATCTATATTCTCATACTTAGCATGGTGCCTGGCACACAGGCATTCAGATGTTTTGAGTCAAATGATCGCATTTATTGTTGCTTCCATGAGATGTGGTTTGTCACTGACATTTTAAATGTGAGAAAAGAGGTCTAACAAGATCGAGCGAGCCGATCAAGTCAAACAGCTAATGAGTGGCTCAGGCAGACACCTTGCTCCAGTGTCAGCCAGCTTTCTCCCACTGCAGCACATTGCCTCTGTGCATCCCTGAATCTGCCACCGCCATCAAAAAGCGGGGTAGGAAAATAATTTGGCAAGAGCAACTGGCTGTAGCAGTTTGCTGAGTTAAACTCAAACAAGTTTCAGCTAAGATTTATGCAGCTTGCCTTCTCACTTCAGACTTCTTGGAATACCAAGTGAAAGAGCGTGCAGATAGGGCAATTTCACATTGGACTCACTGTAGAGAAACACTCAGCCTAGATGGGAACATAGATGAAATGACTAACTGAAGAAGTGTGTGTGTCATAACTCTTGATAAGCCTCACCCCTTTTATCTGATTTAAAAAAAGTTTGTGTTCACATGCTTCTTGAATGAATAATACAATTTTTTTCAAACAGGAAATTTAAAACTGTTGCTTTTTAAAATTCTCCTGTATCAAAAATTTGATATGTAGATGGTGTATTTAATGTAGAAAATGTATGCTAAGAAAAAAGAGACAGAATGCCGAGGAACAAAGTGGGGGCTAGAGAGGAAATGCTATGATTGAAAAGGAATAGTACAGAAACCTCCTCCTCTGTGGTTTCAGAATCAACAGTTCCTGACTTGTGAATACCTTGCACCTGCAAGACACCTTCGGTTTTCAGCTGGCCAGAGACCCTCCAGGAAAGCCAATAGGGAAAACCGGGCAGCTTCTGGAGAGCCTATGGCTCTAAGATAGTGAAAGGAAGACCTTGAAGAGCCACACACATGGAGGACCTATCTCACTAAGTGTATTCTCATCAACAGAGATTCTGACTGGAGATTTGTCCTTGAGAAGTAAGCTTCAATTAGGAAGAGGTACAAAACATCAGGAGGAGAAAGGGCCACCAGTTAGTCAAAACTGATTGGAATTAGTACCAATCCATTCATTTGTATCAAATAATAGTACCTCCCCAGGCAAGGAACTTGGGCTTGGGAGTGTGACCCACTACCTGCTACTCCAAGTCAGAGAACTTGGGTCATCTTAATGCTACCTAGGGATCTAAAAGACAGAATATGAGGCAGGAGAGGGGTACACAAAGACAGATGGGCACCAAAGATCAAATTGCCAATATGAAAATATATATTAAGGGCAGACTGTGCACCAGGAAAGGAGAAGGGATTCTTTCTCTTCTGTTACAGACCTGGAAGGCTTCCTGGAGCTTCCTCTACTTGATCTACTCAGGACTTCAGGGTTCTTTGCTGATCTTCTGTCTATAATGGCTATTTTTGTAGCTATTTGTCTTGACTCTTTGATTTAAATAACACATTAATGAAATATATTGGCTACCTTAAAATTGTTATTTCATTTCAATCTTATTATTATCCTGTATGCCAAGAATGATGATCAGTCCAGAAAACCAAAGCTTAGAGAGTTAAATGTTTCTTTTTCATATTCAAATTCAAATCCAATCTGTCTAAATCCAGAATCTTCCTTCAGAGACAGCCTGTCTATCATGAGGCCCAGAATCACATTGTTGTTCCTTCAGAGTACCTAGCGCGGTAACTTTCCTGCGGTAAGTGCTCTACGCATCAACTTATTCCATTGATTTTGAGTTTGTTGATCTTTGTCTGAGGGTGTCCATATTTACTGAACTGACCTCAGGGCTCAGGGTACTAACTGAGAACATAAGTTATTTGGGACCATATACAAATCTTGTCTTCCTTCTCACAATCTCCCAGCTGCTTCACAAACACACACACCTACATTCCATTCCACTCCAGGTCTGGAGGAAAGGTCACATTTCAGGACATCAGAGCTGGCTTCCTGGGAGCCTCTGAAGAGCAGATGAGGCAACACTGAAATGTGGAGTAATTAAGTCCCCATGAAGCTCAGTCAAGGGTAAGTGGGAGAGAGGAGGGAGCCAGGCAGATAATCTCAATCCTTTCTTTTTGGAGAAAGTCCTTAATGCTATAGAACAGAACCATGCTCAGCAGAGTGCTGTGCTTTCTGCGTTAACTGGGAAGTGATTGCCAGCGGGGCAGCTCTGCTGCACATGGCCTTGCAGTTTCCCTTGTCTCACTTCCTTATATCCTCACCTGCACCGTTCCGGGCTTGCACCTTCCAAGTAAGGGAGAGTCGGAATAAAAAGAGACATTATCATCATACTAGCACTAATCCAAGAAATTCTAACAAACGTACTTATACGTAGCTAGCAACAGAGACATAAAATACTCATAAAGGAAAAAAAATGATGTACATGTAGAGAGATTGGCAAACTAAATCATAGTGGGAGATTTTAATACACCTCTGAGAAGCTGGTAAAAAGACTTAAATAGTCCTCCCTTTAAAGGTGGAAGATCAAGGTGAAAAAGAGTCTGTACCAGATTTAAGTGAGAAAAAGAAGCAAAATATCTTTGAAAACCCAAAAGAGTCTGGAATCCTATTAAACAATCTTGACATAATTTCCACAGAAATATAGGGGAGTTAAAAAACAGACCACGTTTTTGGCCATGAGAACTTTCTAAGTAAAGGAGAACTTCATCCTCAAAGTCAGGGTGCATACTCTGGCACCTCCGCTCCCTGGCTCCAGGCTCATGCTTCACTCTCCAAGTAAAAATTCCCGAGCAAACAAAACTACTGGTCAGAGCCCACACTGCAAAGTCAGAGGAGGAGGTGGGCCGTTGAGGACCTGCGGTCTTTGCCCAGCCTTCCACTCCTTTAACCGTCTCCCTGTGATAAATCTCTGCTTTCCAAGCAGAGTTAACTCCAAGTGCCCTGTGAGAAAGTTGTTTGATGCTAATGCTTTTCCTGAGTTTTGCATTTGAGATTCTTGGTGATCTTTTAAGAGTGAGTAAGCATAAAATTTTACTGTGTTACAATCTCTCTCCTCTACTATATATTTTGTTAATATTAATCTGAATTCCTTTCTCCCGTTGAAAGTTTTCCAATCATATGTTAATTTTAAAGTGTACTTTATCTCTTTCTCATTGTAAAAGCAATACTTTTTCATTGTAGAAAATTTAATAAAGCAGAGAGAAAAAAAATTCATTCCTAACCTACCAAACATTTTCACATTTTATTTTAACCCTGTGACGACAGTTTGAAGCTTACTGACTGGATTTTACTAAGGTTCTTAGGCCTGGCCTTTTCCTGCCCCCACTGTCCTTGCTTTCTGTCCTTCTCCTTGTCCCCTCCCCCCATTTCTTTCACATATGCCGATTCAGGACTAAGTAACAAATAGAGTGCCAAAATTAAACGTGTAGGTGTGATAGATCCACAGGTAAGATACAAATGTGCCCATCAGATTCGTTATTAAAGATAAGTGGGAGCACTAGTCATCCGAGGTATGAATCCAATGAGAGGCCAGAGAGAATGAGTTTCTGGAGTTACCCAGGAAGCTCACTTTTCCCCAGCTCCACAGGCTCGACAGTTCAGATCTCTCTAGCGGGGCTGTCCAACCTTTTGGTGTCTCTGGGCCGCACTGGAAGAAGAGTTGTCTTGGGCCACACGTTAAATACATTGTGACTTGTAATCACAAAATAATCTCATAATGTGTTAAGTAAATTTACGATTTTGTGTTGGGCTGCATGCACAGCCATCCTGGGATGTGTGCAGCCAGCGGGCCACAGGTTGGACACCCCTGTGAGCAACGGCTATCTCAGTACAGGCAGGGAAATTGTGGAAAATGGTTTTTACTGCCAATCACAATTAATTTGGCTTTGTAGGCCAAACCTCGCTGTGAGTTTTTTCCAGTCTCACTCCCAGACTTAAACCTTCACAGCGCATTTGACAGCATGTTTTCCCTCCTCTGCTTTATGTCTCAATAACAGGAATAAATGCTGGGTGGGAAGCCCACACACGTGGTATTTTCCATTTCTGTTTTAGATTGGGTCTGGGTATTTGTGGTAACGTGCATGATTCTCTTGTTTATGGTCATGCTAGATCAGAGATCTACTTAGAGTTAAAAGAATTGCCGAAGTAATTCACAATGCAAAGGAAGAAGAAAACCAACATGCTTGTCACCACACTTCCCTGAGACTAGTGTGTAAAGGCCTAACTGAACATCTTCTCCATGTTCTTATAAAGCTATTTTTGGTTTAGCCTTTTAACTAAACTGTCATAGTACTTTTATTTATTTTATTTTTAAAAATTATGTTTTTCAATTACAGTTTACATTAATGCTATTTTATATTAGTCTCAGGTGTGCAGCATAGAGGTTAGACAATCATATACTTTACATGGTGTTCCCTCTGATATTTCAAGTACCCACCTGACACCATACACAGTTACTATAATATTATTGACTATATTCCCTATGCTGTACATTACATCCCTGTGACTCTTTTGTAACTACCAGTTAGTACTTCCTAATCCTTTCGCCTTTCCCACCCAGCCCCCCAGCCTCCCTCCCCTCTGGCAACTATCAGTCTGTTCTCTGCAACCATGAGTCTGTGCGTTAGAGTCCACGCGGAAGCAAATTCATGGTACTTGTCTTTCTGTCTGACTTATTTCACTTAGCACGCTACCTTCTAAGTCCATTCGTGCTGCTGCAAATAGTAAGATTTCAATCTTTTAAGAAAACATAGGTATTTTCTTTCTTTTTTTAAAATTGAATTTACTGAGGTGACATTGGTTCACGAAACCATACAGGTTTCAAGTGTAGAATACAACAAAACACCATGGCTGAGTAAACTTCCACTGTGTACACGGACATCTACTTTACCACTCCTCTATGATGGGCATGTGCGCTGCTTCCATATCTTGACTATTGTACTTAATGTCTAAAATGAATATAGCAGTGCATACATCCTTTTGAATTAGTGTTTTGTGTTTCTTTGAATATATGCCCAACAGTGAGATTGTTGGGTCATAAGGCAGTTCCATTTTCAGTTTTTTGAGGAAATCACATACTGTTTTCCATAGTGGCTGCAATAGTCTGCATTCCCACCAACAGTGCAAAATGGTTCCCCTTTCTCCACACCCTTGCCAGCACTTGTTTGTTGGTTTATTGATGATAGCCATTCTGACAGGTGTGAGGTGATATCTCATTGTGGCTTTTATTTGCATTTCTCTGACGATTAGTGAGGTCAAGCATCTTTTCACATGTCTATTGACCCTCTGTATGTCCTCTTTGGAGAATTGTCTATTCAGGTGCTCTGCCCATTTTTTAATTGAATTATTTGTCTGCTGGGGTTGAGTTGTATGAGTTGAGTTCCTTGTCAGTTTTGGTTATTAACCTACTATAGGAAGCATCATTGATGAATATCTTTTCCCATTCAGTAGGTTGTCTTTTTGTTGTCATAAGTACTTTTTAAAAACCCTCCTCCACCCTCTGTCCATTCTGAAGATTAAGAGAAGTTGCATAAGCACTTCAAGATTTCAGTGACTACTTTTGACCCAAATTTTATCTGTCACAGACATAGGGAGCTCATTTGTGGGCTTCCAGGGATCTATGAACCACCTACTATATACAGAACTTGTAATAATAGAAAAAAAGGCATTAGCTTTCATAAGATCCTCAAAAGTTTGTGACCTAAACATGGACTCACTCGTAGAAGCAATTTAAGGAGAGTTTAGTTTCTCTGCAGTGCTCACAATGCCCTTAGCATCCCATTCTTGGGCATTAGGCCAGCAGCACTCTCACTTCCAACTCAAGACGGCCAACATTTCTTAACCTTCCTTAATCTTCAAGGCACTATTAGGCTTATTGGGTAAACAAGGAAAGTTCTAGTCTAGTCTAGGTATTATAGAAGTTACAGTTTGGTCAAACCTTAATGTGAAAGAGAATCAAGTGGGGATCTGATTTTGATCTAGTAGTTGTGAAGTGGGGCCCACAATTCTCTCTTATATACAGAAACAATAATTATTAGTGGTATCAAATATTTAACACCTGTGTCTGGCTTTAAGTAAAAAAACTCCATGTTGGCGAATCTGGAGTTACTAAACAGGTAAACCAGGTGCCTATCATTTGTTGTAGTAAGGAATGCACCATTAGGTACCTTGGTTCCTATACTTTGCTGCACACTGAAATCACCTGGAAATCTTTAAAATCTACTGATCACTGGCTTCTACCCCTAGACACCCCGATTTCATTGGTAAGGGTGCAACATGGGGAAGGCATGGAGATTTTAACAAGCTCCAAGCAATCCCAGTCAGGAACCACTCCTCTAGTAGCTATCGTCGTTGTCTTCACATTTCCTAACATCCAAAAGTGATTAGCAAACTTATGATACAGAAAACTTTATGTGCCTGAGCCCTGAGACTTCCACTGGAAGAGAACTTCTGAGCTTTCAACTTGTTACTGGAAAGGGGCCTGGGCCAGGAGCGGGTCTGCCCCGGGCTGGCCTCTAGTGTGTGGGTTCTTGACTTCGTGCAGGAAAGATTTCACAACACGAGTCCAGGTGACTTTGAGAGTACATTTATTAAAGTTGGGCCAATGAAACAAGGAAGAGCCTAGGGTAGAAGCAGCAAGATGAGCGAGCTTAGGCAATGCCCTGCTTTCACTCTCTAGGAAAGACAATGAGTTGCAGCCATTTGCTTTATTGATTTGTATTATAATCGTGAATCAGATTTGGTTCTAAACTGATTCAGCGTTCCATCCCTTGGGCCAGCAGCAGAGTGCCACCTAGGAGCTTGCCAGAAATGCAGAATTTCAGGCTGCATTCCAGAACTGCAGAATCAGAATCTGGATTTTAACAAGATCGCCAGGGGATTCCTATACACATTAAAATTTGAAAAGACTGATACACACCTTAAACCTCCATTGGGGTCTTAGATTAATTCTAGATTATCTTTAAAATGAAGAAATTAATTAGTAGTTCCAGAAACCCCAGGGGTTCTGGGTTAAAAATTGTTCTGGACCTATGCAGAGCTCCAAAACTTACATCAAGGGGTACCCTTGGGAGTTTCCTCAGAATCCTTAAAATGTGACAAAACAGCAGAATCTCCAGGCACCTGAACCTGTATTGATTGTCAGAGTGAGAGAAAATTGGAACTACCCTCTGTGAATTCTCCTCTGGCATTTGGAAAACGCTCCTCCTCATCTGCACCGGTAACCCGCTGGTTACCTATCAAATATTTATTGAACACTGACAGTGCTTCCGTCACCATGATAGACACACAATGACAACAATAGAGGATTCTCAGATTTAAATAAAGCTGCTTTATGAGCATGTAAGTTGAACTTGAGTGAAAATGCAAAATCACGAAGATAGATCCAGACATTTTCTTCTCTCATTATCCCTTGTGGCATGAGCTCCACCCCTCCTCAAAAACCGTAGGTCTTGGCTGCTGCTCTCCAGGTTTCTGAAGCAGTTAGCATGTTCGGTAGAGTTGCTGCACGAGGGCTCAGACCTTTCCCGGCACTGCCACTGCAGGCCCTCAGATTGCATCAGCACAAGGGGTTTCAGTGTCCCCAGGTGTACGTGAGGAGGTGACTCGAGGTTGCCTAGCAGATCCCATCAACCCCTCTCACTGTGTATCTTAGGCCCTGGAATAACCATTTTAGGGGAACCTTTGAAATAAAGTAGTAAAATTGCTATTAAACTTAGGTTTCCAAAATACCTTATTCTTTTTTTTTTTTGATCCAAGAATACAGTCTATCCATTTATTTAGGTTTTTTAAGATTTCTATCATGCTTTGTACTTTTTAGTTACAAGTCTTTCTATATTTTGTAAGATTTTACCTGTTTATTATTTTCTTTTTTTTATTTTAATGATTGTTTAAGTACATTTTTCTCCCCTTTACTCCCAATCAAGCCCACCCACCCCCCTCCCATCTTCCCTCCCATTACCACCCTCCCCCTAGTTTTATCCATGTGTCTTTTAACTTTGTTCCTGCAAACCCTTCCCCTTTTCCCCTGAAATTCCCTCTTCTCTCTCCTCTGGCCACTTCC